>OZ059790.1:15553959-16153959 GCA_964057025.1 Standfussiana lucernea | reverse complement strand
TGGTACAGGGCGTGCTGTTTTTTGAGCGTAGGTAGTTTTCGGCTGTAACACAGGTGACATAGGTGTAGTTGAGGTCATAGTAGGTGCTTGCGTAACTGAGTTTCCCTCATAGGACGGTGCTAGTATCGGCGTGTTGACATGTGCCTCACAAGTGGGTACTGTAGGAGGTATATACATATCCATGGCTTTTCTATATGAGACATTAAACTCACTCATTATACTGCGTATTTTTTTCTCCTTTATGTAAACAGGACAAGTTTTGTCCAATGCCATGTGATTCTTTGAACAATTAACACACTTAAAAGAACCGGTCTCACAGTTATCGTGTTTACCTGCGCACTTCGGACATATGACTTTAATTGTCGGACACATTCTAAGTGAGTGACCATACCTCCAGCATCTGGAACATTGCGTAACAGGAAAAACGTAAGGTTCAACCCACACTCTCATTTCGTATATTAGTATATAAGGGGGCAACGATGGTCCTTCAAATCCTATTTTCCATGTCTCGCTATCGGTCCATTTCGCTGTTTCTCTGTCCTTTCGTTGTAGGCGTTTTACATTCACGACCTTACATGTACTAGATAAACATCTAAGTAATTCGTCCTCCGAAATATCTAAGTCGATATTTTTAATGACGCCATAAGATAATCCAACTTCAAAGGGCCGCTGAAATCGCCATCCTAAACCACTAAAATGATCGGAGTTGATTAATTTCTCAGCGCTGTCGGCGTTATTAAGTTCAATAATAATTTTGTACGGATTTATATGTTTCACTTTGGTGATGTTTAATATTCCTTGTTCTTTAAATAATTTTGCTAGGGCGAATTGTTTAGGAACTTTATCTTTACAAGTAACACTTAATTCCGTAATCCCTCTTACTTCTCTCATCCTCTGTTTTCTACTTCTAATTTCACTCCATTCATCCTCTTCTCTCCCTCTTTTCGTAGGTCGCAATCTGTCATTCGACGTCTCGTTATCCTCCATCTCAAATAATAGTGTTAAGTCTTCTGAATGTGTATTTTCTTCGTCGTCCATTATAACCGTGTTGATTAATTCTTCATTTCGATTCTCGTCCGTACTCATTACGCATAAAGTGTAGATTCGCTCGAGCGATAACCGGCCGAGCGACCGAGCGGCCGAACCAGGTAGGTGCACAATAGATAACGATGTTATTAGCTAATGATCGCAATAAACACGTCTAAGCAACACCGTACGCGCTTCGACACTGACAAATGATGTTATGGTAAGTGACTTTATGGGAAACAATTCTGGCACGTGACTAATATGGCAAATGAGAGTAGGGCAAATGAGTATTATGTCGTATGATATTATGGCTGTTGACTATTATGGCAAATGATATTAGGGCAAATAAAATTCGGGTAAACGGCGGTATACCTTCCTCACACAATCCATCCATCTTTTCTTTGACCTTCCTTTCCCTCTCCATCCATCCACATTTATATACATCACTCTTTTAGTAACATGCGTTTCATCCCTCCTCATTACATGTCCACACCAAGATAGACGACTTTCTTTCAATTTTTGTGTAATAAGCGCTACTTTCAAACTTCCTCTAATATACTCATTCTTCACAGCCCAGCAAGGATGCTGGGCTGTGAAGAAGATGGATGAAAAACGATTGCATGAGCGGAGATGAGAATGTTGAGACAGATGTATGGAGTAACAAGAATGGATAAAGTAAGGAATGAGTATATTAGAGGAAGTTTAAAAGTGGCGCTTTAAAAGTGGCGCAAGTACGACAGGCCTAATCACGGACTTGTATATCTTTACCTTTAACTTGAGGGGCATCCGTGGGTCGCAAGTTGTTCCTGTGACCTGTCGCTATTTTATCCATCCTGTGCGTCCCGGTTTACTTCGCCATCCCTTTGGACGAATGACCCGACGTACCGGAAGTTGGAGCAGTTCGGTATGGGCGCTCTGGCAAGAGTGACAGGCACAGGACTGGAGAGACAGACAGACAGACTTTTTGGGTGGAGTTTTTTTCTGTTTGGATAACTTGGCGGAGCAATCGTAACGCACACCGCCCTAGCCCTATCGCGCATCTCATTTTCTCTTAACATGTTGCATAATGATTTGGCTTAGGTTTTACAGTCGGCCGCCTACCTGACACTAACCCTCTTTGGGAATGCTTTTGTTTTTTATTTACCCTTCACCACCCGGTTGACCCAATGTGCTTGATAGTCTGCACAGGGTCGAAAGTTCCCTCAGTCGCCTTTTACGACACCCATGGGGTAAGGATGGGGTGGTCGTATTCTTTAATTCCGGGACCACACGGAAAGCATTAAGTACACAAATGACACAAAGACTGCTAAAATAGAATTAATATCTAAATGCAGTCCCCAAGCATGAAATTGCCCTACAAACTTCCTGCAACATGCACCTAGCCTGTCCTTACGAAAGGTTAGGCATAGGTGTACCTATCTAGTATACCCGCATTCCGCCAGTTATGTGTACCATGTAAATGTAATGTAGGGCGAGCCTGGAACATACGTACCAATAATGCATTTTTTTGCACAATTATTTATTTCATGGACGCTTTTTTCTGGCAAGTCAACTGCAAAGGATTTGGTAGGGGTATACAGGGTGAACATCTCGATATACAAACGCGACGATTACCGCGTATTCACTACATCAGTCCGTACATCGTACATCGAAATGATGTACTACAAAATATCAGCTGTTCCATACATTTTGACCGTGTGATTACCGTTGAAGAATTTCTGTGGGGGGGTTTGGAATAATGTACTGAGTACGTGGTAATCGTTTGTGCGTCGATGTCCCTGCAACCCTGTATAGTACAACAACTTTTCAACAGCACCCTGTATAATACAACAACTTTTCAACAGCTATGTTCAAGTCCTATTTATACCTATGCGATATATAATATGCTACGGGCGAGCCTATTGCCATTAACCGGGCACAAATCCATACACTGGTCTGCTATTGACAAATTATTTAATTTATTAAACTAAAGAGGTAGAATTAATGCTTCAGACATTTTTTTCCCCCAGTAAACCGGAAATTCCTGTCTAAATTTTACGCTAGCTAATACCAATAAATATTTTGCTAACAGAGTCACAGCAACAATTAGTGTAAGAAGCCGCATCATGGTGCCGGTGCGTCTGCGGCGCGTCACCGGCCACGAGGGACGCGCCAACGATGCGCTGTTCCAGCCGGCCGCGCGGGCGCCTCCTGTATCACAGCACACGCTCGTGTTCTTCGGCGGAGACGTGCAGGTGTGTGTGTGTACCGATAGAGTGACAGACATGAAGATCCAGAACGAGATATGTCAAGAAATATAATGTAGAAAGTATTATAAAGTTAACCGCGCGATTAACATAATATACAGGAATTTGACAACAACCGTCAGGCCCAGTTGCCCTCCAGCCACAACAGCCGTCTGGTAGGAGGACTCTTCTTTTTCTGTGGAGAATGAGGGACTTGATACACTGTTCTTCATCCGCATACTTCTAAAACCACATTCTTACTTGATGTGTCTCATCATAAGTTACATGTTATGTGATGATAGGCATAAGCGCCAGTGTTCTAGGACGATTGCAGTGATTTGGAGAAAATTTTTGCCGCTTAGGACTCGTCCATTGCTCGTAGTCACAACAGTATGACAAACAGGATTTTTTTTGTCATTTGTCACACCACTGATTTTTCCACATCATTTATTCCTAACTAGTGCTGTCCTGGTTAAGTACTTAGTTAAATTAAAAACCTTCATGCATTGCATTATCATATGAACCACTGGACATCCACAGCTGAACATAGGCTATAGCGCTATAGCTTGTACTACTTACCACATAATATAATATATAATTCCATTTGTATTACTTTTATTTTGTTTTTACTAAGAAATGAAAACACTTTGTATCTTATTATGAAAAAGTCGTCTCTGCATCACCCTAAGGTTGACTGGTAGAAAATGGCTTTGTGTGGTATTTTTTTTACTTGTGCATAAAGTTTTAATAAATAAATCTTAACAACATGATCTGCTACGCAATACCTAGAACCTTCCACAGGCGTCAGGTGCGCGCAGGTACGCTGTTTGCAATACCCTCCTGCCGAACCAACTCCGGCCTGCGCTCACCCATCCGCCGCATGGTTGATTTATACAATAAAACTTTTGTACATATTGACATCTTCAATAGCCCAATAGGAAAATTCAAAGGTCTTATCCTCAAAACTCTTAACAATTAAAACATATATATATATATACCATTCAAATTATTGTTCTAAATCTGTCCTGGTTGTATACTTTTTATTTGTCATCCTTCTTTTGTTTATTTTTACTTACTTTTTATGTTTTTTTTTTTTTCTCACCCCTGGCGATTATTGCTATTTTTATATTACTATGATAACCCGTGGACAGCGTCGTGGGTTACATTATTAGCAAAATGCGAATACTGTTATACTAGTTTTAAGTTTTCATAATGTAACTGTTTGCTGTTCCTCTTAATAAAAATAAAATAAATATAACTAAAAGTAGAAAAATCTAAATCGTCGGCAAATAACGAAAGTCGGCAAACGCCGATCAGTAGATAGACTTTATTAGAATATAAAGGTACTGCACTAGCAATTATTGTACATATACATGGTGTGGAAAAATCAGTAGTGTGCCAAACGAGAAAAAAATCCTGTTTGTCATACTGGTGTCATAATTTGGTGTGATTACGAGTCAGTCGGCAAGGGACTCGTCAGAATCTTGATTTATGGTATTTGTAGGAAGAAAGTTGGCCCGAAATTAAGGCAAAAGCACGTCTTGTCAGCCAGAGACACCTATAATCACTCCAAAGACGAGTAACTCATCGAGTGTCAATCTTCTTCTTATTAAATCGTTTCCTCTCTGCCTAGGACTTCCCAGAAGTGATGCAAGCGCACCGAGAGAACCGGAACTACATGAAATGGAACTTAGAGAATATGGTGCGAATGCTGGGACACAGCTTCCCTACAAAACATATATTAGTTGTGAGACCGTCTAGGTAAGGTGTGCCTCTAATATTTGGTATTACGGATTTTTCTACCACTGGTTGCCGTCTGGATACGAAATGGGAAAGAAGGTCTGCCTACTCCACAGTATAATAATTACGAAGTCTTTAACTGGCTACCTATTAGCGTTAAAGAGTGGCAGATCTTGAATAAACAGAACAGACACAACACATCAGACTAAGCCTACTCAGGCTGTCTGTCTGTTACGTTGACTTAGGTACGGGGCTGATGGTGGGAAGTAGTAGAAAAAAGAGCATTTTTATGCTCTTTTTTTACATTTCTTTGCTCGTGCATGTACACCAACATCAAACTGCTCCGCAGGAACTCTCGCTTGGAGAGTTAAATCGGGTAAATTATTGAAATATTTGAAAAAACTGTTTTTTTCCACACTGAATATAATAGGGTACAATGGTGTATAAAACCATTCTACAGAACATTAGATAGAAAAGGCGTGTCTGATAATATTTTTATGACTGAAAAAATATTGTTTTTCTTAGCACTCAAAGGACATCACCCAGCCTCCATACATTTTGGGGCTATTTTCAAAAGTAAAATAAACTTATTATTTAAATAGAGCATAAGATAATAAACATTTGTATTAAAACACCCAAGTCGTAAGTCAATTTACCGAGATGTTATTCAACCACAAGATATCTGAGATCAACTCGTTGGGTATTTCTTTTTTTTGCCGGTCTACTATAATAAATGCAATAATAAAGCTTATGAAGTCCATACGCTCTGGTGTGAACTGGGGTTGCATAATAAAAAATGTTAATATCCATAAGCTCTGATCTCGAAGTTTATTTAAAAAAAAAATGCCCAATCGGGGTGATCTCCTTTCTATTTTACTTCATTAATGAAAATAATTGCTTGCGATTATTCTTGAACTTACGACTATTCCGTGAAAATAACCATGTTTTTTCTACCGGGATACAAACTTATTTCTACCTGCCGTCAGACAGGCCAGCTAGGTCGGGGTAGCTAGGAGGTTGAGGCCCCCTAGGTTGCCCGGGCCCCTAGGCCGCAGCCTTGTAGGCCAAGACGGAAATCCGGGCCTGCATATTCCTCAGTCCTCATAATTTCTTTTTTTCTCTCTTGTGCAAAATTTCACACTTAGTGTGGTTACATGTAGACCCAGCAATGTAGACGGTGCGTTGTCTCTTCTCTGAATGAATAAAAATGTTGAAAATTGAATTTATGATTTTTCTTAGATAGATAGTGAAAGCAAAGAGGCCTCTGGGAAGAGGATTGTTGTACTATGTTCTATATTATAGAAGTAGGTACATCGGTGGTTCCAGGGTAGAGTACAAGAGTTTCAGCTGCTATGACAACTTCGTGCCCAGCAACAACGCGGGCGTGCCCGAACACACGCCCACGCATGGCGCTCTGCTGCACTTAGAAAGGTGGGATACAGTTTTTTACCCTTTTCGTTGGATTTTTAGGTGCCTGGCCAAGTGCTGCTAGGCCTTGAGTTGTATTGCCTAAAATCGTTTTCAGTGTCTTCCTCTAGGTGCTCACATTTTGCCAGTTTTGTTTGAGTCCCGTGTTATAGTTATAGAAGGCGTGTCTATTGCGAATCTAAGCTCCAGGCTGCTACTTGAAAATTATTCAAGTTCCAAGTTACTTTTTCATAATCGTCAAATTAATTTGCAACATAATGACACACCGTTGAAGTATACTTATTTTTGGCCATTTTGACCAGCAAGCAATTCGTACCAACTTAGGGTTCTTAGAAATCATTATCTATGTGAAAGTAAAAACTATCTGAATGAACATTTTGTTTTTATCGCAGGCTTCTACAAAGCGTCAGCAACAGGATCAAAGGCTTCTCAACAACGGAGATGACTGAGACTTTCACACCGGTCACTTTGCCCGAAGACATCGATATTGAAGATTTGCATGTAAGTTCTTTTATAACAGAATGGCTGGATTTGACCAATATGACAGTTACATAATTATAATGAATCTTCGCGTATATCAGACTATAAAAAAATATAGCCAGAGATTTAATACGCAGTTTTAACTATGATATTGTATACTATCTGTTAACCGCGACCTTCGTTCGCGTGAAATTATTATAAAACTATTGCTTCCCTTTTTGAATCGGATTTTGTTAACAATTTCATGGGTTTTCATTTTTTTTTGCGCGAAACCCTAAACCTTTTTCTAAATTGGAAGTAACCTAAGTTACTCCTTATAACTTCAGCTATCTGCCAGTGAATGTACCGTCAAAAACGGTGCAGCCGTTTTTAAGATTAGCTGGAACAAACAGACAGACAAAAATTTTAAAAATTGTTTTTATTTTTTATTTGTAAGTGCCGTATAATATGCTTTCATATGTATTAAGTAAAAAGCTGTTATTTTGTAACTACAAACAGACAATTCAATTTTATTTATACTTTTATAGTTATACCCTTTCAAAGGCTTGTCTCACAGCTGTACAAAAACTTAGAATTCTTCAATTATACAGGTCATCTGATAAAGTAAAAAGAATGCAATTAGCTTTTACTTATCAGATAGTCTTTCAATACTGATATAAATATGTTTATGCTGTATTGCTTAAACATCAGTTTACAATAGCCAGCGATTCAATCCGTGCTGTAATCGTTAATCGCAAATTAGCGTGAAGTAGCGTTAGCGATTATCGATAGCTACGGTCTGTGGGCTGCATGGAGTTTTTGTTCTGAAATGATTGTTTATTATTAATCGGTAGTATACGAGCGACCCGCCTCTGCTTCGCACGGGTGCAGTCGCGAGTTTGTCATGTGTGATTTCTGTTCTTGAAAGAAAACCTTATTGAAGTCCATTACGTGGAGTTTTGAAGATTCTAAGTAGTCACACAGGCAGACACGAAAAGTGAATATATTGGGCTGGAATACAATGATAACACAATCATCGAATTCCATTGTCATAAATCTCAAGTTTGATGTGGTAGGGCCTAAAACAGGCCGCATCCTCGCTGCAAAGCAATTGCTTGCAGCTCAAAACAGCAATAGCAGTCCAGTAGTCCTCCACAGCACTCCAAATGCAATATGGCAGGAGCGCTGCAGTCAGCATTTTGCAGTCAATAGTTTAAACTACGTACTGATATATTTTACATTTTCAAAATCAATAGTTTAAACTACTGATATATTTCCAGTCAAAACGTGCGAAAGAAACTAGCGAGGTTGCAAAATCATGAAGACTGGGAGATGTATTCTTCCGAATCTGATCTTTATTTGAATTACTTTGCATCACTGTCAATATCACAGCAAAAAAAAACTATGAATGGACTGTACTTGTAAGAAAATAAGTCAGTTTGTAATAATACATGACTATACTGCAATTTTGGCGAACCCACGCTCGCCCTGAGTTCGATTCCCGGGTCGGGCAAAAAGTTGTTTTTGTGAGATTGGATTTTTCCATTAAATATTTCCCAGCAGCAGGCCGCAGTTTGTAAGTTGGCGGTATGATACCCCCGTGCCTCGGTGCGCTAAGCCGTTGGTCCTACGCCTGATCTCTCTCCAGTCGTGTCAGATTGCCGTCCCATCGCACTACTATAATATCACCCGTGCCGATAGCTTATCTCCGCTGAGTTCGGCTGTAGTGACCGAGAAACGGTTGGGAGGACTATTATTATACTGCCATTTTTAGGGTCGCACATTCTATCTCGAAAATAAATCATTTAAGCTTACCCGTTAACCCTACAGAACTCAGCGATACACCCCGCTGAGCCTGGCAAGTCCAACGGCACGAAGGCATCAGCGAGCGGCTCACACGAGCGCGAAGAGGACCACGACTACCGCGTCTTGTCGGAGTTCAAGCCGTGAGTAGGTTTAGTTCCAAGATGTTGTAATGTTCCCTTTATTTTACTTTCTTGCGTCTGTTTTTATTCTGTCTTTTTACATACACGTATATCAGAGCGTCACTCAAGATTCAAGCATGCATTACAAATACTTAGATGATTTTTTACTCTTTTCACTATTTTATTCGATTCAATTTATTATTTATTGTTGTTTATGGGTATTTATTTGCCTGAAATAAAACATAATTTATTGTTTTTATTTTTTATTTAGTTTCAAGTTTTTTTATTGGTTGAAAGACTTGAAGGTAATTTAAAGTAATCCTTGAATCTTGCTTGATGAGTTCTTACTCTTACTTGAAAAAAAATGTTAACTTTTATTATCTTCTATTAATTTATTTAGGGGATGATGAAATTCTTCTTTCCAACGTTTTTTTAGTTTTTTTTTGGCTTTAAAAACTTTTTCTCGTTTCATTCGATTGTTCGCAACGAGTCACACTAAATCGTGTCACCGTGTGACTGGTTGAGAAAAATATTCGCATGGAGTAACAGTGTGACTCAATGCGAATTTTTATTCTCATCTAGTAACACTAGTACACGAGTAGTGTTACTCGTTCGGAAAACCAAATCGCATGGAGTAGCAGCGTCATTCGATGCGAATTTTTATTCTCAACTAGTAACATTTTTCAGAATGTCTATTTGACAACGATAAAGTTAAATAAAAATTATAAAATAATGTTTAAATTTCTAACATATTAGTAGGTAGGGACGTAACAGAAAAAAACTGATCAGGTTTTCTACTTATTTATTAAGATTAATTTAAATCATTTCTTAATCTAAAACAAAGTGTTTTTGTCTAATTGTACTTCGATGTAATAATAAAAAAAACAACCTGGTTACAGTACAACTTCCGGATTCATATTATATTTTATCAAAAGCTTGATACTATCTAGTTCTCCCCTTACAAGTACCGTAGTTCTGATCAAAAAATTATCATAAAACTGAATCTTCCCCTACGAACAGTGAGTCAGACCCTCTCTGGTGGCGCGACAAGTTCGCCCTGGACGAGTCCCAGCTGACCCTGGTGGGCTTCAGCAAGGGCTGCGTGGTGCTCAACCAGCTCATCTACGAGTTCCACTACGTCAAGACCCTCACTCCTGGGGACGCGCATATGAAGAGGTAGGTGTGGAATATATTCACACAGAAGCCTGCTGCAGGTGGAAATTAGCTGCAAAACAGATTGTACTCTAATGTTCTTAGGTGGACACCGCGAAACGGGTCGGCGGAGTTCTTACAGACTCTACTTCAATGAGTGTTCCCGAGATTTCCACGAGCTAAAAAGCAAAGCAGATGATTGCAATCCTGATGATATGCTTATGTTCCATGCTTCAGGTTCATGTCCCGCATAGTGGACATGTACTGGCTGGACGGCGGCCACGCGGGCGGCAAGAACACCTGGATCACGTCGCGCAGTCTGCTGGAGACGCTCACCAGGCTCAGTAAGTTCATCACTGCACTATCTAGCTAAGGGCTAAGAGTGTCAGTCATTCTCTATAAAACTAGAAACGCTGAATAAACTAGGTACAAGTAGGTGTCTGATGTCACCAACACTTAGTGCTGACAACGTTCCCACACCCAGTCCATTCCATTATACTCATTCCATAAGAGACGCACAGCCATGTTATCTACACGAGATCTCAAGATTTAATCAAAAATATCTCAGGTCTGCCCACTAAATTACTTTAAGCTAGACTAGTTCAGACATCAGTTATAGGACAATCGCCCAATCAGCAAGTTTCAATTGACTTACCACTAGTGCTTACCGTAACTAATTGAACATGCTTCTCTTCCAGATATAAATATCTTCGTTCACGTCAGTCCTTACCAAGTACAAGATGAAACTAGACCCTGGATCGGCAGGGAGGAGAAAGCTTTCACAGGTCTACTCAAGAAAAATGGCGCTAAGGTAATGCAACGATGCCGTTAAGTTTATTTAAAATTAAACTTTATTTAAGCATTATCCTATATAACTTTTATTTTGCTTTGGCTCATAAATTAGCCAATAATGTTCCCACGCACAACTGTCTGTGAGAGGGAGTGGGCAAGTGGTAATCCACCACGCGCGCGCAATGATTGGTAGATGTCACATGTCTTCGAATTTTTGGTTCTCGGTTCAATTGCGCCAAATTTCTTTAATTTTGCTCCAAATATCTGGATTGGTGCCATAGTTATTGCCTTGACTTCGCCATAACGAATAAAATCACACAAAAATTGTTTCTACCTGTGTCCGTTGTAGACTTTGAAACAACCCAACTGAAGTGCCCAAAATCGGTTTCATTAAAAAGGCAATAATGCGAAGATAGTTTTAGACCACTAAAACAATGCGTTAGGCACTATGTAGTAGCACATGCCGAGCATCCGCTAGTAAAGAATAAAACCACACGATGATTTTTAGTTTCAATCTAAAACTTTTCGTTTCCAATAGACCTTTTCAGACTCTTATAAAACGGTACATCTTTTTCTTGCAGGTGAACAGATATCTGCACGACCAGCCCGGCATGCCACACTCGCTGAACATGCACTTCGAAGTCCTAGCCAACTTCAAGAGCATGCAGGACTGCATACCATCGGGCATGCCTGACACCTCTGATGAAGAGGCTTAATAACTTGCGGCATAAAAGGCAGCATCAAAATTATAGCCACATCGAATTTACGAATAGCTGAACAAGGATCTTTTGTTGCCACGTGGTCAAAATTAACGCTGCCATCTTGGTTTTGCTCGTGACAATTTTAAAATTCCCCCCAAATCGGGGGTGAAATTGCCCCCTCGGTGGCATTCATACGCCAAACGGTCCTTGTACAACGTACGTCCACGTACAACTATAGCATATTTTTTTTATAATTTTGACCAGTTTGTCTAAGTATTTGTTTATGGTGAGGGATTTTTGGTGACAATATTAGTTTATTTATCTTGACGTAGAATGTTTAGTCATCAACGAAATTTTTATTTACATTAAGAGACGGTTTGTCAAACGATTTAGTATATTTTTGTACGTTGGTACCTACTGCTGGTTCTACTGACCATGTCTCTCTTGTGTTGGGTCTACACATAAAAGTCTTCTGAAAGCAATACAAAAATCTTCCAAAATGAATTTTATACACATTCGAGGTGTTTTTTGTATGATACTTCTTAAAATGTGAAAACTAATTCTCTCATAAAATCCTTCTGAGAACTCCGGAGTTGGCCAACTGGCTACTAGACCAAAGCGGTTGATTTTTAATTTTATTGAGTGACCGCACTTGCCGAAGCGGAATTGGCTTCCACTGGTCAGAAAGAGCATTTGCGTTCATGCAATAACAACTAAAAGGAGGTTATTTGCCTCGTTTTAGTTTGGACCGCGACACAATGCCGCGCGGAACTAATTGCGACAAATATGGTGATATGTACAATAAAATATGTGATCGGCTCAATCCAATACTGAGTCGGTAAGTTCGGTCCCTCCCTTATTACTGGTTTTTATACGGGAACCCAAACCCAATGATGAAATATTTGTATTAGGATTATATTTTGGCTTGTGATAAAGAGATGGTCAATTTCTAAACGAAATTGAATAGTTAGGATGAAGAAGGTTGTGGGCAAAATTGTGAAAAGTCAAGACTTGAGAAAATATCAAATAATGATTTTTGGGGGCAGACTTTTTTTAAGGTCTTACAAGCCAGCTAGGCCTAGAATTAAGATTTATTTTTTTAAAGTATTAATACTTTTAGTAACTTGACTACGATAGGTTTAAAAAAAAGAGTTCTAAACTCAAGTGATTTTTTTGCGAGATGTCCTCTCAAGAACTGAATTTTCGTTAAGTTTTAATTATTATTATGTATTTTTCATAACTGTAAGTTATTTAAATTATATTGTGAGATTAAGTTATTTTAGCGGGTCGAATTTGCACCTTCTCTTGTCAATAAATATGTATTTTGTCATTTTAAGCCATATAATAGCTGCCAATAAGTACATTTTACAGTTTTTAAGCCATATTAGTATATAATAAAGCAAACTCCCCGCTTTTTTAACCATTTATGGTTTATCGCGCCCTTTCCAAGAGTCGCATTGTGGCTATCTTAAGATATAATCATATTGTTAGGTCACTAAGATTTTTACATATGTGTTGGAGGTCTGTGTATAAAGAGTTTGGGAATATACAAACTGGTAGTCTCTCGAAGTTTTTAGTGTGTACCCCTCGATTTCTCAAATGACACATGTGGCATTATGATAAATTTTTCGTCGTCAAAATGCACCTTATTGTAACAGGGACAGCATGCGACTTATCACATAAAATTTTAAGTAACTTTGAGAATTCGAGCGTAAATATGTGCAATAAAAGTGTTTTAATTAATTGACTTGCACCGGTAGCAAGAAAGCAATATAGACTGTAAGTATGTGTACCTAATACCAATATTCGCCCTAAGTCGGCGTGACTTTTAACCGGGATTACGAGTAGAGAATTCATGTTTATTTTTGGAGTGCGTTAGGGGTTAGGCTGGGCCTACCGTCAATACTTTAAAAGATGTTTAGGATAAAAAAACGAATCCGCGTAATGCAATGTATAGTGTAAATAAATTGCTTTAAAATCGTCGATATATATTTGGATAGAATGAAATTGATCTCAATTCGATGAATTAAATTATTTTTAAAGAGAATGTTGTGGTTTTTATTATGAAACTATCAGTAGCCCGCGACTTCGTCCGCGTGGAAATTTTTATTGTATGTGTGAGAAAAAAGTAGTCTATGTGTTATTCCAGACTATAACCTATGTCAAATTTCATCCAGATCCGTTCAACCGTTCTGACATGATTGAGTAACAAACATCCGTCCATCCAAACTTTCGCATTTATAATAGTAGTAAGATACCCGTTTTCCGAGTAGGCGAACCAGCCTAAAATGCTCGCGCTGCTGGGTCAAGGCTCCGTCTCTGTGAAATTGAGTGGGCTGTAATCTCAGGCCACCACTGGGTGCACGCTGCGGACTTTCCTAGAAATGTACCAATGATTTCTAGGAAATTTCTGTTTCCTCGCGATGTTTTCCTTCACCGTTGTGAGAGCAGGTGGTAGGCGGCATAAATACCTAACCTAAATAAGCGCGAGCATTAGCACCAAGAGTTGAGAATTAAACAGCGCGCATTTTTGTTGGTATTCAGACTCACGCGTTTTAGAAAATAATTTAGAAGAATTAGGTATACTGTCAACACAAAAATCCGAATCTTGCACAAGTTCACAGTTCCAGATATACTGCTGAGAGAAGATTCTCAAAGTTAAAATTGATGAAGACCTACCTACTTGAGAAGCACGATGAGCCAAGACTCCAAGAGACACTCAATGCTATCAATTTAGGCTAATAGTCGCTCGTGTGTTTAGCTATTAGCTAGTCATGAAAAAATACAGTGAAGCGGAAAGCCGAAAAGTTAGTTCGTCATTACGTCTTCTCTCTGAATAGGGAATGAAAGGGGCTTTGCAAAGCTGATGTTGCCGACGCCTACATTTGGTCTAGCGCCGCCACTATGTCTGTACCAGGTATATTTGTAAAATAAAAGAAGCTATTATGCCTTAACAGTTTAATAAGTAAATTCATTCGTATAACTAAATACAGTAACCAATGTAGTACTACGATAAACCCGCTCATATTAAAAACAAACATTATGCTACAAATTAACACTCTGAAGTATACACGACATTTTGCTTGCAGTGTAACAAGCTTAGATTTCATTTCATGTACACGTTTAAAATGTAATTCATTAAAACTTAAGAGAAAAATTAATCTTCACTTTAAAATAAGAAATGAAAAGTATTTTATTGTACAAACATTACATAACATCACGCCTTTAATCCCTGGAGCGTTAGACAGAGGTGTGCCTCGGTAGCTAGTGTAGCTACACCCACATTTCGTAAGTTTTATTTAAGTCCCATGTGGGGACGATTACAGCTTTATTTTCTTAATTAAGTATCACCGGTTATACACCGACATTATCTTAGGTCACACTGCAAGCAATATTAATTGATACAATACCTAACACACAATGAAACGAGTGGACGAACAGCCTTACTGACCTACAAGTACACAGAGAGGAATGATTTAGTTAGTCCATCCATTAGAACAAACCTGTTAAACACACAGTTTTCTTTATAAAGTGATATTATTCGTGATTACTACTATTAGTAATATGAAACTTAACTACAGTATCCGACAATGATTTTAGCCGGAGTTCACCTGGCAAAGTGCATCGAAACTTCAATACCAATAAAATATCAACTTTGTCCACCTTGATATAAAGTCGAAAACCACTACTAGCGACGCGGATAGAGGTAAAAGGCACGCGGTCAAGCTATTTTGAACTGTATTTCAACGTAAACAAGGTTTATTTTTTATTGACAGTAGCTTGCCTTTGACAGGTGTGGTGTGTGGAATAGATACATCTGACAAGAGTTTCAGCTATTTGTTTGATATTTTAATTGATTAATTACCGTGTAATTTAGTTTACTGGGTGAAGAGATCTATGAGGTGGCTAGCAACGACATGCAATTTGATCTGAATATACACTAACATAACGCACTTTTGAAGCCTTTTTCTGAAGGCTTAATTTTACAAAGGGATGCTTACATAGAATGTCCTAGCTAAGTTATTCATATTCAAACTTAATTTTAAAACTCTTTAAAGCCTTTATAATGTTTTTCGCTTCAGGTGGGGCAAATCTTTTCATTTCTATTACATACACTATCACTGCACAAACTTACAATCAAATCAGAATAGGTCAATGATTCAAAGACATTTCGATCTTAACTCATAGTAGTTCCCCCATTAAGAATGCACTAATTAGTAATTCATTGTACAGTACCTGGACATAAAATACACATCAAGCCTTTAGCACGAGATTGCCACACAGATCGAATATGTGTACTCAAATTTCTTTTTTCTTTAAAACTATGCTGACATACATCAAACTTGTAAGATTTTTCATCAGTGTGTACACGAATATGACTGTAATTCAAGGCAGCTTTTTGAGGAAAACTACACAGACAAATATATCACATGTGCCACAATTCTTTTCACCAGTGTGTCTATGAATCCGCGAAAATCATTAAAATAAAGACTACGCTGAAATACATCAAACTTGTAAGGTTTTTCACCAGTGTGTATACAAATATAAACTTTCAAAGAACTATTACAATTAAGTCTCTGCTGGCATACATCACTACATCACACTGGTGGCTTTTCTATATTCTAAAACTCGATGAGCTTCATCCACTGCCATGTACCGTACATACAAAAGCATAAACCTACTCTACCAACCACATACCTACGTAAGCATCCACTTCAGCCATGGCTGCACACCTCACATATTCTCAAACTGTCCGTCCTTGTCTAGCAGCAGGATGTTCGGGTTCTCCTTCTCGAACTCCGTGGGCTTCCTTAGCCGCTGCTGGTCGGTCCACTCGCCCTCGCCGGCGCCCCACTCGCCCACCTTCTCCCCTATCACGTCGATTTCGTCTCTAGCTCGTTGCTTCTCCACCTAAACGGGAAATTGGGCCTGTTAGCAGCTGTACAGTTTGTTAGCAGTTGGTGATTCAGCGGGGTTAGATGAGATTGTGTGTCGACTCGATACTTTACAGTAATGTGGATTTTAGTAAGCTTTGTTGCTGGTAATGGCTCATTTACACAAAGAGAGTCGAGAGACGCCTCGAAATTGCGAATACGTACTTGTTTACTGGAAACGAGATAGCTGCGTCTTTGACACTGTCATCTTGAGTAAAAAACCACCAAACGGCGACAAAACATAAGCAAGTAAAAGTAATTATTTGAGTTTAAGTCATTACTTATGAAATAGACAAGAATTTGAACGAAGTAAGATTCGTCAAAGAAACCAAAGTTAATTTAATCTAATTCTAACTTTCAAGTAATTACTAAACTACAGAATACAAATCGTATCTCAAGTTATTACTTTTACTCAAGTAATCACTTTGACTTGTTTATAGATATGGGTGTTAGCGCCATCTCCCAGCAAAGTAACAACAGCTCATATCTCGAACACGTGACACCTAATATTTTTAACCCCCGAAAAACGGAGGAAGTTCTCAATTCGGCCCGTATGTTTTTTTTTTTTGTCTAATATAGTACTTTTTTGTACCGTTACCAGTTATTGATTAAAACAGGTATAAGCTGTTATTTTGAAAACCCCCTTTCATAGGACGATTACTCACAGGTCAAACTTTGATAGTTAGCCCTCGTAGCACCTGCGATTTTTATCGCATTTTCAAGAAACTGTCGAAAATCCAAGAGTGAGCCTTTTTAGCGCGAAAGGATGATGGACGCTCACTTCCGAGAGCTCAAACACAAGCGCGCGAAAAAAACGTGCGTTAAAAAATCGCCCGTGTGGATAGGCTAAATTCATGGGACAGATCTACTCTACAATAAATGACAGTGGCATGGGATGGGAATAAGCGGTGTATAATAACCTCGCGGACCTGTTACCTCCGTGTCGTGTTTAGCGAACTTGTCGAACATGTTCGCGTACAACTGCTTCTCCTTCTGCTTCTGTTTCGCGATCGCTGACTTGCAGACGATGATCTGATTGGCGGCAGCCTGGGGAGCAAATCGAAATGTTTTGTAAGAATATAATTGATAGAGACAACCAGCTTATGGTAAAAAGTCATTTTTAAAAACAAGATTTTAAATATAGGTGTGACGTCATTGTTATTTTGTGCTTCTCTGGAAACCCTTCTAATTGATACACTTATCAAGGGGTGCATAAAAAATAACTATTCCGTAACATACGCAGATATGTAAATTTATGTAAAATGTTTTACTAACAAATAAAACTGCCTTAATTGCGATTTTTGTACCTACCATATAAACGCATATACTGCGACGGGATTATCAAAAGGCCAAAAAAATACATCTGCATAAAATAATGATAATTACTATTAGGGCCTATTTCATGATGTCCGAATAGGCACTACTTACCGAATAAATTCGAAAATGGAACAGAATTTGTATGAGATTATCTGCTGGGAACATAAAGGTAGGTGGTGAAACAGGCCCTTAGGCGGCGTCCTAATTGGCTAACGATCGTACGAGCTAACGATGCGATTTCGTCGCGCGATGGTCCAACAGGTGTCCTAATAGCTCGTACGATGCCCATCATGCGATGGCGCCGCGCCGTACGTGAGTTTCACCTGTCCGATCTGAAGTTTCTTACCCGAGTTAAACTGATCGTGAGTTTCGACTTAACCAAATCAAAAATCTAAGCAATCTAAGCAAAAATGTAAATAAATCACGACGAACTCGATTCACCGGTGCCGCCCCTCGCCCGTTTCGGTCCTGTGCTCGCGCGATGCCGCATGATCAAATAGGACACTCAAAAGAGATTTGCAGCTTTGATTGCACGATCAAACGCATCGTACGATTGTTATTAAGAATTTCCAGTGCCCGCGCGATGATTTGCAAGCTTCAATTAGGACAGTCTAAAGAAATGTATGTGTTTAATCGCGTCGTGCGACGAAATCGCATCGTTTGCTGGTACGATCGTAGCCAATTAGGACGACGCCTTAGACTTAAACATTTGCACAGTTTAGAGAGTATTTTTTATTTTTAGAAAATTTTTCACAAAAATACTATGTTTCAACTCACCTTATTCTGTGGTTCAGCCTGAACAATCTTCTCAAAGTCCTTAATAGCCTGTTCAGCCTCCCCAAGTCCTAGCAGAGCCTGGCCTTTCCTGAACAGTCCCTTGACATTGTTCTCGTCAAACTTAAGAGCTTTCAGCGCGTGCTCTTTGGCCTCAAAGTGATGGGCTGGCGTGACCTTCAAGTAGACCAGGGAGAGGTTCAGGTGAGCTGATAATAGGAGCTCCTTGGCTAGGCTCCGGTTTTCTTCTGTTTCACTTGTGTCTTCTGGCATGTCTGGAAAGATTTAACACAGTATTTTACAATGGGTTTTGCTTTTAGCTCCATCTGCCTGATGGTCAGACATTATGCCACGGGAACGTGTTACTGGGATATAAAGGATACAGGTCATGGTCTTGCTGTGTCCCATTGTTCATCCCAGTCGTTACGGTACGAAAGGTAACAGACATAGTTACTTTCGCAGTATGAACTCTTTGCGCCGTGTTTGGAAAAGAAACAATTATTTGGGCCCTATTAAAACACGGCGGCAGACCAATAGGAAGATGGCGGGACAAGCACGACTGTTATCTTAACATCTTTATAGCATAGGAAGAAACAAGCTTCATAGATAAACGGATGGTTTCAAATAAGAATCTAACAAAAAAAAAATGCTTACAAATTCAATAGTAACTCACCTTCCAGTAAGGCAGTAACCCTCTTATACATCTTGATAGCCAATTGGAACTTGCTTCCCTTGAAGTAATTGGTACCCTTTTCTTTGAACATCTTTGCCTGCTCTAGCTTCTCTGCACCATCCATTGCCCAGGACTCTTTGGTTTTCTCGAAACTGTTCAGTTTCACTATGTATTCTACTGGGGAATTTGGTGGTACTCCTAGCTCTGCATTGCCTTCAGATTTGAAGGCGTATTTCGGCTGGATGGTTAGCCGGGACTTCTCGCCCTGAGAAAACTTCTCTAGGGCTCTCTCGATGCCCTCGCAGACCTTGTGTTCGCTGGCCTCCCCTAGCGGGAATGTCACTGTTCTTGTGTCGAAGACTTTGCCGTCGGCTTGCAGTCTGCCTTCGAGTTCCACTGTTGAAGTACAATTGCATTAGCTAACTGAATTAATACCTGATAAAAAATGTAATTTTTTTTCAGATCTGATTTAATTAATTAATTCCATGTTAGACGGTCGATCATCCTTTCTTTCTTGAATAACCGTGCATGCATACGTAATGTGGACTTTGTAGACACCAGCATAAGTTTAAAATTGAAATTATAATTTCAATTTTAAACGCTCGCTCGAAAAGGCGAGAATATGTTTCACCAAGTTAGTATTTTTTCTAAATCATTCTATTCCATAATCGACATTCTACCTGTCTGTCAAAGCATTCAAATGAAAATTTCCTTATCATAATATCAAGTATCGCATTTCATACTATTCAGACCGGCAAATGTGAACAATAAAATATCACGTTACGACAGCCTATTGAAATGCACGTTTTGTATTTTGTACAATTGAAAGCACACCTACCCGCAAATGGGAATAAAATAAAGGGTAGAGAAAGCAATGACAGAGTTTGTAGGATTGTACACATTACACTTTTATTATAAGGCTGATTTTCGAATTCTATAATGTAACCAGATCTACGTATTTTTTTTCGTCTTACATTTACGTATCTGTTTATTCAAAAAAGAAAAAAAAAACAGTTGAATGAAAAGAATAACTGATAAACATAACAAGCATTACTAAAACCAGACTTAAAATTTCTGCTGCTGTGTATTTAATAAAACTCTAGAAAAAACTACTGAATAAAACAGTGAGTTGCCTCCAGTGTTTTATTTACCAAAACAACAAAAGTAATTATGCCAATACATGTTACGGTAAGTGTAAGTGCTATGATAATTGCTGTGCGCCTTTTACCTGTGACCATGGCGCCGTCGTTGGGGGCGTCGCTCCCGGTGCCCTGCTCGATGATGTGACGCAGGATGCCCTTGTTCTTGCCCGGAGACAGGTCCTCCACCTTCCAGTCTAACATTTCGATCTAAACAATTGAATATTGCTCTTTGAACATTGAATATTGGCAATGTGAGTAGTTGGTATTTTGTGATGTTATGTTTTACAAATTATCAGTTCTATTATAGTACTGTACAAACTTTATGGCGGCTTGGAAGTTAGCTGCGAGTGACGATCTGCGAATTATACAGTCAAGACGATGCGTGTTCTGCGCCCCGCGGATACCTAAAATTTTGTTCTGCGCAGTTTTATGTTAGATGTTCCGAGCCGCAATAAAGTTTGAACCGTTAAACATTCAGTCAAAAAAGTATCAGGAGTGGATGATTTGTTTATGGTTCCAAATGATTATTTTTGTTTTTTTGTTGTTGTTAGATTGGCACAACTGTATTCCATTTTAGCGCAGAGTTTGAGTTGCATCAGTTATTTAGATCAAATACAGTGCTGTTTTTAGTTAGATCATATCTAGTGTGTATTGCTAATTTCATAATGGACAAAAACAGCGAACAGTCTTGAATTTTGCATCGCCAATGGAATTTCGTGTTCGGAGTCCCTGAAAATGTTACAAAAGGCTTACGGTGAATCGACTTTATCAAAAACACGTGCTTATGAGTGGTACAAAGCGTTCAAAAGCGGTCGAGATTTGATAGAAGATTTTCCTCGCTCTGGTAGGCCATCAACGTCTTCAACTGAATTTAACATCGCAAAAGTGAAGGAAATATGAAACGCATTGTTACTGGTGACGAGACGTGGGTTTACGAGTTTGACATGAAAACTATCAACAAGCTTAGGAGTGGCGCCTTCCAACTGAAACCGAAACCGAAAAAACCACGCCAAAGTCGATCAAAAGTCAGTCAAAGCAAACTCGACGAAAAAGGCCAGATTTGTGGAAAGAAAATTCTTGGATTTTGCACCACGATAATGCGCCTTCGCCCAAGCCCATCATACTGAACGAATTTTGACCAAAAAGTCAAGAAAAATAATAATAATAATTTATTTAATCACATAAAGAATTACAATGTTAACAGAAATAGTATAAGTCATTCGTAGGTTACACTAACAATTTAGGTTAACAAAAGCTGTTAGGTGTTGCAACCAGCACCCCTACTAAGTTATAAAATAACTTAATACTACCATCGAGCAACCACCTTACTCACCGGATATGGCTCCAGCCGACTCTTTCTTTTTCCTAAACTCAAATTACAGCTTCGTGGCACCCGTTTTCATTCGGTAGAAGACATAAAGGAGAATTCGCGGCGAGAACTGAACTCAATTCCGGAAAAAAGCGTTTAAAAAATGTTTTGATGATTGGATTATTCGTTGGCGTAAGTGTATCGTTTCTGAAGGAACATACTTTGAAGGCGATAAAATAACTTTGGATGAATAACTAACATTTTGTGTATTATTGATCGTTTCCCGGTACTTTCTTGACAGAATAGTACCTCCGAGCCGCCGTAAAGTTTGAACAGAAATAAATACTTGGCCTTGGAATTGAAATAAACTATGTAGCATACGCACTCGCAGCATACAATCTTCTTATTACTCGGGACACAGGTCTCTTCTTCGGGAGAGGGTCATAACATAATCCACAGTGCATAGCGGGAATCTGTAATGCCACGTGTCTACGAATTTTCGGTTCTAAGACACGCCGGTTTCCTCACTACGTTTATACTACGTTTTCCTTCAGCGTTTTGAGAGCAGTGCTGATTAAATAAATTAGACAAAGTCAAAAGCCGGCCTGGATTGAACTCACAACCTACAGCATGCATGTAAGGCCGGGCGTTACCATTGGGTGACTATTCATATGCTGTGTGTTATAATATTCACAAAAGGCCGTCAGTCGGCCTTGCAGACTGGCAAATCTTTTCAACAAAGTATGAGCTATTTAGATTATATGAGCATAAAGGCGGCGGTTTATTAGTTTACAGTACTTATACTATGAAAAAAAAAGGTATTATAAGCAAACATGCAAGGCTCCATTGTCTGCAATATCATTAAATATGCATTCAGTTGTACTAAAATAAATATGTGTAAAGATCAAAGGTCCAAGGAGGTTTGCAAGTCCTTCACAAAATACAGTATTCACCAAAGCGCTACTTAATTTAAAAATATGGGCAATGAATACAATTATTATAATTAAATTATATGGTAACTTGGATTTTGAATGGAATATAAATTGTTTGAGATATTAACATGTACACTTAGCCAAAATAACTTACATTTCATTCTTAGTTAAACATTTACTATTACAGGAAGTTGTGGTGAAAAGAGGAACCTTAAAATAAATATCATTTGTGGTTTTGGCAAAACCATATTTCCTGTGGGAATACAGTATTTTAGCAAATAACTGTTCCCACCAATCTGTAATCTGTTCAACATTGTAAATTATTACCCATTGACCATTTCATATGTTTTATTTTGATTTGTTAAGCCATTGGTCCCAGCTGTCATTTGTAGATCTTTGACAGACGTTACAGGTAGTCAGTGGCCCGAAAGTGTGACAACCAGTCATTCCAAGGGGTATCATATTACCCGGTACTAACTGGGTTGTGGAGGTCAGATAGGCAGTTGCTCCATGTAAAATAGTGGTATTCAGCTGCATCTGGTTAGACTGGAAGCTGACCCTAAAATAGTTGGTAAAAGGCTAAGCAGATGATGATGATGATCATTTTATATGTTCTACTCAACTACTTTGGAATTTTTCAACTCAATATGCTAGCAGAAGTCAAGATAGCTTGGAGAAATGTTATATGTGGATGCGATCCTCAGCGCTGAAAGAATGAAGAAGAACAGAGAATAAAAGTAAAGCTCACTGTCAATAGCAGTCATGGGTCATTTGTCTGTATAGTCTTGTATGGTTTTAATATAAAATGTTCTACTACGATGTAGTACTGCTAAAACACAAGCATTCCACAGTTTAACATAGAAATAGATGCTGTGCTTCAATATTTTTCAATTTGGTCAAATCAGTGAATTGTGGGAACCAAAAATAATCATTTTCAAGCATCCCGTTTCATAGTGCCTCAGCATGGTAAATCCATGGTGTCATATAATTATAAACTCACCTCAAATTGCAGTGTGGAGTTAGGTGGGATCTTGGGCGGACTGCCAGCAGCACCGTAAGCATACTCTGGAGCACACGTCAAGACACACACCTCCCCCTTCTTCATGGTTGCCACTCCAATGTCCCATGCTTTGATTACAGAGCCTGAGAAAAACAATGAGTTAATCTACACTCCTAGGCCAGTGTTACCATGCAGAGCCACTATGCAGTTTTAATCAGGAGAGAGAAAACTACTTTACTACTAATAAAATCACATTTAGATTTCCTGTTTCATCATGTGCCATCCAAAAAGGGCTTTTACGGTTTCATGAGGATTTACAATGACTCAACATAAAATTCTGGAACACATCTATGCAAACATTGAATCAGCTGGTTCTCATTATATTTCCTTACATTTTCTTTTACTTGAAGACAGATCCTCGTAAAAACATTGGTTGAAAGATTTAAAACTACTACTGTAATATAAAATTAGAAAAGGGCTTGGAATTTATTTGTACAAGAGCATGTTTGCTATACAAATAGCGTCCTAGTAAATGCGGACTCTAATAATTATCTAGGTTAAAGATAAATCCGATCAAGGTAGTTGTTCAAGAGGTCAAGTTTAGTAATAAACAATTACTACATACAAGAAATTGAATTGAATAAAATATTACCTTTGCCCAAATCAAACTCGAATGGCTGTTTCCTGTCTCTACTGGAGTCGAACTTGGAGCCATCCAAGAGTGTACCTGTGTAGTGCACCGTGACCTGACATCCAGCGTTAGGAGTATCAGTCCCTGTACCCTCTTTGATGATCCTCTTCAACACACCGCGGTCACAAGTCTTAGTGATATCTACGCCTTCATCGACCGTCATGTCGGATGATTTTACTTTATTATTTTAGTTACAATTAATTAAAACTGCCACGCGTACGTTGCTAGGACTAATTTTATACAAATTGATTATTTTTTCTCGAAACTCAGGATGAGTCGCGCGCCGGTCAACCTTTTTGAATGATTTGCGCACCACAGATACAACACTAGGAAGCGTGGTTTTTGGAATTTTCTAGATTGACTGTGCATACGTCTATCTCTTTCGTTTGTACTAAATAGAAAGAGATACGTTTTATTTTGATTATAGATTATAAACTTAATATTTAAACTGTATTATATAAATATTGATAACGTTCATAAAAAAATAGCTGGCTTTAAAATAATTACAATTGAATTATTTTCAGGATTTTTCTTTCTTGCACTTTTTTATGGGTACAACCACGCCACGGTACAACTCTTTGATCTATTGTGTCTTCTCCGTTTCTTTTTAAGCAGAAATATGAAACAGGTGAAATAAATTTGAACTACACTTCACTACCCTCATGCTGGTCATGACCCGTTCTAATCAGGCTATAAACCTTAACAAAAGGTGCCATACTATTTAAATAAAGACTGCATTTTTAGCGTTAGTATTAGTATGCTGACAACCTTACAGAATCATCATTCTCCTGCCCTTATCCCGATTCATTTGGGGTTGGCGCATCATGTCTTCTTCTTCCATACTTCTCTATTACTACCTTCACACAGTCCATCCATCACTACTTTGGTCTTCCTCTACTCTTAAACCCATCCACATTCATACTCAAAACTTTCCTCACGCCATTTTCCCCATTCCTCCGCATCACATGCCCATACCACGACAACCGATTACTACATAACTTTTTAGTCACCGGCGCCACTTTCAGACTTCCTCTTATGTAATAATTTCTTATTTTATCCATTCGTATAACACCACACATCCCCGTTAGCATTCTCATCTCAGCCACATGCAAATGCAAATGAAAACCTTACAGAATATTCATTTTTTATTTAATTATTATAAGGACTTTTACACATTGTGCATACCAGTCCCATTATACCCTAACCACATCTGAATGTGGTTAGGGTATAATGGGATTGGTAGTTATATTATTTATTTTTTATAAGCTATTGGCAGTCAGCTGCCAATAGCTTATACTAAAAATATAAATATTTACTTCGATGCCATTAATTCAAACAGGCATTTTGCTACTCTAAAATAATTGGATTGACTAAGAATCACATTGAATGTGCCAACATCCAGTCCGTTTAATTCAAAGGCATTTGCTAGATATGTTCTCCCAGACTCAAATTGAACACATTCCAGCAATAAATGATATAGCTGGAATGTGTTTGATTTATAAATAAAATATAAGAAAACATTTGCCTCTAACTTAGGGCTACCTAAAATAAAACATTTTTATTATTTTTGGGTTCCATACCTCAAGAGGAAAAAGGAACCCTTCCTACAGTTCTTTTGAAAATTCTTATTAATTTAAGGTTATAAGTAGTAGTTTTCAATAAAACGGCAATAGTAATATAACAAAGATTTATATTTACAATTCATTTATTAAAAAGGTTTCAGTCTTTAGAAGTTAGGTTTACTGATAATGTAAGTACCCATTATACATTTTAATTTAAACGCTAGACTGATCAATTTTAAGCATTAAGTAAGTTATCTTGCATTGTAAAGGGACTACACTTATTTCAATATGGTATTTATTTTACAGATAATGTAATATTATTTACATCTGAACAATAATTAAATAGCCACCCTCGCATACTTGTTCCAAGTCTTAATAAAGGTAATATTTTAACTGATGAATCAGTGTTGTCTTTCCAACTTCTAGAATTATTTAGACTTCTTATCAACACATTTAAGTCTTTTTTATTACAACCATAAATAAAAATTCTATTAACAATTGTAAGGACATTTAGTTACATAATATCTATAAAAGTTTGATGAACTTTGAGACAATAGTTTATCGGCTGGGTCATTCTTCCATTCATCGGAACCGTCACAACAATCACAGATACCATCATTTACTTGACTTGATGGTATCTTGTTGATGGACACCAACCTGGCCATGTACTGAGTCTCACAGTAAAACGTTCCGTTCACACACGCACTTGTGCTGGGTTCGTCCGACCCATCCTCACAATCACAGTACTCATCATTCACCTGCTCGAAAGGTATTCTTTGGTCTGATTGTAAACAAGTGAATTCGTTCTGATTATTTGGTCTGTATTTTGACATATGAGAGAACAATACACCATGAATTATGCCATTTATGTTTATAAACTTATCAGCTTCAGACCGCACGTGTGTGTAGGTATCCACTTTCGCATGATCCAGCTCCAGATCCAGCACTGGTGCGACTCTGCTATTATTGCCGGCTTCTGACGTTATAGCCAAGAAAAAGTACAGCTGATAGAGTATGAAACATATCACCATACACAGAGTTAGGATTATGATGTTCTTCTTCTTTTTAAGACCCATCATGCCACTCATTAAGATACAAGTCCACTCACTGCACTTTAGTTTCAATATTTCTACAGTAATTTACCGATAATATTGAGTAAACACGGAAATTGGCAACCAGTGAAAATTTACGTTACGAACGGTAACACAAAACATTCGCAGCAACTTGCCATCATCGGACTATCCTTTTCTTTTCGTATTGGAAGACGTGATAGAAGCAGTAAATAATGCAAAAATAATTTGTGGTCATGGAATGGAACGCGTGTAAAAAAAATATGTCACAAACAGAAATTGACATGTACGTTTCAATTCACAATATTAAATCTTGGTTTTATTGTCCCGTGGTTTCGATAACAGGATGGTGGTTTTCTAAGAATCTTTACAGCATCGCCGGAAATCATATATTACGAAGGAACAAGATTGAATTTTCTTTGTTTTTTTACAATAAACATTGAACAAAACATGAAATGATTTTGTAGACAACAAACAAAAATATGTCTGTCATTCTGTCAAGTGTCAATCACAATTGACATGTTTGATGTCAAGTTACGTCATAAACGGGTAAATAAAAGTGCTTTTATTGATGAAGAATATCTCTTGCTGTGAAAAGTTAAACTGAATATAAAATAAACCAATCTGTGCCTGAGATTTTATTTCAATGTCGGAGATATAAGAAAGTCATCATGGATTTCTTGACGGTGGACCGTCAAGTATCGTCCTCGTCTGATAAAAAGGGGGACGAATCTGAAGCGAATGAAGATCTTGAGGTAGATTCTTATTGGTTTTATTTACGTATTTTCCAATGTTTACTTTTATCACTATGTGTTATTGAAGCCAGATCTAGTAGTTTCCCAGTTTAATGTCCTAAAACCTGCTTGACCTATAAAACTCCTTTGTTCCATGTTTTATAGTAAAGGAATGTTTGTATTTAAATGCTGCTCAGAGCTGAGCCTTTTGACCGACTCATTGCATGTACTTTTAGTAGTATATTTATGTATGATTATTGAAGTTCGTATAAATTCACAAAAGGCTGTTAGGATTGAATAGTGAGTCTAATATGCTACTTATGATGCATTAGAAATCTTTGGGAGCAGCATAACATTATTAGTCCGAATCCACTGAAGAACAACGAATGAACAACGAATGTTGTACAATGTCACGTCAGTTTATTTTGATTATTATATGTGCACACAACATCATTATCATTGTGGTTTAATAATTTCTGCAAATTCAAACACATCAAATTGTTACTCTTGTCTTGGTTTGTCATAGATGACCCATATGGCATAAAGTAACAGCCCAGCATTTTTCTTCTTAGCATGTCATTGGAAAAATTTCATTAAATATATTTTTAGCACATAATTTAGCTATGCGAACTTCGCATTTGAGAACTGAGCCATCCATGTACCCCCATCTTTAGGGATTGTGTTTGCAATGGCCAACTTGGGTTCAGAGTCTCTGTAGAGATTACCCGGTCGGCCACTGCAGAGCACGCCCAGGTGAACAGCTCAATAAAGCCATCAGGGGGTTTAAGCAGCTCACAAAAATGATTTTAAAAAACAATCCAGTATCTTTTTGTAAAATATTAGTCATTTTAGTGAAGTCTAACTTTAATAACAAGCCTATTGCAACACACTACACTACACTGACACATTTCCTCTCACATACATTATAGGCTGATTATTTAATGTACAATTTGTAGCATCTACAAAAGCTATGTGAAAATAATCTGCAATAATATTTAAGGTGGACAATTCAAAGAGTGTGCTGCTGAAGATAGCAACACTGTATGCAG
Source organism: Standfussiana lucernea (assembly GCA_964057025.1). Classification (NCBI taxonomy): domain Eukaryota; kingdom Metazoa; phylum Arthropoda; class Insecta; order Lepidoptera; family Noctuidae; genus Standfussiana; species Standfussiana lucernea. The sequence continues at coordinate 16,125,324 of OZ059790.1, read as the reverse complement.
AGCAGTTGATGAGTGACCTCATCTTGGAGGTTGGAGGTCATGGCTACCCAGCTCATCGGCTGATATTGTGTGCTAGCAGTGAAGTGTTTCAGGTATGACTGAACTTTCAGTTCATTCTATTTCACTTGTTAGAAATTTTTCATCAGCAATTAAAACAAAAAACTGCCGTTTCGACATTTTGACTGTGTAGCTGTAGGTACTGCACTTATGTATTAAACAGCAGATTTTTTAAGTTGATGATGAAAAATTTTTATGAGGGGGTTCTAAATATGTGGTAACAGTTCGTGCGTCAATGTCCCTTCCAATACATGGTCCATAATTCAAAATTTGGTTGATGCCTGCTTAAACTAGGTCAGCATCATCTGCCTAGCCTTTTTACAACTATGTTGGGGTCGGCTTCCAGTCTAACCGGATGCAGCTGAATACCAGTTTTTACATGGAGCGACTGCCTATCTGACCTCCACTACCCAGTTAGTACTGGGTAATACGATACCCCTTGGTAAGACTGGTTGCCAGACTTTCGGGCCACTGACTACCTGTAACGACTGTTAAAGATGTACAATTGACAGCCATGACCAACGTCTTAACGTGCTTTCCGAGGCACAGAGGAAACTCAGTATGTAATGGGTGGTCACCCATCCACGGACCAGCCCAGGCAAGCGCGGCTTAACCTGACGATCGAGCCGAGTGGCTGTTAGCCACAAGCTCCTCCTGCTTAAACTAGATGAAACCTCAATGAATAACTATGACTTAGTTAAAATTCCGACACTGTTATAATAATCAAGGTGTTGGTTGGTTTCATGGAGAATGAGCATTATATTATAATAATTTGAATATAAGCCACAATACTTTGATATGTGAATTTTAGTGTTGCATTTAATGCTTAGTATTGTAAGATTTTCTCATACATGTGATAATCATTTTCCTGCACTTGTTACTTGGGGTCAGCACAAAACGTTTTTTTTCTTTCATTCTCTGCTATCAGTCATCACAATATGATTTATTGTTGCAATATTAATTAACTAATTGTCATGTCCAGGTGATGTTGATGAACCGTGAGTGGAGTGAATGGCGAGAGAGTCGCATCGTTCTGCAAGAGACTCCCACTGCAGCTTCAGTGTTTCCACACTTCCTTAAGTAAGTAGTCTGCAGAAGTTGCAATGTCAGATGAAATTCTCATGATGATTTATAAACGCACTATCATTATTCATATTTATTTTTTCAAGGGTATTAAAAAAAATACACAACATGATATCATTGGTGAATTGTTCTGCCTAACCCTGCGAGCATTACTAGCGTGATTTTATGTTGTTGTTGTTTTAAGAATACGTCATGTTTGTTTAACCTATCAACAAACCAAGTAATCTTTGATAGGTTTATTTCGTTTTTCTTGTATACAATATTTTACATTGTTCCAGGTATTTTTATACTGGGCAGATTAGAATATCTCATCATACAGTGTTACCAGTACTTTCTCTTGCTGATAAGTATAATGTTAAGGTAAATAATATAGGTACTACACAATATTTATGCCTATTAATGTTGAAAATAGCACATTCATATCTTTTTGGTTTATCACATAGATTCTAAGGAAGCCTCTTTCAGTGAACTCTCGAAAGTTCATCCTACTGTTTACAACTTAGGGCTATAAAACATACAAATGATATGACGTCACTTCGTGGCACGTCGCGACGTCATTATACCTACAAAGACGTTGCGATGTCGTGTGACGTCATGACGTGTCGTGGAAATGATCGACGTGCATCGTAAAACTTCAAGACCAGCCACGGCTGCACGACTAATCAGAATCACAGTAAATAATGGATCCAACCATTTAATTTCATAATTGGCTCAAGATTACATCGTCAGTTTTCACAACACGACGTCGTGTTGCAATTGTTTACTATGCACGTCGAATACTTTCACGACACGACGTCGCATCGGTACACAACGCCGTCGATTGTGTGTATGTTTTTGGCCTGGTTTCTACATAATAGAGCTCATGAATTTCCACAGGATCTAGTCGCTCTCTGCCTGAGCTACATGTCACAGCACATTGCGCAAGCTGCCAAGCGCGCCCAGCTCATCTCCTGGATGCAGTACACCATGGCGTGTGGACACAATGACGTCGCTAAGGTAACGGTTTTTTAATTTTTATCATATGCTATTCGATGAATAGGCCTCTTTGTATTTTTAGCCTGCAATGTATTGATAAACCGGGTTTTTTAATAAAGTTAACATTCATATTTAGGCACTCATACCATGCTTTGCCTCTAGCATCCCAGCTCAGAATACCTGCAGGCCAATGTGTGAGAAGATATCCAATAAATGCTTGTTCCAGATGGTTATTAAAGTAGTACCTAGGTAAAACATAGTTTGATATATGTTCTAGCTCCCAACTGGAGTGTCTGATAAGATAACTGACAGTTATATTATCGCGAGTTATTTGGAAGTAGGACTGGCAATGTCTCTTGCGGTTCCTGTGTTGTTTCGTGATTAGATTGATAAATGTGTTGCCCGAAAAATGTTTTACACAATACTTTTACTATTTATTACATGCAAATGGGGATGATTTATGTTTGTTTTCGCTGTTTACTTTCCTGGTATAGTGAAGCAAAATGAAAAGAAACGCAGGACGACGCTAAAATTATGACACGGGATGCTAAGCATCTAAAGTTGAAGTATGATGCTATAAAAGGATGATTAGAAAGAAATGCCGCCTGATATGTGCGGAAGAGTATAGTATTGGCTCTGGCGGTGTGGGCTCATTTACGCCGTTAGACAGGAAAGAGATTTTTTCTGATTCCGACTCACTGGGTAAGTAATTTATTAAAATTTCGCAAACTTGTAAGATAGATAACTGTAAGATAGACCAATTCCATTTTTCTTGATTTGATATATAATAGTATAAGGTCAGTGGGTCATCTTGGGGGATATAAAATTGGCGAAATTTTGGGTCTATTAAAAAAAACTGAGGTAAATTATCTAAAAATATGTAATGATTAATTCAATAAAATCTTATGCTATTTATTTTAAAGATTGCTGTGAATCAGGAACATAATTTGGTTTCTGTTGTTAATAACATTACAGTTACAATCAAACAGGAAGAAAACTATTTGGAAAGTGATTCAGCTGACTGTAAGTGTATACCTATGTTTTGAAATAAAACTACTAAAGGTCCAAAATTTTAGCAGGTTGACACATGTCACATCTGTGACATCTGTCAACTTGGTGTAGGCCAACATGACAAATTTTATGTACTGCTGGCTCACTCATTTACATAGAAGAAGAGACCAATATGGTGAATACATGGTCCACTCCTTCACATTGTGAGGAGGCCTGAGCCCTGAGGGCTGAGCCTGAGCAGCTGTCAACTGTTTAGTCTGATAAATTTTCAAACTACCAAATATAACCATATACCGGATATTTGATCTTTCAGATTCAAATATCCTGAAGCATGAACTACCTGTGGATGAGCATTTACCTAAAAAAAGGTGTTTACAACAAGAGAATGGTTTGCCTAAAACATCAAAAGAAGATGGCAAAAATTACACTGACATGAGTAAGCATCTTTTTGTATTTTCTTTGGACTGGTACACAGATACTTACATTTGAGCCGAGAAGAGCAGTTTCTGCGCCAATGGACCCGAAATTACGAGTATTATGTTGTGGGCTTAAACCCCAGGCCAAGTGTAATTTATTTAATCACCACTGTTCATAAAACAGTGAAGGAATACATTGTGAGGAGACCAAACATTCGAAGATATGTGTTATCTATCAAGTGGGAACATTATTACCTTACTTTAAGAACACACTGAAATGTTGATTCTTTTTTCAGGTGGAACCAAAGACAAAAGACTACAGCAGTTAGCAGAACAACAATTACAAAGAATTAATTTGCAAAGACTATATACTATATAGAATTGAACAAGAACTAGAAGAAAGGATACTAAAAAACAGATACTTATCGAAGATTTAAAACATAACAAAGAAATGTATGCTTTAGAAAAAGAATAAATATTACTTAAAATAGAGATATTAAAATTAGAATTAGTAAATAAAAAAAAACTTTATGATATTGGAGTTTTTTATTTTAAGATTATCATCATTATAATAGAGAAGTATGGAAGAAGAACACATGCTGCTGCGAATGGATGGATTTTATAATCATCATCACTACTGTCCTTATGCCACCATGTGGCCACAACAACAGGTTTGACAAGTAGCATTAATTGCTTTCATATTTATGTAAATCCAATTTTTACTTTCCGCATCCAACGGAATCCTATAATATAATTTTCAAAACTACAAACAAGTGAAACTGGAGCTATACATTGACATAAGGGTTATAGAGAAATTATTACTAATGTATACATCAGTAATAATTTCTCTGTAACCCTAAGGTCTTTAGGTCTTTTACCCCCAATGTTAACTGAAAGTCAACTCAAACATAGTTGGGAAAAGGCTAGGCAGATGATGATACTGACACCCACATGAACTTGGCAGGAATGTCAGAACTTCGTGAAGTGGAACCTGGAGTGGGTGTGGTCGGACAGTGACCTCAGCGAGCTTGAGGGAGAGACGTTGGTGCAGCTGTTGCAGCAGAGTGACCTTGTGCTGCACAATGAGATGAGTGTGTACAGGTACGTTTATACAGGCTCACATTAAATTAACTAGCGAAACTCGTTTTTTTTTTGTTTTGACGCCATCTATACCATTAAAATAAACCGGAAAATCCTGCAACGCGCTTTTAAAGTTTTGTGTGATTAAAGTATATAGAAAAAACGGACTAACAACCGTCGAGCAGTAGCCCCCTAGATACAACACCCGTCTACTCGGAGGATCTTCCCTTCTTAATAGAAGATGAGGAACTTTATAAAATAAAATATCAGTTTGTGTAATCGCGTTTAGATTTAATACCCATCACGTCTGCGAAGTTTTACTAGCTAATTTAATTTAACCTTGTTGGATTATTAGCAGAAAAAATATTTTATATAAATAAATATTAACATATATTTTTTAATATGTATACTTCAATATTTCTCTGGATCAGGATCGCGCCTCTCCCTAGAGGCAATTCGGCTGAAATTTTGGTGACAGGACTTTTCAGCCTCCTAAATAAACTGTCATATTTTAAGCCACATCAATTCTCCCTCAGGTTCGTAGTACGGTGGCTGAACAAGCAACGCGAGCGTCTGACCGCGAGTGACCTTACTGAAGCGGAGTTCAAGGTGCACTGGGAGTCTCTCGTGGCAGCCGTCTTCTCACATGTCAGGTCAATATTACTATTATTGTTCTGTCATAAAATGTATAATATGGTTCATTCATTAAACTTGGCAAGACGTTTGTAAAGATATCTTACAAACTAGTTGACACCTAGCTATAGGAGTCACATTGCTCGGAAGTAGTTTATATTGCACATCGAGTTTTTTGAAGAAACATTTCGACGACAGAAATTACGCTCTCTAAACTCGAAGTTTTTCCAAAACTGTAAGCGCTAAAATTAAGCTGAATGCTGTAGAAGACACGTGCCTCGGAAAGCACGTCAAGCCATTGGTCCTCGTTGTCATTTGTAGATCTTTGACCGTTACAGGTAGTCAGTGACCCGAAAGTCTGACAACCAGTATTACCAAAGGATATCGTATTACCCAGTATTAACTGGGTTGCATCAGTCGCTCCATGTAAAATACTGGAATTCAGCTGCATCCGGTTAGACTGGCAGCCGACCCCAATATAGTTGGGAAACAGCTTGGCTGATGATAACTGTAGAAGACATAAAAATTCTGAAGTTTAACATAGTAGACTTTTTTGCCTATAATATGCGGCAGAAGTCAATCCCTGTATGCAACTATGGCGACACAGAGTGGTTACCCAGTCGGCCACCAGAGCTCGCTCAAGCTCTTTTGAGTTTATTGGTTAGTGCGCTAAGTACCGACGAGGAAGCGAATTTGCGCGCGCTCTAACTCAAAAGTTCTGATAATTTGTGTGATTGATTGATTATAGTGTGATTCTTAAGCACCTGCATTTCTTTCATCCCCGTTCCCCGGATATAACTAACAATATTGTGTTTCATCAACAGATTCCCGATGATGTGTCCGAACCAGCTGGCGAAGCTCCTGCTGTGTCCTCTCACACAGGAACATAAGGACTTCTTCATGGAGCGGATGGCCATCGCCATGAGCTATCAGTCGGGTAGCTGCATTTTTTCCTAATAAGATTAACACTAGCTGAGAGATCTATGCCTTGCAGTGAGCGTGGTCAGGCTGTGGATGATATGTATGTGAGATTATAACCACCTACAATCAAGTGTACCACTTGAATTTTCAACATTCAGCTCAGTGCTGAAAGTTCAAATTCAAGGTTGTAAGTGTAAAGTATCAAAGTAACTGGTTTGGTGGTTATCTGAATAAGCATCTATCTTTAATTCGGTGAAATAGGCTTTATGTTTGCTTGGAGACTGACGCTCATAGCACACTTATAATTAGCACTGCACCTGATCGTCAAGACCTCGCCTCGTTCTTACTAGCTGATCCCGATCAGAAGCGATACCGTTACGTACGGTACTTATAAGTGTATGCTATAACGGTGCGATTTGAGGCGATGCTGAATGAATCTTTAACTAGCTACCTCCTCACCAGGTCAATACGAGCGCGTCTCGGAAGTCCAGCAAACGGAAGCAGGTCGCATGCTCTTCACGCCGCGCCTCTACACCGAGGACACTTGGGGCTCAGTCCTGGCCGTAGACAACTTCCATTCCCTGCCCTGCTACCACACAAGGACCTTTATCTTCTCCACCAGACCCTCGATAGCTGACGTGGCTCCTCAGGATAAGCTCACGGAGTGGACTGTGGATTTGTATCCGAAGGGAGTGTGGTTCAGGAAGAGTTTGCTGATCGTGTGGGCTGGGACTTACGATGTGAGTATATTTGTGTTTAGCTTTTTGAAGACGAAATTAATCTTTGTTCGCGTAGCACTTTTAAGAGCGTTTACGCCGTCCATGCGCTGTTTGACTCCAAAACAGTACTTTTCAAACCCTTTAATACCATCAACCCTTTATTTTACAAAAATGATAATTACTAATAACTTTAGGAAATTTCGTTGTCTCAATAGTTGGAGAGAAAAATATTTCAATTAATAGAGTATTGGTAAATTCTATCAAGATAACTCAACAGAGGTTTTCTTAATTTCCCTTTCAGCGTCAGTTTCGACGCTCTAATAATATAGGAAACCACTGGCAAACCTAATTAGATTTTTTTTTACCTATTGCTAAGATCCTAAGGAATATAGTTGGAGAAGAAAATTTTTTGATTTAGGTTTCTTTATATAAGAAATTAAACTTCAAACAATGTGAAATATTAAGGAATTAAAATGATTTTTTCACCGATATATCTTACTTGATTTAATATAATAATAGCATAATATAATAGAAGAACATATGCTTTAAAACATCCAATTTAAAATTTCAAATAATTTACAGTGATTATTTTTCTATAAATATTTGAAAACTACTATAAATCACTGCGCGCGAGCAATTTCAAATCAGTCCGCCGCGAGGCTTTCTAGAGAGAGGACATGTCGCTCGGCGCTCTGCCTGACCCGAGTTGACCTTAGTCGTACTTGGAAGGATAGCGGACGTTTAAAGTGTGATTAAAAAATCTTGGTACTTTGATGATTAAATTTTTTTATTATTATTTTGATGACTGACAATATTTTTAGTGACAACCAATATCTACCCTATTTTTTTACCTACGAATTTTATTTATTAAATCTTTTACTTATTTTTTTGTAAATAAGAACATAAATTGTTTTTAAAGTTAACGCCAACCTATTGTATTTCCCTCATAAGAGGTGTCACTAAGAGGAACATCGCGTCAGGTTAAAATATAATATAAAATAAACGTAAGTAAATCAGTATAAAGTGATTTATTTGAATAGAATAAGAAATATTTATTAATCAGTCACAAATCAATAATAATTAACGAAGTTCGGTTTCTTTCTAAAGTTTAGATCAACAAATTCATGTTTGAATATCTAAAAAACGACTTTAATATTAATCATAACTATAGCTATACTTGCAATATATTATTGAATACTTATTTTATGCACTCGTACTTTAGTAATCCGTGTACGTTCAAATTCAAATTCAAATTAAATTTTACTACAACAATTGCACTCGAACGGATCATAGTGGGTTAGTTTGACTATAGCGCAAGAGAACGCGCCAGCGCTATGCACACAGGCACGCGCGCTTTTGTGTGCGTAAAAAATGCATCGAATTACCTAAACTTGAGTTCGCGCGATAGACGTAAACGCTCTTAATGATTTGATTCCTCTGTTCTGTGCTAGCTCCTTGAGTTTCTTATTCGCCTTGTGCTTTGTTTCATCACATTTGTTTGGGTCGCCATTCGTCTATATTTATCTAGCTTCTATGAACTGTTCGGGTCATGTCGGCATAATTCGAGCTAAGCAGTGCAGCTTTTCCCCAAACGTATACAGGGTGGACGGGACATTGACGCACAAACGGTTACCACGTGTTCAGTACATCATGTCGAATCCTCCTTTATAGAAAATTTTCGTCGGTAATAAAAAAAAAAAACACTGTTTTCTACAAAAGTGCAATACCTACACGGTCAAAATGTATGGAACAATGATTTTTTTTAATTACCTCATTCATTCATTGGCCAATGGGCGGCTTAAAAACTCTTGACACCAGGTTAGGGACTAACCACACGACAAAGACAGGGAGAGATAAAGAAAGAGTTTAAATTACCTGTGAAAAATTCCTATATGGGGGGGTGTTCAGTATGATGTACTGAACACGTGGTAACCATTTGTGCGTCGATATCCCTTCCACCCAGTATGCTGTTCCAAATCACGCGTACCCAAACATAATGTAGAACCCCTCACGGTGCTCACTCACCGGAGCATTCGCCTGTAACAATCCAACATTCGTTTTTGTTAGGAAGCAAGTGAATCTGAACTGTTACATTACAGGCGAATGCTTACGGTGAAGGAGGGCCTTTACACGTCGCGACCTTCATTTTCAATTTGATTTGCGTGGTCCAACATTCTCATCATACACCTCTGTTTTTCGTCAATTTCATTGAAATTAAAGATTCTATGTTAATAACCCTTTAGGGATAATTTTTACGCAAACAATTCCTTTTATCATTAGCTATTGTGTTGTTATTGAGTGTTTGCTTACAAGCATTTTTATTTGAAATTCATTTGTATTTTACGGGCCTAAATGTTTTATATTTAATAATAATACGTTTTACAAACGTCATCCATTCGCTTACACTTAATTTAATTCACAATTATATCATTTACGGCATTTCAAATTTCTTCCGTCGATAAGTAATAGTAGAGTGAAGTAGTATGTGTAAATTAACCGGTTATTTCGTTTTCTTGCCCTAGCCTTTTTCCCCCCGAACGCGTCGAGGCTCAGGGCGGGTACGTACGGTCATCACAAGTGATTGTTCAGCCACCGTTCGACTCATACTGTCGCGAAAGATTGCACAAAATCGTCGTATCTTTTTTTGTTTGTTTTATCGTGTTTTTTTCTGCGAAGTTCTTCTAGCTAATTTATTTTGAACTTCAATTTGTCTTTATTGTGAACGTACATTCTTCAGAAACATTTGCGTTGTTGTAGTATTTCCATAGAATTTTTCTTGACACACGTTTTTCGTAAATCTCGCAAGACGATTATCGGTCAGAACTATTCATATTGTTTAACACTATTTAAGAATGGTTGGCTTAGCGATTATTTGGTGCGATTGTATGTATGTATGGCAGATTTTAATTTATAGGTCCAATTTCAAACCGATTTCAATACCTTAATAGCCATAAATTCCGTATAAAACAACACGAAACGTAGATGTAAAACCAAAATAAACTGTCCAACGAACGGTCATAGAAAATCTAAAAAAAAATATTATGTAATGATTGCAAAAAGGAAATAAAACAGTTAACAGAGTATGAAAGCGAAATAAAAAGACTGATGGAATAAAAGATCCTTTGATTTCAGTTATATCGTTTTTAGCTGCCTACAGACTTACACCATTTAGGCACATGTCCTATCGCCAACGAGTAAAATTTAATTAAAAATAAAAGTGTCGACTTGAGAACTTTGTTAATTATTAATAGTTGGTCGCTGTCTGATGACACCGAACACTGCTGGCGCCATCCATAAATTACGTTGCACGTTAAGGGGGGGTGGGGGTCGACGAAGTGTGACAAGGGGTGGGAGGGGTCCCAAATTTCGTGATATCACATTTCAAAATCTAAAAATATCTAAGTATTAAAACTTGAAATTTTACCTTTTAACGAAAAACTTCAAAATATTTTCAGCCTCATCTGTATGAAAATGTAAAATTGCAAAATATGTGGGGTCACAATAGAACCCCGGTGTCGCTGTGACAAGAACGGGGGGTTGGGGCGGCAAAGATCATGAAGTTCGTGTGACGTAATTTATGTGTGCCCCCAAACAAACAAGCCGTTTTCATTGGCTAGTTTTATCTCGCTGCTCGCTTATCGTGGTCGGTGGGACAAGTGCTATAGTCGAGACATCGGTATTCTCAATCGACGTAATGGCGCAAGTCTGTAGGCAGAACACGCAATAATGTCTACAAGGTGTTTATCTCTTAGGTGCCTGAGGTGGTGCTGCGAACTGTGCGCATCTCCATCACGTGTCAGAACTGCCCCGAGTACACCGTCAACCAGTATGGCGAGACTGAGCAGTTGGAGCCTGATGTCAGGGTGAAGGTTAGCAGCTCAGTCAGTTTATTTTAATGTCGAAGATGTCTTGAAGGTAACAAATAACCATACTTCAACATGGTATGCACGACCAATTTTTCAAAATTAATTTTGAATATCTTGATCAAAATTAAATAACGAGAAAAAAAAAACAAAATATTGTGTAATGACCATCAGATCGGTATCCTGGTGTGGGGTGTGCAGAAAGGAGTCGAGCATGTGTCCTCCGTCGTAGAACGAGTGCATCGTTTCTCACCACAGAACAGGTCAGTTCTACTGGATTTAAAGTTTAAAAAAAAAATGTTATCAGAGTCTCCTTGCCCTATTGTACTTTATATCTTGACTCTGTAATGTCATGTCTTCTTCTCGTCTGCCTTCTTTTTTTGCTCTTAATGCCATATTCGCAGCATTGGTTTTTGATTGGCGATGCCGTTACGGTTCATAAAAGTGCATGCGTTGACCTTTAACCGTGCTAGGTACCACGTTGTTTCATCGTCTGACCTGCAATAAGGCTATCTGTCAGTCAATTGTTTCTAGAGTTTTGTAAGCCACGTGTAAAGTTTTCCTCAGGGTGCTGAACATAGACGGAGCCCTAGACTTCGACGAGCTGAACACTCCGCTGTACTCGCCCGCGCCGGACAGCAGCGCGTACGCGCGCGACGTGTCGCCGCAGCCCGCGGCCCTCAGCAACAAGTACACGCCCTGCGACGGGTAATATACTGTGCTGCCACTCGCTGCTCGCTGTCGGCAAATGTGAGAGTAGGACGGTGAATCGTTTCATCTCGCTCTCACGTTTTATGACCGCTACTGCTACGATGAACGCTCGTTGGCGTATTGATGTAGTTACCCTTGAGTTTGTTCCGCAATGTTCACACCTCACAAGAGATTCCCTTCCTGTGGTTGAAAACCTTGCCCTGGCTGGAGGCCTTATAGCCCTTGCTGGAGGCCTTACACTCGAGGCACCCACAGTATTGTCCGGTTAAGAAGAAGCCAGCCTCGTAGGTTGACCTGCGAGATGCCATTAAAAAAAAAAAACTGATGACCTTAGTATCACGATACCCACAGGATTGCCCGGTACAGTAGACAACGACCCCCTAGACTGACTAGCGATATGGCGTACAAATTGTTTTGGCATTTCTTCTTAGACCTTTTAGCTTTTAAATAAATCAAAGGATTTTTTATAACCTAATTGCAACATTATATTTCATTCATGTCCCTTCCATGCCTTGAAAATGTTCTAAGCTGTTTGTTGCTCTATGTAAGCTATTATTAACCAAATGTTTAGTTTTGTTCCCAGCAAGTGCTGTGCGAAGTGCTCGGAGACGTGCGACGTGCCCGAACCGAGACACTTGTTAGGACCCAACAAGGATCAATTGAGGGTAAATTTATTTGCTTCAAATTTTTCCTTCGACTGTGAGAACCACTTGCACTTCAAATGATTAAATTCGCTTAATTTATTAATAATTTATTTAAATCATCATTCCGTACTGCGGCGGTGTGCGTGTATGTCCAGATGTATGAACGTGGATGAGGCAAAAGGAGTATGTAAGGGTAGTTACAGGATAGGGCGCGCCACGATAGTGGCGATAAGTCCCCTCTTTGAGGAGTGGCTTGAGAGGCGCCACGGCGTCCTCACCTTCCGCCTGACGCAGGTCCTCACCGGACACGGTTGTTTCGGGAGGTTCCTGCACCGAATCAGGTGGGAGGAGACGCCCGGGTGTTTCCACTGCGAGGATCGACCGGAGGACACGGTGGAGCATACGGTGGAGGTCTGCCCCGCTTGGGCGGAGCAACGCCGTGTCCTCATAGCGGCGATCGGCGGCGGCGACCTCTCGCGTCCGGCCCTGGTTCGAGCCATGGTCCGGAGCGAGACGGAATGGGAAGCCGTCACCTCCTTTTGCGAAGCAGTCATGCTAGCAAAGGAGGAGGCGGAACGTGAGAGAGAGCGTTCCTCCTCACGTCCCAGCCGCCGCGGGAGACGCACCGGGCGTCGCCACCGTAGACGCGGGCCTGTGGACGGTGAGCTAAGGGCTAGCTCGCCGTCCCTCCGTCTTAGGACGACAGGCCGTGTCGACGGCGCGTTCGTGTTCCACGCGCGCCTCAAAGAGATGTCAGCATAGGGAAGAGGCCCGCAAGGGCCGATGCCTGAAGGGTAGTTACAGGAGGCGTTCTGTGGTTTCTGCCTACCCCCATGGGAAAAAGGCGTGGGTTCATGTATGTAGGTATGCATTCCGTACTCTGTCATTTTCAAACGATGACAGAAAAAAGGTACACTATAAAGTTGATAAACCAACTGTAACTGCGTAATACACTCCCAACAGTGCTCGAATTTTGACAATCAACAACATACACTGCGTTTTTTACGTGCTGTGTTAAACGTCCACCCTTACTTCTAGGCGAAGTAGACATACAAAAAGCATTGCAATATTTACTAATGATTTCACAATATTTCCTCGTTGCACTATATTTTTTCGTTGTAATAAACAATCGAACGTTTCCCTTCCCAGATACAAGTAGTAATCGTCCCCCTCACTGACTACTGCCACGTGGGCGCGTGCGACAACGCACAGGGATGACGTCGAACAGTCGCGCGTCTCTTTCACTCTCAGCTCGAAGCCGCTGCGCGAAGGAGACACCTATACTTCTCTCTGCATATGCTGCGTTGATGCACGCCGGAGGCTAAGATTCAAAGAGTTTCATTGGTAAAGAATGCACCATTTTGTGAATATGGCTTGTGGCTTGTTTGAAATAACGTCCTTGATATTGAACGTTAGTATAGTGCAGTTCTTCTGGCGTTTGGATGACATTGTCGGGGGGGAGGGGGGGGACGCTGTTCGTAAATATTCTTGAAGCTCTAGAAGAACTATGCAACGTTATAATTTTTTTATTTGTGACCGTAGGCACTACACTGTTACTTAATTACCTACGATTAGAAAATGGTGTTAGATTTTTGGTAAGTTCTTGCGATCTTAGTCGGTGCACTGCAGTGCGACCAAACTTTTAGTCTATTTTATGCTAGAATTATTTTATTAGCACGATACTTTAGATGAAATATATGTTACTTGACGAGGCTAGCTAAAATGACTGTTTTTTAAGAAGGAAGTATGTTTGACGAGATAAAACTTTTCATTCTATTGTAGATTTGATGTCGAACTGAAGAATTGTAGTAAAATAATGTTTATAACAATGCATAATTATTAAAGTTTATAGTAAAATGGGAGGATTTGGACTCAATTAACATTACAGCAATATTTACTGTACTTAAATATATACTATCCTGTGTCAAGCCGTTCTAAATACCTAGTTTTGAGTGTATATATATATAATTAATCTTTAACTGCCAGAAATGTTGAATTACAGTGCAGCATGATTCTTTTGGCGCTTGATGGTAAACATTTGTGAAAATATATTTAAAAAAAACAAAATGGCCGCGTTAGTTCCGCCTATGGCCACGCGCCAAAAGAATCATGCAGCAAAATAAACTAGCTTTGTTATGATTTGAAGTCCTGTTATTGATAAGAAGCGTTAAGTTTACCAGCCATCATTATTTTATTACCAATTTAGGTAGCTAATAATAATAATAATGTACATTTGTTGTCAGGGGTTAAGAGACGATGCTTTTGTGCAATTTATGGAAAAACGAGATGGCGATGTTTATTCCGATTTTGGTAACACGCCAAACGAGAACGACCCATGTCCATTTATAATTGCCTATTTCACTGCTAATGTTATACAGGGTGGTTGGGGCATTGACGCACAAACGATTACCACTTAACCAGAACATCATTCTGAACCTCCTCTACATAGAAATTTTTCATCGGTAATTAAAAAAAAAAACAATTTTTACCTCAGAAAGTGCAATACACCACTCCTACACGGTTAAAATGTATGGAACAGCTGTTTTTTTAAATTGTAGATAAAAAAATCAACGTGGAGGGTTCGGAATGATGTACGAAATACGTGGTAACTGTTTATGCGCCGATGTACCTTCCACCTTGTATGTGATACCAAACGGAACCAATCAAACAGGTTGTATTTGCTATAAGTCTTTCTTATTTGTCTTACAACTCATGTTTCCTAACTTGGAGCATTTAAACTGGAAATCCGCACAAAGTATATATTAATTTTCAGAATTTATTGTTATGTTACAAGTTACACTTTGTTTATGTTATTTGCCCTTACATTGAAGGATTTACATCCCTGTATCAGACTGATTATTTTCGTTGAAAATGACTATTACTGAGAGTTGTTGAATTTATGTCAGTTACGTCGCTATGGCTATATCGACCTCATATCGATATAAAATTAAGCAGATCGAGTTGTAACACTGCTAGTCGCAACGTAATTTGAACTTTGTTTTACACAGTGACGGGTTATTTCTCCTAATACATGTTTCTAGTAGTAATAGTGAGTGACTTTTCTCTTAATTAAGCACTCGCCCCAGTTTGAATGCTCTGTGTGCGAGTTTATACGGTATGTGTGCAATATTTGTCTTTTGTGTACTGTTCGCTGCAGTATTATTGAGTTCATAAATTGTTGTAAAGTTTGGACTATAATATAATAAATAAGTTGAAATATTCTGTCTATTTTTGATCAACAGTCATCGCGAATTTCCAAGTTACTTGGGTGTGCCACCCCACGCTTTTCTTAAATATCACTCTTCACACGATCCATCCATCTTTTCATTGGTCTTCCTGTCCCTCTCCATCTATTCATCGCTCTTTCGCTCAGATGCGTATTGGTGAAAATTAAAGCCATTTTTATTTATACATATAAAGTATTTATTACACAATTGACGATACATGTAAAACGTAAAATAATACAAAGCTCTTCATAATTTTTAAACACATCTGACATTCCGTACGTCGACAGAAATTAAAAACAAATGCTAAGCAATAAGAATACACAATTTTCGTCGCAATAAAATGTAACTATAGTAATTAAAATATAACCATTTAACATTTATTGACAAGCATGGATTACAATCATGACACCCATAGTGTTTAAAAATATTCAAAATTACTTACAGCAACTTGACTATAACATGACTAAGGGTTAGTTCAGACAAGCGTTTGGCAGACATTGCTGAGACGCGCCCATTTGAACTTAGCCTAATACAAAACGATTATCTCAATTTTTAATTTCAACAGTTTTCCAAAATCATAGGCCAATTTAAGCTCTTAACATTAAAATGTTGACTTTTTCTTAAACTATGCTTATCTAACGCAATATACATAGAAACCTTGTTTCGGGACTGAAGCACATTTAAGAGCGGGTAGCGGAATATTTTAAATAAGACAGTTGTTGCAACTCTGTGTAAAACTACCCTCATATGGAGGGTAGTTTTATATCTTGACTACCGAGCAATTTTAATCAAAAATGTAATGTTGCTTAGACCTGTTTTGTTACTGTAAACAAAACATTGTATTTTATACGTGTTTTTGTTGCATTTTTACGTCAAATAGTACGTTTTTTTCTGGTTTGTTTCTATATTTCGTTTTACTCGGACTTCCTATTTATCCTGGTCTGATTCATCACGGAAAAGAGACTCATAATACCAATTAGGCCGAAGTTTTTTTTTTCGTTTAAACTTAAATATAGTTAGGCCTCGAAAGTTGGAAGGCCGAGTTAAGCCCGTCGTTTAAGATCTTTAAGACTTTTATTATAATAATTTCCTTAATTAAAGGTAAAGCCTAAACTTCTTATAAGACAAAGTGTATAAAAAAAAAATATAATTCGTAAAATAATCATAAGAGATATACTTTCAAAGAATATACTTTAAAACTAAATACTTTTGCACCATTATTGAATAAAAAGGAATACTTTTAAGTACTACGCTAGATTGAGCCTTTACTTGCAATACGTTAGATTATAAGATATAGAAAATTGTTTCAAATCACGTTGGATGGAATAGTAAATGCAGAATTTCGAAGTATGACTTTTTAAAGAAAAGCAAAATAATAGAATTCCTTTTTGGTACTCACAGTCTTTGATTCCTTACTAAATAGACTATGTTTAGATTCCAAATGTCTTTAAAAAGTTATTGTCACAATTTTTTTTTTTATAAAAAAATACTTTTCGGAAGTTTTTCTTTTCGATCTCAAAACGTCTCACTTGTTATCACAGTGTTGCATTAAAAATATAATGAATGAAAGAAGTTAGATGAAATATTGCTTAGGGCTAAGTTTATAAAAATCATATTAAATGGTTTTGGGAAGCAATAAGCACGAGCAAGTACATGGTCGGCCACATAAGAGCTATATATTGCCATCTATACACTAAACACTAATATATTTTAAATACTACACAGTGGGGACTGACTTGCAGGTAGACTAAACATTGAAGACGAAAATGGACTCGCCCTTTTTACCAGGAAAACGTATCTTGGGTATACACTGACTAATCTTGTAACATTATTCAAGTACCAACACACTCATCTAAATTTTACGTTATATTTGAGAAATACTTGTGACCGAAATCGTTAAAACAATCGATGCAAGCGGAAACGTAAAGTGCATTTTTTGTTTGATATAAAATGGCTGTTGTTGTAAAATTGTTAGGTCATAGGAGCAGCTCCCTGGGGAACAGGTTCATGGAAGCGTAGTCTTCCAATACCTGGAAAGAACGTTAACATATTTGAGAAACATTAGAGACTACCATCACAGGAACAGAACTAGTTCTTCATATAGTGCTTCTCCAATTACTAGGATAGTCCGGTTGAGCAGCCTTGCAAACTTATCGAGTTGAACTAAGAGTAGCCGCGTCAAAAACAAAAAAAAAAACTTCAATTACTAGGGGGTTGACTATCATATCATTCAAATCGCAATATTTGTGCTTGTCCTTTATAAGGTGGAACAGCTGACGATCAAATCCCGCTTGTTTTAAATAGTGTTTGCCATAGGTACGGAGCAAGGCAACTAGAGAAAGGAATTATATAATAATAACAATAAACATTTTTTATTTCTCTTCCACAAAGGCGCCTTAAAAATATGAATATACTACATCAGATAAATCCTTTGTGGGAGACTGGTATCTGCACTAGGGAAACCCTGTCACACAGATTACCAGGCCCGGGCCCAGGCCCAGGCCCCCCAGAACAGTGTTTTAGTATTAAATCTTAAATGCTAACAAATTATTGTAACCTTTACTAGAAGAACACAATAATCAATAATCAAAGATACACTTTTTTAGCAAAATAAAATTAGATTGTCGTATCGAAAGTATCCTTCTCTCGTGTAGACCTTATTATTGCGACTGAAAACGGGTACAGGCGACGTCTACGTAAGCGTTCCTATAGAAACGAGTCGTGAAGCTATCATAGCGATTGAGCAGATTTGCCGGTTCGTTCGGAATTGTACCTTTATGTCGGGAAATGTAATAATTCAGCGGTGAGACTCACCTCGCGCAACTTGTCGCCAGTAGGCTGCGGCACGTCGAGCGGCACGGCCTGCCTCGCCTTGCCGCCGTCCAGGCACAGCTGCTTGTTGAGCAGCAGCTCGGCTCCCGCGGACGGCTCCAGGGGCGTGTGCTCCAGCGAGTACTTGCGGCAGATCTCCGCCCAGGCCGTGAGGTGCTTGTCGTTCGCTTCTTCGGCCACTGAGGCGATGTCGGTCTGAAACAGGCAGATAAATTAGATATTTCTTTAAGGAATAACATCCAGTCAGAACTAAGACGTAATAAACCTTTTTCATAATGACAAAGGGCGTATCGGAAACAAAAAGTTCTATATTCAGTACGCAAAATACGCGCTTTGGACGTAGAATTGCGGACACTAGCCCGTGATACAATACAATATATAGTTATTTTATTTTCCGTATTTATGAAGTAATAATAAACTTGTATGAGTTAGAGGGCAAATAAATACCTTCACAGGGTTATTACAATATTACTTGGTATTATAATATTCAACTCCTTGTTTCCCATTCATGTTATATCTACTTGAAAAAAATAAAAAATGTATGCATTCAGTTAGTTATAAACTCAAAAGTCATACAAATTTTTGAAGTTGAACTGCAAACTGAACGTTATATTTAAGTTTTATATGTTTCCTAAAACACATGTTTGTTTACAAGTTTGGAAACTAAATAACGAACGTAATTTACCTTAGCCAGCGTAGAGATAGCAGTTCCATAATAATCGTGATTAATCTTGAAGATATCAGCGACCAGCTCGGCTAACGCTCCCTGGGTACTATTCGCCTCATCCACCACATTGTACGTCTGTTTGTTGGCTTCCGGTTTCCGACCAAGCGTCCATATTGCCCGGCAGAGATCTCGGACGTGGACCGTGTTCATCTTGAGGTCGGCTGTCCAGAGGAGCTTCATGGTCTCGTTGAGATGTTTGTAGATGCCGCCGTATAGGAGGCGGGGCGCTGTGGAGAGAATGCGTCATTAGTATTTCGGGTGAACGTAGCCTGATGAAGAAGTGGCTGTGACAAAGAAGTCGTTCCTTAATTGGACCCATCCAAGATACCCCATGTAAGAGAATTTAGGTCGAATTTTGGCAGTATTCAAAATTATAAGCTGTAATAGGTAATATGATTGGTGCTGAAGGCTCAAAAATTTATTTGACCAACGGAAAAAAAATACAAACTGAAGTATTCCTTTCAGAACAAGTCAGCAATTGACTGCCAAAGCAGTAGAAAGAGTCCCTACTTCACAGGTCTTATCGCTATAATCGCTTATCGCTACCTGTTTGGTCTAGTGGCCGTAAGCGCGACTGCTGAGCTTGAAGTCCGGGCTTCGTTTCCCGATTCGGGCAGTGTTATTGGATTTTTCCATGAGGAATTTCTCAGAAGCAGCCACCGGGTTCGGATTCAAATTCATCAATGACAATAGGCTCCCACCTATTACATGAGACTTAAACTCAACGAAAAGTGGCCTCTGCCTTCTGCCTGACCCTTCAGAGATTACAGGCGGGATGTTTTGTTATCGCTATAATTTAGTTCTTCATTTTGGTAAAGTAGTCATAAAAAGATATACACCTTATAAAAAGTGCTATTAAGAATCTCGACAAGCGCCAAGAACCGTAAATAAAATATGTACATGTAGATGTACGGTACCGAAGTGGATTACGGTCTACGGTGAATGTTTAATTGTCCGTGATAATTCACTTTCCTTTATAACGGACGGATTTGAAGACTAATAACATTTATTAGGAATGATAAAAATCTATTCACGTTGTAATGCACTTTAATACATATGTATATTATTCATACTAATCTTATAAATCAGAAATTAACTGTCGTCTGTCACTTAACCTCACGTCTTATCGGCTGAACTGATTGCGATAAAACTTACCGCACAGATAGAGCATGACCTGGGTTAGGGAAAAGTATAATTTTCAATCCCAATAGTAGGTTCCTTGTGTTAAATACCGAACTCCGTGCGGGCAAAGACGCGGACAAGAGCAAGTTTTAAATAAAATAAATGTATTACAACGGGAAGCTAGGCATGTCATTGTTTGATTTTTTTGCCTACATTACAAAGCAGCTCGCTTATTTTGAAATATAGGTACGTGACGGAAGCCTATCGTAATAATAATCCTCAAAAAACTCAGCTGATAGTGAAACATTTTCAACGAAACTTTGGTATAGTTTAAGAGCGTTTACGCCGTCCATGCGCTGTTTGACTCCAAAACAGTACTTTTCAAACCCTTTAATACCATCAACCCTTTATTTTACAAAAATGATAATTACTAATAACTTTAGGAAATTTCGTTGTCTCAATAGTTGGGGAGAAAAATATTTCAATTAATAGAGTATTGGTAAATTGTATCAAGATAACTCAACAGAGGTTTTCTTAATTTCCCTTTTAGCGTCAGTTTCGACGCTCTAATTATAGGAAACCACTGGCAAAACTAATTAGATTTTTTTTTTACCTATTGCTAAGATCCTAAGGAATATAGTTGGAGAAGAAAATTTTTTGATTTAGGTTTCTTTATATAAGAAATTAAAGTTCAAACAATGTAAAATATTAAGGAATTAAAATGATTTTTTCACCGATATATCTTACTTGATTTAATATAATAATAGCATAATATAATAGAAGAACATATGCTTTAAAACATACAATTTAAAATTTCAAATAATTTACAGTGATTATTTTTCTATAAATATTTGAAAACTACTATAAATCACTGCGCGCGAGCAATTTCAAATCAGACCGCCGCGAGGCTTTCTAGAGAGAGGACATGTCGCTCGGCGCTCTGCCTGACCCGAGTTGACCTTAGTCGTACTTGGAAGGATAGCGGACGTTTATAGTGTGATTAAAAAATCTTGGTACTTTGATGATTAAATTTTTTTATTATTATTTTTGATGACTGACAATATTTTTAGTGACAACCAATATCTACCCAATTTTTTTACATACGAATTTTATTTATTAAAACTTTTACTTATTTTTTTGTAAATAAGAACATAAATTGTTTTTAAAGTTAACGCCAACCTATTGTATTTCCCTCATAAGAGGTGTCACTAAGAGGAACATCGCGTCAGGTTAAAATATAATATAAAATAAACGTAAGTAAATCCGTATAAAGTGATTTATTTGAATAGAATAAGAAATATTTATTAATCAGTCACAAATCAATAATAATTAACGAAGTTCGGTTTCTTTCTAAAGTTTAGATCAACAAATTCATGTTTGAATAACTAAAAAACGACTTTAATATTAATCATAATTATAGCTATACTTGCAATATATTATTGAATACTTATTTTATGCACTCGTACTTTAGTAATCCGTGTACGTTCAAATTCAAATTCAAATTAAATTTTACTACAACAATTGCACTCGAACGGATCATAGTGGGTTAGTTTGACTATAGCGCGCGAGAGCGCGCCAGCGCTATGCACACAGGCACGCGCGCTTTTGTGTGCGTAAAAAATGCATTGAATTACCTAAACTTGACTTCGCGCGATAGACGTAAACGCTCTTAACACGACTGCAGGGAAATCGAAGTAGAGCCCTTTACAGAACAGAGCAGATCGCAATGTTAAGTTAATGCATGGCTCGCATCTTGCTCTTTTGAACCCGTTTTTGTCATTTGCTAAATTCAGTTATTTCAATTTCGTATAAGTGAACATAGGCTTAGTATTTCGTAATTTCACTAGATATTTTCAGTAAGAATACGTAATGGAATAGAATATTCGTCACTTCGCAAAAACGTCAGTTTCGCTATTTCCCAGCGATAGAGTCGGCCTTCTACAAAGTCAACTTCTTTGACAACATCTTTAATGTGCCCCGAGCTTCGTGAGATTGCCGAGTGTTTGAAGCGACCAATGGGCGACGAGATAGTTTTATTTACTTAGTTATTTATCTGAGCTAAGTGTTTACTTGAGTCCAACTCATCATCAAAGTAAAGTCAGCAAGAAATTCCATTAGTAGCTGAATGAAAGTAACACACATTTAGCGCTATCTTCGCGGAACTATTTTAACAGTTTTCTTCCCCATTTCGGCCGAGTAAAGAAGATTCCTTTTGTTAGAAATACTCACTCAAACTCCGTCGGTCTCCGATGCCGTACACTATGGCTGGCCTGATGATTGTGTAGTTCAGCTCGCCCGCCAAGTTTTTCAGCTCTTTCTCCACCTTGCTCTTCATCTTACCTTCGGTGGTCCATGGCTCTACTGCGCAGTCTTCTTTTTGGGGCTAGAAAAATAATATTTTATGCTGTTAGTCGTCTAAAAGTCGTTTCCCGTTCTTTTAATATTCAAAAAACCCGGGGTCTTATGATTTTGAAGACTTTTGTAATACATTGCTACATGTTTCAAAAATACATCTGCTCGGCAACGCTATGTATGTTTTTCCATTGTCAAAATGATTTATTGGGAATAATTTTGTTACAAGATTACCCCGCCGCGCGCCGGTCACTGGGACGAAAATTATCGACGCGTCTAAATTAAAGGCATGGTAAATGATCCGATTGGGTGTCGATGATTCAGTCATCCAATTTCAGCAGTTCGCTCGTTCCAGAAAGTGGCGAAATAGGCATTTAATTTTTTAACCACAAAAAACATTCATATTTTTTGAGAAGTGAGCCTGGAAGCCTTCATCTTCCACCTGAATAGAGCGACTATCTTCGCGGGTGGTGACTGGCTGATAACAACTGGCTTAGTCCACTATCATTCCCATTGCATTCATGCTCACCATTACCCTACCTTCAAATATGTAATAATATCTAATAGGTTAAAGACGGTATAATTATGGAAGTAGATGAACGACAGCCATTGAATATGCTAGAACACAATTAGCATTGTTAAAACTTTGTATAAATAAATGAAACATTCTCTCTTCACAATCATGTTGAGAGGTCTATGGCGTCACATATTGTGAGTTGATCGATGACATTACGAGCTTGCGTTAAGTCCTAACGAAAACGTAATTTTTCACACCAAAAAAAGTCTGTTCCCAGCAATAATTTTTGTGTAGAGTTACTTAGTTTGATGTACAGAATACTTGGTTGACGGCTTCGTGAAGGGTCCGTTTACACTTGGTTTACACCTTGTATATAATATGCAAGATACAACTAGCATAGTTAACACTGAGTTTCAATCAATGAAACTATTTCTCGCTCTTCACAATCATATAGAGAAAGAAGGCATGCATGACATCATCATATCAGTTAGTGAGCTGATCGATGACGTCACTACATCAATGTCACCAGCGGACAACTTTTACGAGCTTCAAGCCAGACCGGATCCCTGCGGTAATTATCACTCCCCGATAACTACAAAATTGATTAACCATTTCGTCGCAGTACGCAGCCAGAGTTGAGAGTACGCTTTTATTAATATCGTTAACGATAATGAATATTGGTTCGGTCGTAAATTGAGAGTGTATTGTGTAGAAGGGGTGTAATCTATTTTTAGGAGGCCGTTAATGTTCTAATTAAGTTACATCATTGGATAAGGTATTCTATTTACATTTTATACGACACACAAAATTACGCTACACAATATTGTTTCAAAAATCTATAAGCCACCAACCTTATCACTACTGTGCATCTGCCCACTCGAGATTTCAACCAGCCTGTCGACCTTCAGCTTGGCACACTGCTTGGCCACGTTGGTGCTTAGCGTGAAGAGTCCCTCGGAGTACACTGCCTCCGTCTGCCCCACCCTGGTCTCGCCAGCACAGTTGACAACCAGGCCCCATGGGGCACCGTCGCCTGGGTCCAGGGCATTTGCACATGATGCTGGAAAAAAGATGATCGTGATGAAGGCGAGAATATAATAAGGTGTAGATGGCATTGGCTTCATGGAGTTGCGCAATCGTCAAATATTGGAGAAGGGGACTGTCATCTGTCCTGAACTATCATAATCAATTAACTCAGTCTATAGTGGATATAGGTGTTTCCCAAGCTGCGCTACATCCATACCAGTATGATCCAGACATCTTTTTAAGGTCGTCCGTCAATTGACCGGAGGGCGTCTTAAACTCCAAGCATGCTAGTACGCGGTCTACCTGGATTTCCCCGGTTCGTCGTAATTTTGAGTTTGGGCGGAAATTAGTTAAGTATTGAATTTTATCTTGCAGATGGTGTGGCGCAGTCACAATGATAAAGAGTTATTTTGGGGCACGGTAATATAATATAGGATAAGAAGAAATAACACAGATATTCAATTCTTCAAGTTAATCAAACATCTACAAATTTATTTTTAAAGAATCAAAGTTGTAGCCTTGTGAGACGTGTGATTGTGTTTTTCGTGAGTCATTTCTTTCGTCATAACGCACAGGCTATACTGCGAGTTTAAACAATGGTCAAGCGCTATATTATATGTATAAATACTAGTTAGAAGTTCCCTCTCACCATAAATTAAATAAGAAGGAAACTTCTCAATATTGAAGAATATATTCCAATGCACACCAAATCAATTAAATTAAAATTCTTTTAAAAGTTTAGCATCGAGAAATTGTGACGCAACCTTTAAGAAATCTAAAATAATACAAGTGTAACAAAACTATAATGTAAAAAAGAGTGTGTTTGTCTCGCCTTCACGGCTGAACGGATTTCGATGATGATGATGATTGGGCATAAGGATAGAATATGACCTAAGTTAGGATGTAGGATACTTTTTATCCCAGCAGTATACGTTTGTTTGGGATAATTTCCGATATGTAAGCAGGCGAGCGGCAACTTCTATTAAAATAAGCATTCCTGTTTGTCTAACAGCAAGGAACTATGAAGCAATCAATACAGTTAAGATATCTTCTCTTTTTCTAGTAACAAATTTAAAACACTGGCTATAATCTTTCACCACAATCATTATCTAAAATTAATTAATTAATTCAAATGTTATAAGACAAAATTATCAACACGTTTCGGTTCCATAATTGTTCATTTATTAACCCGTGGACAATGGTGTGAGTTAAATGTTTACCTATTTCTGTAACGACTCATAATTTTAAACTTGAACTTGTGACTGTTTTTTGTCCCTAATAAATAAAATAAAATTAACAATATAAGTGTATAATGTTTATAATATTCATGACTGGCAGGTACTGCTGTTAGGCGCAAACGCATTGCATGCACAATTATGAGGACCACAGATAATATCTATCCTCTAGATTCCGTATCATAAACATTTAGTTTGAATTCGAGTTCATCAAATGTAGCGGTAGATACGCGGTGCGCGGGGAGTGGCAAGTGCAATCCGATTGGCTATTTCAAGAACGTCACCGGCCGTAGTGATGGTTACGATTAACTTTAATTTTTTTACATGCCATTGGTTTAATTGACGGTTGAATTCGCACAAAACCTGATATTTTTTTCAGAATGAACCGTAAATTGTATGTATTTATATTTTAATTGAACTATTTTGTCCACAGAAACAACAAAATATCGATAGCATCGATATTTTATTTATCGATAAGCAAGGACGTATTGCTCATGACACTTAGTTTTTTGGCAAAAAGACAGCAATACAACAGTACCTAATGAGTGAAAGGGAAAGACAACGAGAGTCACTACCTCAGCCACTATGAGTTGAGCTCTTTCTAAAATGGTTGATTTTATAATTTGACTTAACAGTTGAATATTATCCCATCTTTTTTTATAATTCAAGGTCCTGGATAATTTTCCTCACCATTTAACAGCATAGGTAGTCTTTTTTTTTAAGTAAACCGTAATCGTAGCAAATTTTCATACATATTGAATACTCTTAATTGTTAGCGTCATCACGTGTCTAACTTCTGGTCGACACTGAAGAGATAGATACGCGCATCGAGTTATATTAGTGCTAAGTCACAAATGTGCGGCGCGCACAAGTCGCCTTCTTTGCGGAATCTAGAGGAGGTTATCTGTGATGAGGAGGTATCGAGTAATGGCGGCGCCCGAATCACGTGCGTTCCACGTACGGCTTGAGTTACATTTGCGCGTGGAATATTATGGCTATGGAAATGAATGTGCCAGCAGTTAAGATATTTCATAACAAATGGGTTTTGACTTGATTAAAATCATGGAAAAATAATAATTATTTTACTACTTTTCTATTTTTAACTACAAAACCAAAAGCTTTTTTTGGGCGTATAATACGCCTAGAGCGAAGTTAGGTTAGAATTAGGTACATCAATCAAACCGCTATTTGTTTTTTTTTTAAATAAAATGTTTGAATGGCACACCAAAATTAGGTGATTTTGCCCAATGGACGAACGAATATATGTAGATGAAGGAGCTTTAAATTCCTGTTTGCAGTATTTTTTGTTTTCTCTACCTATATAATAAATTAGTAATTCTATTAATTAAGAAGTAACCGAATACTAACTTAGCTGTTTTCCTAGGCTAATCAGGAAACGCTATACATATTTATTTCACACAATGTCATTTAGATCATAAACAATACCTAGAAACACTATATATTTTTCCCGTGTTCCTTCCTGCCTAAATATCCTCATTGGTAAATCAACAATAAAACAAACAATTGGTATGTTTATGAACTTGTTAGTATTCAGTGCATGCGCCTGAGCCACTGTAGAGGTATGTATTATTAACATACAGTATTTCAACTAGGTACAAACGGTAGGAATCAGCTAACACACGGGTGCAAAGCGTTTACACGAGTTCTAGGCATAGCAGCATAGCTATTCACAACCACTCGATTGGCTGTCATGTCCAATCGATACTCCTATCGAAAAAGTCCTGTAATCGCTATTTATAAAACCGAAACCGAGTTTTGCGATTCGATTGTGATTCGATATGAAGACATCAATCCTGCCGACAGCTATTAGCTGGCGGAAGTGCAATCGAACCAAAAATAAAAGTGCTGTTAACAAATTTAGACTTTGTCTGAAGTACATATACGTATTGCATGTAAAGTTTTACTATTGTTTTGACCGCTGCATACATATTTACACGATTTTTCTTGGTGTATGTAACAAGTCTTTGATTTAAATTATTTGGGTAGATGGTGTAGTACACCATGTAAGTACGGAACGTATCCATACTACGTGACCCGTTCGGGAGGGGAGGGAGGTAGATGGGCTCAAAATACTACGCTTGGTCACAGGGACGAGGGGACGGGGGCTTAGGTTTTGCCACGTAGTCAATAACCTCTCGGAAAAACTCGCGTTTGTTCGAGCTATATTCAAATATGGCGCGTAACGTTTAGCACTTTTTAGGCTCACAGGTGGCAACACTGACGCACACTCTTGGCGTAACGCGGCTACGCCGTATTAATAAAGACAATTAGGAGCCAAATTATGTTGTACTTTCTCTTCGAAAAATATTTTAAACAATTTTTAGAGGTTTTGAGTTTTGACATATACTACGGGCGGTCAACGAGCGGGGGGGGGGAGGAGGTAAAAAGTGTGGAAAATAGGTTACGTAGTATGGGTACGTTCCCTACCAGGCTCTGCCATCCAGGGACCGTCGGCATGCCGCATATCAACAGAAGCAGGAAAAATTGTCTCTTCAACAAATACTACACCGTGGATATTATAAGCGCGTGGCCATAGTCGGAACTACGAAGCGATCTTGTACTATACCATAAACAAGTCGTTGCGGATCCATTTATTAATAATATCATTGTTAATTTTTTTTTTTTAATATATTCATAGTTACTCGGCGCATATTCAGTATAATCTGCAATAAAACTTACACAAATACTCATCAAAGATTATTTATATTTCAACATTAAATTTTCTACCACAAATGTTCATTTTTTACCATGTCGATCAGATCTGTGAATAGCGTTTTGCCAGTCATTCGATTAGAAATTCGGATAATCGAACAAGTATCTAAGGTGGGTGGACCATGGAAGGCCATGCTCCTTCGAAGGCCAATTATTAAAATTTCGTAGTTATTGCCATGTGATGACAAATTCCTTCTATCTACATAAACATCCATCGAACTAGAAATCAACGCGGCGGTGAATCGCTCGCGCCACTATTTTGGCAGTACGCACTATGGGACCAACCGGTATTTTCCATCTCAAAAATCGATAACTCTGTTGTTTTGTGATTTATCTCCTTGATTTTTTTTTCACGTATTTGTGAATATCTAGGCAATAAAAGAAATCAAACATCATCATTCTAAAAAAAAATTTTTTTCCGAAAAAAAATGACAAAGATAAAGTTATACGAAATTTCATACAAAAAATCATACAGTTATATTAAAATAGCAATAAAAGTTACACTTATGCTTAAAATAAGTTTAAAACTAAATTATTATTATTAAACAAACAGTTACATGACAAAAAAAAATTATTACTTAAACTTATCCTACTCATCACTTTCTATTTCCAACAATTCTTTAGCTTCGTCAAATAATTCTTTGGATATTAGAAAACTTGGTTTATTTAAGCTAGATATATAAGGATCAGATGTATATAACAAAATATGCAGAACGTCTTCGTTTGTTGCTGATCTGGAACACTTCCTAGCGTGATGTAACCTATATTTCTTATAATCTTTATTTCGAGCTTCCTGGGCATCTTCGGATAATTGTCCTATAGGCAAAACTGCATAATGCTCTATTATTTTAGCACCATGTATAAGTACTTTATGGACCGAAGATGGCATGTAGTACCAGTTATATTTGCTTACATATAATTGCGCGGTTACCAATGTATACTGACCAAATTTTTCTGCGTTTATAGGAAATCCCGATGACATAGTTTGAAGAATTACATATAGTCTCTTGATTAATTCTTCATCAATTCCGGTTATCTCTGCAGAACATTGGTAATTTTGGAAAAATCTCCTTGCCGTATTACCGTCATTGCTATTACCGGAACCTTGACGTGGTTTATCAATATGCAAGCCAAGCACTTCTCGGAAACGTTTTTGGACAAATTTTTTCTTGTCTTCTTTAAGTTGCTTATTTTCTGGAGTTGTTGCAGACCACTTCTCAAAACCTAAATTGTAAGAAATATGGAGGATCATTTCCATAAATCTTATCCATGCGTGTAGCGTCGACAATCCGTATTTAAACGCATTTTCATTTTCAACTCTCGTTGTAACTTTTAAAAGATCATTCATTTGTCTGGGAGTTGCTCCACAAACAGTGCAGGTAGCACTGGATGATGTGTTTGTCAACACTTGAGCAACTTTCCCATCAATCATTGTCATAAACAGTTGATGTTTAACTTCGATGACTTTGTCTTCTATTGACACAAGAGTTGGAATCAATTGATTAATTTTGGCTTCAATTTTACTGACAACCGCTGTAGTTTTTTCGGGAGTTTCTTTTGCAAATTCTAATGAAATTGGTCTGCAATATCTAACAGATGAGCAAGTAGGGTTTTTCCATATGACCGTAGAAGTTTCTTCGTCTACTAGTCGCAGTGGTACAAGGGACACTATAAACAAATTAGCGTCCGATATTTGTTCGTTTTCTTCCGGTAGAGTTTGTTTATACTCACTTTGCCCGGAGGATCCATCACATCCCCATTTAGTGAAAAGCTTGAGACGATTGTAAGTCGATCCTGACTTTATCCTTATAATACGGCAGACTGTATGGTCTAAGAGATCTTGCAGGTTGATTTTTGCGCTTATATTTGTCACCGTAATGCTGGATGCAGGCGGATAGCAAGCCTTTTTTGCTTCACTTAGTGTTTGATACGAAGGCAATACAGAACTTAAATTCTTATCAACGAGCCTTTTTCTTAGGTACGCATATTGTGCTTTGGTTAAATCAGTTTCAATGCATATACTCAATGCTTCCTCTTTTGTAAAGGAAAGTGCGTTATCTGGATTGAGTATATTTTGTAGAATAACTTTTTCCTTATTTCTGATAATAGTCACAATCGACGCTTCGTCATTTTCCCCCATGGATCTTAAACCTTGCACATAAGCGTTACGGACATGTTCCATTCCATACTCCTGTGTTTTCCGAGCACTCGTCATATTGTTTTGTTGGTCTTCCACGTTCACCAGAAGTATTCAAACCAGAATTTACAGTGGTTGAGGTACTGCAAGAATTCAATGATACTTCAAACTCACCATTTAACCAATTTGAGTATAGGCTCTCGAACCGGTCCGGCTTTCTTTGAGCTTTGGTCCATTTCTGGTTGCAACTCGATGTTAGATTTTTTTGAATACTCTCTATTACAGTATTAACGTCAGTTTCCGATAGTTGAAAATTTTCCAATAAATATTTTTTGAGGTCTGAAGTACTTTTCCCTTTTATTATTTGATCACAAAGATCGCGTCGAACACAAACGAATTCACTCATTGTTAGATAATAATGTTTTTTATGCGTTAATTGTTATTGAAAAGAAGTATCTGAACACTTTGATGAATCGTATGCTGAACATACACGGGTATTTAAAGGACTAATATTTTAGTGCCTTATGCAAAAACCATGGGACAATTGATTATAACAGTTCTCATCGAAATAGTGTAATCAGTACTGATTGTAATTATTTACCACAACAGATAAATAGAACTTCCGCAGCAATATAGTTTATCATACTTGTGGTTAAGGTGACCACCCCAAACAAAATTGCCATGGGAAGATTCTTTCCAATATAATAGCAGTTTTTTTAATTTGCAAATGTATGTTTTTATCATAGAAATAGAAAAAACAATATAGACATCAAAGGATAATAACTAAATATAATATTTCATAATAAAAAAGAAGAACCGTAATTTTCGAGGATTTTTCCCCGATTGACATTATTGCTTCAAAATCACCTCTGGCGCAAAAAACGCGCAAGTTTTTTTTAAATCCTCATATTACTGAGTAGATAAGGTCTCTAATAGAGTAATTAACTTGACACCGGCTGCTTTCGGCAACAACGAAAACTCCAATTGAAATTAACAAAAACTAAATTTTCTTTACTTCACTAAAAAAATATTAAAAAATTAAATTAAAATATTTTTTTTACAAAAACTGAACGTGGTTGCAAAGTGTATATTCTAAGCTATCTAATGATGTATAACACTAATATGTTTCCTTGGAAAACTTCCGAATAATTATGTGTTGAACTCCCTTAACGGTAATTTAATTGGCATGAAAATATTTATGCCCAATGTTTGAGGTTCATTTTATAAACGTAAAACTTTATATTTTTTTATATTTTGTAATTTATTCGTAAGTTCCATCTTTTGAGAGTATAAAACCATAAAACAATCTATGGATTTACGACTTTCGACACAACCATTTTTGAGATGGAAAATACTGTTTGGTCCCATAGTGGTACGGTCCCTTGCTTCATTGATATCGGAAATCGGCGACGTTAAAATAAGGTGGGTGTACCATAGAAGGCCACTCTATTATTATCCGTTTATTTACTGGATAAATGAAACTAACAAATATTTAAGTAATACTTTGTTTTATTACGTAATATATAAACCACTTCTTTTTATTGTAGATTTAATGGCTATTTATTAACTTTTAGTGTTAAATGACTGATTTATTATAATGGCCTTCTAAGGAGCCTTGTTCCTAGCAAGGCCATTTTTAAGAGTTCAATGAAACTTAAGTTTAATCAATATTGATCAAATCTGAAATTTAAAAAAGTGGTTTATATTTTACGGAATAAAACAAAGTATTACTTAAATATTCGTTCGTTTCATTTATCCAGTATATGAACGAATAATAACTGTTTATTTATTAGAGTGGCCTTCCATGGTACACCCACCTTATGATCGATTCGGATTCGATTGTTTGTGAATAGAGCAGTTATGCTGGTTATTCTCAAGTCGGTAGTATCGAACCAAAGTGGTTACGTTTATAGTGTGTGGTGTAACGTGTTGATGGCTACAAGAGTAGAGGAAGACCAGCCTGTGTGAAGGAAGATATGGCTAGAAAGGTGTCTGATGTGATGACGATTAATAGAGAAATATGGAACCCCAAATAAATTGGGATAAGGGCAGGAGAATTATGATGGTAAAACATGACAAAAAGTTTAGTTGAAGACCCTAACAACACCCGCGGCGTTTGTTTACACAAAAAGGGCGTAGTTGGCTTACTGGTTATCTTTATACTGTGCCAGTCATTTTGAATCTTAACACGTCAAGTCAACAGCGTACGAATAAATGCCATTATAATTGGATTTATTTATCTTTTGGGAGATTTCCCTTATGGGATCGATGAGTAGAATTTTAATTGGCGCAAGCACACCTATGATACATTCAGTCAAAAAAGTATCGGGAATGGATGATTTGTTTATGGTTCCAAATTCAATTTTTTGTTTGTTTTTTGTTGTTGTATATTTATCTAGATATTATCGAGTGTGTATTGTGAATTTCATAATGGACATAAATATCGAACAAAGAGCTTGTCTTAAATTTTGCTTCGTGTTCGGAGTTCCTGAAAATGTTACATTACAGAAGGCTTACGGTGAATCGACTTTATCGAAAACACCTGCCTATGAGTGGTACAAAGCGTTCAAAAGCGGTCGAGATGTGACCGAAGATTTGCCTCGCTCTGGTAGGCCATCAACGTCTTCAACTGAAGTTAACATCGCAAAAGTGAAGGAAATAGTAGTAGGCTGAAAATCTTCATTCAAGTTTGAGAGAGATAGTCGCTGAACTTTCTGTGTCACATGAGTCGATCCGTACCATTTTAAATAATCACTTGGGTATGAAACATGTTGCCGCTCGGCTAGTCCCAAAAGACCTGAATTTTCTCCAAAAACTCAATCGCTTATGAGTCGCCGAGGACATGCTAGAACGAGTCAATTCCGACCCAAAATTCATGAAACGCATTGTTACTGGTGACGAGACGTGGGTTTGCGAGTTTGAGATGCAAACTAGTCAACAAGCTTCGGAGTGGCGCCTTCCAACTGAACCGAAACCGAAAAAACCATGCCAAAGTCGATCAAAAGTCAGTCTTGTTGACCGTTTTCTTTGACTATCGCGGTGTTGTGCACTCGGAATTCTTGCCGGAAGGTCAAACAGTAAATAAAGAATATTATTTGAGCGTTATGCGACGTTTAAGAGAGCAAACTCGACGAAAAAGGCCAGATTTGTGGAAAGTAAATTCTTGGATTTTGCACCACGATAATGCGCCTTCGCCCAAGCCCATCATAGTAAACGAATTTTTGACCAAAAAGTCAAGAAATACCATCGAGCAACCATCTTATTCCCCAGATAGGGTTCCAGCCGACCTCTTTCTTACTGAAAATTACCACTTTGTGGCACCCATTCGGTTAAGACAAAGGAGAATTCGCGGCGAGAACTGAACTCAATTCCAGAAAAAGCGTTTAAAAAATGTTTTCATGGTTGGATTATTCGTTGGCGTAAGTGTATCGTTTCTGAAGCAACATACTTTGAAGGCGATAAAATAACTTAGGATCAATAACTAACATTTTGTGTATTATTGATCGTTTCCCGGTACTTTCTTGACAGATTAGTATTACACAGTGGTGTGCATTAGCTTTCGAACTAGGTAGGCAAGCAAGGAGTTTAGTCTACGGACTGTTTTCTACAACTAACGATACTCGGGGCCAGAATCTCGATTTGAAATTTGAATTGAGTCTAAACTTGCTTTTCATTTATTTATTTAATAATTGAAGCACACAAAAATACTCGTAGGTGCATTTCCAGACAATGAGGATGCAATACATTAGCTTCTTAGACGTACCATGAAAGATCAGCACACCAAAGCTCTCAACAACTACCCTAAAAACCTATCGCACGCTGTCGCTGTGGCCAAAATTGGATAGATGGCATCATCATCATCATTAGCAGACGTCCTATTAACTGTTGTTAGAGAATACGAGCCTCATGAGGTCTCTTGAGTACTGGTACGGCGAAAAGTCGTAGAAGAATTGCTGATTTGAAGAAACATGAAGTTAAAAATATGTGGGCTATATGACAGACATTAAAAATTCATTTCACTAGGTTTGCGAATCTGATTAAGGAAATAAGATAAACATGCAATTTTTAGATAAACTATGTTTTTCCGGAAAATAACAATGCTTGTAGTGAACTAATTGCTATTGCTTCGTTGATGTAGCGGTCGTAAGCATTACTGTTCAGCATGAGGTCAGGGATCTTCGACTCTCAGGTTAGGCAGTGTTATTGGGTTTTTCCATCAGATTTTTTTAAGGCTGCGCGGAATTTATATGTATTTGTGGCGCGGTTGCAATGGGTTGCAATAGGTTGACCCCCTATTATGCATGTGTTTGTAATTTATGATGATTTCTTTTAGCCATAGCTCGACAGTTTGATGAACGTAAAATTTTATAACTCTTATAGTGGCGTTATCTTAATTCAGCATACCTTCAGTTGTTATGTTGTTTATAAGGAAAATTGTAATTTTTCCCTATGATTAGACGCGACATTAATAAAATACAATGCTACAAAGACAATGGTATGCAGTGGCTAAAGTAGGTAGGTAAGCTAATTTTGAATGTATTACCAACTCGAAAATCTAGTGCTTCATTCACTCGGCTACTTAAGAAACGTGGTTCTATTGCGGCGTAGTTTATTTAAATTGTCTACTCTCTAGAACTTATGAAAATAATATTTGCGTATTTAATCCTTGAAAATTATAATGGACTAGCTTTCATCGGAATCGCTTCAGGCGTCCGTTAGCATATCAAAAGATAATAGACGGAGAGACCGACAGGCAGACAAAGTGTTTTTCATTAAATAATATCAGTATGGATAGGTCGAGATGAGCAACGACTTCAATAATAACTTCTTCAGATCATCCATTAATCACCATTTACTCGTTCATTTTATGAGAAATGGACTGGCTAGAAAAAAAAATAAGTATAAAAAGAGCTGATATGATATGATGCAACTACGATAAATTTGTCTATCATTAATATCATCCATATTTTCAGGTGAGTGAAAGTCATCGATCGAGTGAAAACAAGCACAGTGTCTCATACCAAGGCAGAAGAAACGCTAGGAGGAAAAATTATCTAGTTTATAAAATGTAAGACTTTCTACCCGAAATAACTGCACCATGTTACAGCTACAAGTTGACCGATGTACGTTATTCGTGGTCTAGTGCACACATTTACATAATTCTTTTTGCATTATTTGTAACAGCGGGTTAAAGCGACGATAACGGATACACAAATAACTCCGTACTTATAGGTAATCTGGTAGTGGAATGACACAGAGCGATTTCAGAATGACGTGTCTGGCGACGGAATGTTGAGTGTCAAATGGAGGACATGGGCTGTGCCAATTTTGGGGCACGGAATTTTAACCATACTAATAAAGGTGTCCCAAAATTTACGCAAGATTTGAATTAAATATGTAGAAATATTTTTATTTTCTACTTACTTATAAAAGAGTACCCGTGGAGTTTCTCGCAAGTTCTTCTCCTTAGAAAACGATCAATTCATTTCATAAGACGTGCAGGTTTACATCACCAGAGTGTAACAAATATGCGACCGCAGTTCAGGTAAGCTGGTAAGACAGCAGTGCAGTCCTATGATTTCACTTCTCAGGTTACAAATCGAAACACAGGACAGGTTACACAATATTAAGTAAAAGCTTCTTACTAAAATTAATTTTGGCTTAATTAATCGATTTTGCCAAAGTTCAGAGGGGTAAAATTTAAAAGCCATGATATGACCTTTCAGTCGAAAATACACTCAAAGATCACCTCAGCGGTGTAACAAGACTTATCTATGTGAGGGTAGATTCATATTAGTAATGTCATAGTAAACAGTCCATCGATAGGCTTGTTGGAGTCGAGTTATGTTTGTGTCATTTTAAATCAATCAAAAGTGTCATTGTCAGTGTCACTGTCAGTATAAAATAATTTTGACATTGAAGTGAATTGTCAGTTTTAACAAATCGTGGACATGAATCAGTCTTGAACGAGGCACCGGAGTGACAAGTCTTAAGGTTAGTAATATAGTGTAATATATACTGAACTATGGTGAATAATTTATAATAAATGTTGTTATTGCGTTGATTTATTCGTTGTTTCAATTCTATGATTCCCTTCTGAGATACGGTTACATTTCAGAAGTGGGATCCGCGAGACATTCGTTTCGTGGTGAACCACCCCACGAGCTCGACCGCCGATAAACAATACTAAATTCATTTTAAAACGGAAAATCAACGCAACTACAATAAGAAAATGTGTGGTTAAACGATAGCATTGAGAACCCCAATTTGGCCAATTAAAGCGGATGCGTTCAACGGTTTATTTTTGAAAAATAGAATAGGTAGATAGATAATAATGTAGAAATATTGGTTTAAACTAGCAATGGATTATGATTAACGTCAAAGAATGATTAAATGTTTATAAAATTATCAACAGATTTCGTGATGAAAAGTGATTAAAAAAAAAAAAAAAAAAAGTCTTGGATAGCTAAACTATTTTAGTTTCCGTAATCTATCAATTTGAAGGTAGGTAGCATAATAGGAGTAGAAATACAACTTTAAACGAGAAGTATAGTGAACAAAATGACTAGAAATAAATAAAGAACCCCAAAATGTGTTGCCATTTTTGTGATGCATACAGATTAAAAACACAAATGTATGAGAATTAAATCAAAATGCAATAATTTTACTATAGACTGAGACTAATAAATAGTTTTAAAATAATGTTAAATTCAGTGACTGTGTGTTGCTAGATTTGTACACAATACATTAACAAAATGTTCTGAGTTTCAGAAAAATGAGCGACAAGGAACCCATTGCGGATTATCGACGCACCAGCAACCCCTCTTGCAACTACGAAAGACAGAGGAGGTACAGTAAATCATCCCGTAGTCAGAAACGAGACCTAGGGGAAGTCGAGGGGCGCAGTCGCAGTGGCCGTGGTGATGGCCAACAACAAACGCAAGGATCTCGGAGGCGCAGTCCAGCTCGTGACCGTCGGCACAGCAGCGCAACGCGTCATCAGCTAAGGAGCCGAAGCACAAGCAGCACGCGGACGCTACTCGAGCAGGAACGTGAGCTGTCCAGGGAGAGGGAAAAATTAAGAACCCTTGAAAAGCAGGTACGCAAAGGACGAGAGAGATTAACGGAACGGGACAGGTCACGTAGGCATTTCGAGACGCCTGAGCCTGGAACGAGCGATCATGCGCAGACAAATGCTGGCAATAAAAGCCCAACTCTGTACCGTTCCTTAGTCACTCCCGCGAAACGACACATGCCCAGTGTTGAAAAACATGAAGCACATGCCAACAAGAAAACTAAATATGTAACGACGGACCTGTTTGAAGATTTCTTTTTAAAACTTTTTAAGTCTAATGCGGGGAATCGTGAATCGTTTTCTGGTACAACTTTGAATAACGTCGTTCCAGATTTTGACCCTATGTCGAAAGAACAGACTATTCATGTCTGGCTCGATAAAGTCGATGAATGTTCCGAGATTTATAATTGGAACGATAAGCAAACGGTTCACTATGCCCTGCCTAAACTCACCGGACTGGCTAAGACATGGTTCCAGGGTCTGCCCTCTATTAAGCATACTTGGCTTGAATGGAAGTCGATGCTTAAGGAATCATTTCCTGCAACCGAAAATTATGCGGAACTTTTGACAGATATGCTTAATAGACGGGTACGCTCTGGAGAATCTTACGAACTTTATTATTTTGCGAAAATTAATTTACTGAACAGATGTAAGATATTTGGAAAGCAAGCAGTGGATTGTTTACTTTATGGGGTTGAGGATAGGGGAGTTCGAGTAGGTGCTCAAGCAGCAAAATTTGATAAACCAGAAGATGTACTTGAATTCTTTAAGACCATTAAGTATCATAATAGAAATCAGTCGGACTTTAACAAAGATTTTAATAAGGATAAGCGTCCTAGCAATACATCGGTAGGTAATAGCTCGGCAAAGAATATGGAGAATACAGCATCAAACAGAAATAGTGGCGTGAGAGGGCAAATTAAGTGCTTCAACTGTAAGGGTGTCGGTCACCCCAGCTTTAAGTGCCCTAAACCGATCGTCAAGTGCACTAACTGTAATTTTATGGGACACGACAGTCCTAACTGTCCTAAATTAAAGGATCAAAAGAATCCTTCAAAGGATAAGGAAGTCCTTGAGGTTTCCTTTACTGAAAATAGTAACGACAAATACAAGCTTATGACAAATATTAACGGAATCGCTACAATGTGCCAATTAGATTTAGGTAGTGAGGCAACATTAATTCGTGAAAATAATGCTATAAGATTAGGATTGAACTGGGAGGGTGTTAATGGCCCATATTTGAGAGGACTAGGGAATGTACCATACTTACCTCTAGGGCGTACTTTAGTTAATATAGATGTGCAAGGTGTTTCGGAAAGGGATGTCGAGGTGTTTGTTGTAGATAATCATTTAATTAATTATGACGTGTTGCTTGGACATAGCTTTACTGAAAGACCTACACTTAAGATTATTAAAACCCCAACAGATCTTATATTTGAACGGGTAGGACTAGACGACTATTCTAAACTACATCTTTATACAACTTGTGATGTTACCGTAGACATCGGCGAGATGGTATCAGTCCCTGTTAGGTCAAACATTGAATGTACCGGAAATATCTATGTAGGCGGATCGGTTAGGGGCTGCGCGGGTAATGAGTACTATCTGTTACCGGGAGAATATGAAATTAATAATTCTGAATGTCATTTATTAGTTCAAAATGTTGGTTCTAACCCAGTACACTTCAAAGAGAACACCCTCATTACACGCGCTCAGTTTGTAGGATCGGGAAATTCAGACTTACATGTTTTAAGAATTACGAATGGTTTGAATAATCACGTCTCTGTCGCTCCTAATTGCGGAAAACAGCTATTGGAAGGTCAAAACCGTCAATGCGTGGAATTGCTGGAAAAATATAAGGACTGCTTTTCTACTGGTATGCATGACTTAGGATTTACCAACGTTACGGAAATGGAAATTCACCTCAAGGATTCCACCCCTGTCGTTTACAGGCCGTACCGACTACCTTACTCTGAGCGTAAACTAGTTCAGGACATGGTCAGTGATATGATCGACCATGGTATAGTGCGAGAGTCTAACTCCCCTTATGCTAGTCCGATTGTCCTAGTAAAAAAGAAATCAGGCGAAAAGCGTCTCTGCGTTGACTACCGCGCCCTGAACAGCCGCACCAAAAGAGACCACTATCCCCTGCCGAGAATTGATGACTTGTTGGATCAGCTTTCAGGTCAATCATTGTTCACGTCACTTGATTTAGCTTCAGGTTATCATCAAATTGCCATAGCCGAGCAATCTAGAGAGAAAACTGCATTTGTCACACCCGATGGACAATACGAATACAATCGTATGCCCTTCGGGTTGGCAAATGCCCCCGCAGTTTTCCAGAGAGCGATCCATAAGATCCTCAGTAAGTAGAGATGTGTCCCTCACTCATGAGGTGCCTCGTTTGAGGTACTCGTGATCGCAGATTGAAAGAGTTACTCGAATTTCAACATTTTACCACCTCACTCGTTCACGAGTCCTCACTTAAAAATTGACATTGACAATCATTATTGACGCGAGTGCTCGCGAGTGATTGAGTGATTGAGTGAGCGAATGAACCGACTTATTTCACAAATTGTACAGGATTTATAGAATGAGTGAGGTGAGGTCTCGACATTTTAAAAACACGTAAACATTATGATTTTGGTATGTTCCTAATGAAATAATGATGTTTGACGTTTGTTTGGTAGGATATTATTTAGATTATGAAGAGATACAAAAAATTGTGTGAAGTGAGTTGCAGGGTAAATAAAACCCACGAAGAAAATAAAAAAAACTGAGTGTATTAATTGAGATCAAAGGATAAAAAAGTAAAAACAAAATCGTATGGAATAAACTATCACATATTTGCGTGTAAAAATCGGAATCAAGAGTACCTAAGAGTCGACGCAACCGTCCGCCCCGCCTGCGTCGGCTGTGTTCGGCTCGGGCTCGGCTCGTGAGGTGAATACGCTGACGTACGACTCCTCGCCTCAAATGAGGGGTACCTCTTGAGGACCTCGCGAGGTAAAATGAGGTACTCCCTCAACCTCACATAAAAATGATGAGTTACCCATCACTATCAGTAAGGCCAAAGTCGGATATATAGTTATATATATGGATGACATTATGATTCCCTCAAGAAATTTTGAGGAAGGACTAACACGCCTGGAAGAAGTGCTAGACCTCCTACGTGAGGCAGGACTTACTCTTAAGATGGAAAAATGCCATTTCTTCCAAGAACGAATCGATTTTCTTGGATTCGAAATAGATAAAGATGGAATTCGACCTGGAATCCAAAAGATTGATGCGGTGTCCAGGTTTCCTGCTCCTAAAAATCAACATGAGGTTAGGAGGTTTCTGGGACTCGCTAGTTTTTTTAGAAGGTTTGTGAAGGGATTTGCATTAATTGCTAGGCCTTTGACAAACCTTTTGAAAAAGGACACACCTTGGGGCTGGGGAAATATACAAACGGAATCCTTTCAAACCATTAAAAAACACCTAACTGAAAGACCTGTCCTAGCCTTGTATAACCCCAAGGCCGAAACGCAATTACACACCGACGCGAGTAAATTCGGAGTTGCAGGCATCTTATTACAGAGAAAAGATTCCGACAGTCCCTGGCAGCCAATAGCATACTTTAGTCGTCAAACATCAGCGGATGAGATGAAATTGCACTCATTCGAGCTAGAGACACTTGCAGTCGTTTGTGCCTTGAACAAATTCCGCACATACCTCATTGGAATGAAGTTCACTATTATAACCGACTGCAACGCGTTACGCTCTACCTT
Source organism: Standfussiana lucernea (assembly GCA_964057025.1). Taxonomy (NCBI): domain Eukaryota; kingdom Metazoa; phylum Arthropoda; class Insecta; order Lepidoptera; family Noctuidae; genus Standfussiana; species Standfussiana lucernea. The sequence continues at coordinate 16,084,458 of OZ059790.1, read as the reverse complement.
CACCAAAAGAGATCTCATACCTCGCATATCTAGATGGTGGATTCAATTTTTAGAATTCGACTGCGAAATCGAGTTTCGTCCTGGTGAAAGAATGTCACACGTAGACGCCCTCAGTAGGGGTCCAGTGTCAGCACCATTTGAAGACATTCACGTTCTAGACATTATGTCGGTTAGTAAGGAGGACTGGATTTCTACGGTGCAGTCTGCCGACGAAGAAGTTAGACGTATCAAAAATGTTCTAGAAGACCCGGAAACATCTAAAATTGCAGGTATTTACAAAGAATACACAATTAAAAACGGACGAGTGTTTAGGACTTTAGGTGAGGGGGTTACCAGATGGGTGGTCCCAAAAGGCGTGCGGTGGCAACTCTTAAAATCCAACCATGATGACGTAGGTCACTTTGGCTTCGAGAAGACATTGGACCGAATAAAATCACTCTTTTGGTTTCCGAAGATGCGAAAGTTCATAAAAAAATATGTAGCTGCATGCCTTGAGTGTGCTCACCATAAACTACCTTCGGGAAGCAAAGAGGGATTACTTCACCCGATTCCTAAAATAGAGATACCGTTTCACACTTTACATGCGGACCACTTGGGTCCTTTTCCACGAAGTAAGCGAGGTTACACTTACATACTTGTGATAGTCGACGCCTTTACAAAATACGTTAGCATTACACCAGTTCGGAGTACGAAAACCAAAGAGAGTATAAAAACAATGAAGACTCTCTTTAGTTACTTTGGTTCTCTCTCGCGTCTCATAACAGACAGAGGCACAAGTTTCACAAGCAAAAAGTTCAAGACATTCGTGCAGTCGATTGGTGCAAAACACATCCTCAATTCTGTCGCCACACCAAGAGCAAATGGGCAGGTCGAACGGTATAACCGGACGATCCTAGCATCCCTGGGGTCCATGGCTCACGGTAAGAACAAAAGTTCGTGGGACGAACTTCTGCCGGACATTCAGCTAGGACTCAATACAACAGTTCATGACGTAACACGGAAAACACCTACAGAGCTATTGTTAGGTAGAACGGTGACGAACCCGAGCCAAGGCATATTAAATAACGTAGTTGATGACATAGGACAGAGTAGTACTCAAAGTTTAGAAGAAATTAGGTCTGAAGCGAGTGAACGAATTAAAATAAATCAGGAGAAAAATAAGAATCGGTATGACAAACACAGAAAAACGGCCACGAATTATAAGGAGGGCGATCTGGTTAGGATAACTAGGGCAATAGTATCGACGCCGGGCCAATCTAAAAAGTTAGAAGCGAAGTGTCAGGGTCCTTATAGGATAAAGAAAGTCTTGCCAAACGATCGATTCCTTGTGGTAGACACCCCTTTGACCCGAAAAGGAGCAAAGTACGAATCGATTGTTGCTATTGATAAAATTTATCCATGGTTGAGTTTTAATGCCCCTGCTTGCTCGTCCAGCGATGAAAATGACGATGAGAGTGAAAGCAATTAATTATATTGTTATTTAAATGTGAGTCATTCTTATGAGTTATTTGATTTATTTAATTTAATTTATGATTTGGGATGATCAAAATTTGCGATGTATGTACAAGCTATATGATAAGGCGTCTGGCATATGAACTTGCTAGTCCCTTAGAGATAAGTGAGGGTGCTTTGAGTCGGGCAGGATTGGCGTTGGGATTCGCCGCCCAGGATTGGCTCAAAGTACTGCTGCCGACGACGGAGTGATGGTGAAGGAAGTAGCCTCACTTCGCTCGGCAATAGATATTACAATAGATTGAGTGAAGGTGCTTTGAGTCGGGCAGGATTGGCGTTGGGATTCGCCGCCCAGGATTGGCTCAAAGTACTGCTGCCGATAACGGAGTGATGGTGAAGGAAGTAGCCTCACTTCGCTCGGCAATAGAGATGATAAATTGAGTGAGAATGTTTGAACTGGGCAGGATTGGCGTATGAACTCGTCGCCCATGAGTAGTTCAAAACATTGCGGCTAAAGCGGTGTGAGAGTGAATGAAGAAGCTTTCACATCGCTCAGGCTATAAAATAAACGATAATGATGATCTAGATTTGTTTTTAATTTTTATTTTGTTAGAGTAGTGAATATTTACTTTTGTTATCCTTTTCAAATAATACCTAATCTAATTATGTACAGAATATTTTTTTATTTTTATATAATTGTTATACAATAATAAGGAACGAAGGGACTCGTTCTTGAAGGATGGCCGACTGTAACAAGACTTATCTATGTGAGGGTAGATTCATATTAGTAATGTCATAGTAAACAGTCCATCGATAGGCTTGTTGGAGTCGAGTTATGTTTGTGTCATTTTAAATCAATCAAAAGTGTCAGTGTCAGTGTCACTGTCAGTATAAAATAATTTTGACATTGAAGTGAATTGTCAGTTTTAACAAATCGTGGACATGAATCAGTCTTGAACGAGGCACCGGAGTGACAAGTCTTAAGGTTAGTAATATAGTGTAATATATACTGAACTATGGTGAATAATTTATAATAAATGTTGTTATTGCGTTGATTTATTCGTTGTTTCAATTCTATGATTCCCTTCTGAGATACGGTTACAGCGGTAAGCTGGTTTTAGCTTTTACAACTGCCTGCTTCATTATATTTAACCCTGGATTTCGTCTTACGGCTCTAGCTAAATAGCACAGTAAATGAGTTGCTAGTCTAAAATTCAGACTTCGAGACCGATAGACCCTAAATATATTCAACGTCTTCGCTTTGCCCAAGAGGCGGTCTTTATAATAATTTGATTTCAAAAGTCATGAAAGCTGGTCTGTTTTATTTCTATGTCTTAGACTTGAGACATTTAGATGCGTTTGTCTTTTGAAGGCGGCTGCAGGGACCGCAGGGTTCAGGATCAAATAGAAAAAAACTTGAGAGTATCGTGAATAAGCTGCTTTAAAGACACTGCCATTATTTTGCAGTCGCGACATTCAAAGAGTAAAATACTTATACCTACAGCGACATTTTCCATAGTATTTAATATTATGTAATTCGAAAGTAACTTCTGTCTGTCGGCAGGCCAGGCGCACTCCGCAGTTTAGGTATGAAGCTACAAGCACGTGACTGTCCCGTCGTCTGGACGGACTAATTCAGTGGGGCTGCCTACTACAGTTGTTTACTACTACAAACTAAACATTATGGAGTAAGATTTTGACAACAGGGTACTCGTACATACTTTTTTATTGGACCAATTACGTAGGTACTGCTTTGACCTTAGTAGGTAGGTAGTAATTTTTATTTTTTGGATGTGGGTGCGTTTACAAACATTTAAACTCACATACACAAACAGCCAGACCCGGAACAACTACCTGGCAATACAAATATTTTTGTTCCGTGCAGAATTCGAACTCGTGACACGCAGGGCAGCAATCAATCGCTCAACCATTGCGTCAACCATGCGATAATTCGATGATATTCAGCACACAGGTAGACCATGACTTGGGTAACCTGGGATAGGACTTATTTATATCGATTGCCTGTTCCCTTGGAAAAAACTGCGCCCTTCACGTGGGCAAGCTAGTCTACCAATAAGAGCAATTCGGAAACTTAACCCATAACCACGTCAAAATAACATTATTCGTACATAACATCATTGATCATACTTGTGCTCACGTAACAGCAGCATGCATGAAAGAATAGTAAGAAGGTAATTAGTCAAAGACTAATAATAAGGCTATTATTACAAAGTGTATACGTCATATTGTTCCGTAATCAAGAGGTTAAATATTCGGTAGTATTCCGTGTAAATTCACCTAATTATAATGACTCTAGCTTTGCGCCGCATGTTCAGCCTGCACGCAGCATGAATATTATGATAACATCACGCAGCACAAAGGGTTAGGTAGAGCAGAGGTGATACACCTCCACCTAACCTGTGTTGCACCCACATTTCGCGAGTTGTTTAATTCTCACAAAATAGGTCATTGCTACCAAAATACCAACCAGGCAGAAATCCTGACAACAATGTCCCACCCGGGAATCGAACCTGACCTCATATTAAACAGTCGGGCTTGCAACTACTAGACCTAACATAGCAGTACCTAAACAATAATATCAGTAAAATGTAAGTGCACAACTTACATTATTGACCACTTACATTATTGATACAACATTTAAGAAACAAAATAGAAATGTTACATACACACAAATTAAACTGTCACAAGAGAGACATAAATGTGTCAAAATACATCAGCATGGATATGAATCATCCAGTACATTGATAACATAATCAGTGGCTACTACAGAAGCTAATTGCATTACACAAACATATTTGAGTGCGTTCCTGTTGGAGAGTACTGATTTATTGTGTAGACTTTAATTTGTCCGTCACTAAGTGCTCAGATTATTTTGATTCCATTGCTATTTTGTTATCAGGATGGAAGGGACATTGACACACATATGGTTACCACATGTTCACTATGTCATTCCGATCCCCCAAGTAGAAATTTTGCATCAGTAACTTTAAAAAAAATCTGCTGTTTCCTACAAAAGGGCAAACCCTATATGGCCAAAATGTATGGAACAACTATTCACAAGCTATAGTGGCAGTAAAAAGGCCCAGACCTCAACATAGTGGAAACAAGATGAGAGAAGAGATGTGAGCCACTGATACAATTTCGTTATTTACACATCTCCGCTTTAGTGGAGTCCGGCCCTAATGCTTGTTCATAGTTTAACTTTCTCAACTTTATTTGTTTCACTGATTGAAATAATAAGGACCAAGTTGTCAGAAATCTAACATAGCAGCATGCATTAGCCTCTGATAACACCAACTCTCAATGAGTGGCATGAATGGTTTTCAATATGAAGTTCGTTCACCGTATGAGATAGGGCTTTTACCTTTTTGGGCTGGTATCAGTATAGTAAGACGCAGAAAATAACTAGGTTTCTCCTTCGGAGAAGTCAAGTACTACTTAAAAGAAAATATTGCTTGAGTTTTAATAACATTTGCTGCACATTGTATAGGATTTTTTTTAATTCATTACAAAAGCTGTAATTTCCAAGCCACATTTTTACAAACAAAGCATCAATTATAATTTATACTAACTTGTGAGAGGCAGAAAAGAGTTTTTATCTTATCTGTAGTTGTTTAACAGATAGTGAGAAAGTTGAAATTGATGTGTCTTCTGTCCTTGACTTAGTTTGCAAAACAAAAGTTATATTGTATTGCAACAGCTCAATACCTTAGCTGCTAGAAAGTTTGGTGGATGTTATCCTAACAAATTAAATAGTCTTAAATGAAAATTCTATGACAGATTTTAACAACTATAATATTATTGTAAAGGTATTCATATCGCAAGAGATTGGCTTGTGCGATAAGACTGACCATTGTACACAAGCTTTATATATGCTTGTCATTTTTGTTTTATGTGGTGTACAATAAATAAATATTATTAATAATAATTCTTATTAGAATTTCCACAGTAGCAGGATGAAGATAACAAGAAAAGGTTCAATTAAAGTACACTTACTAGGATTTATAAGATTCGCGCTCTTATATTCAATACGAGAGTCTTCAAAAATCTTGCTATGTGTCGGGTTCAAGAAGGCCAGCTGTGGCGGCGTTTTGTCCACGACCCGCAGACCACTCACCAAGTCATTGGTTATCAAGTACTCCACAAAGTTCCGCCCGATGAAACCGCACCCTGAATCAAAATCACAGCTATAACCGACGAAAGGGAATCCTCTCAGGCCGGATGACTAACACCAAGAGACCGTTACGAGAAGAAAAAAAAACAATGTCACTTCACACCAGTAAAAGCAATAGCAATGCTGTGGAATTATTGCTGTTTCCAGCATATTTACTGCAGGTAAAATAAATTAATTACCTCCTAAAACCACAACTCGTGGTTTCGAATTATCACCGGCACAATCAGACATTTCGCTCGTCGTTCCACTAAAATGAATGACAGTTAAAGTTTTGACAGATCAACCGACAGGCAGCCATAAAATAGAAATGCTACCAGTTAAAACATGATGTTTACTACTAATTTAGTATATTTTAAGGAATGGGCGAAAACTATTTCTATTTCGTACATTGTTTGTTAAAAAAATCCACTGTGAAAAGGTCTCGATATCTCAATGTTTTGAAGAAAATAGCACCTTCCTTGTTTCGGTAGATTCTCGAATGATCTCCAGTAATTTTTAAAGTAAAACAATAACTTTAATGATTTGTGTTTATTTTTTAATAAAAAGTGAAAGTGCTAACTATAAATTAATGTGTAAACAGTCTCTTCACAAAAAATAAAACCAACAATAAATTGCTGTAAACTATTATATCTTAAACTTTGGTGTTATGGATCTACTACGTCAATTTCTTTCTTCTCTGCTTTTGGCTTTGAATCTGATGGTAAAAGAAATGCAACAAGTAGTCCAGCTGAAACAATAAAATAACAAGAGATTAAATAATTATACCATTAAATAATTCTGAAGCACTCTGTCTAATAAATATAACCATTTTTAAACTTCTAAGTAGCCGACATACTACAAAAGAGGTTGTGAATTTTTTTTTATGCCAAATCATTGTTTCAATGAGTAGCCGTGCTAAGCCACAAATTGTAGCGTCTGTTAGTATTGGATTAAACTAAGAACAAGGACAGGGCTATTTTTATTTTTAATTATACTTACAGATGACTAAGGCGACGTATGCGCCTAACATGGGCGTGCAGTAGTCTTTTTGTAAGCTGGCTATGATTTGCACGCTGAAGAAGCCGGAGCCACGGGCTACTATCACCGACAAACACGTCGTCATACCTCTGGAATAACAATCATAGTTATGTCAATATTTATCGGTTTGGATTTTTTTTTTCTTGTAGACAGTATCATCAAGTAACTTATTGAGTTGAGAATTACAATATTTTAAATAGATCATAACCATCATTCTCTTGCCCTTATCCCAATTCAACAATATTTTTAAAAGATACACGACTCAAAGATACAGCGAATTAATAAATTATTAAAAATTACCTTAAATGCGTAGGGTTCAACTCGACCAAATACGTATTAACGTTGCCTAAGATGAGTGTAACGTAGAGGAACAAGAAAAACAACGCCAAACTTAGCAATGGAACTCTGATGAAGAGCAGCATGACACCGCAGACGCACGAAATAGTGAACACTAAGAGTGTCAACGTTTTCTTGCCAAGCCCAACCAGGAATGACAAGAGCACTAATAATATTGCTGCTGATGCGGAGTATACCATAGTGGCGTACAGTGCCTTCGGGTCAATACTGCCGGTGCATTCTGCAGATTCCTGTGAAACAAAGAATATCAATAATTATTTTTTTTGGTTTCATTAGATACATTAATCAAGAAATAGTAGTTTTCAGGTTCAATATGTTGGCGCACGTGTAGTGTTACTAGATTATTTATTAATTTGTAGCTTATTTTGTATGGATTTAAAAACTACCGTCGCTTTACAAACTGAGAATTAATTTGTAATTGAGATTAATAGGTAGTTGAGATCATAACAGAAAACTTGATTCATTGCGTAAGGTAAACATTAGTCCAACTTACAGTGCTGTTAGAATGAGTCTTGATACTCTGACTTGCAACTTCGCAGAACGTGCGACCGTAGTGGTCCTCCCCGCTAGAAAAATATGCGTTTGCTATAGTTGGCACCCACATTGTGTAGCCCGTTGATCTGGAATTAGAAATTATAATTATGTTGATGGTGGAAATAATGTGATTTATTAAAGTTATCGGGAGATTCCCTTCGCAAAATTGCCAGCTCCTAATTTAAATTAGTAGAAATAAATGAAAAATGAGGCTTTGTTCGGAAACTGTCATCAAATACAACAATATTATTATCAATTTTTTGTTGTAATTAATTGACAGTTATGAATGATTTTATAGACATTATGTTTTTAGTAAAACTTACGTCATGTATGCAGTAAGCAATAAGTAGTATAGTATAACGGAGTTCTTCAATAGTGGAGGTTTGAACAGAGGGGCTGTTTGATTCCATATCTTCTTTAGCACTGAAGTTTCAGAACTGTCCACTGGCGGTTCATCGAGGTAGACATGCCTTACCTGAAAAACGAGATTTTTTCCTTCACTTAATCTTGCTCGTTTACATATGTATGCATAGTAAATATGATTGTGCATAACCTGCCCGTATTGTTAATCTATTACGTTTATTGAACCTGGATTACGTGCTCTAGGCCAGTCTAGTTTATTATGTGAATTATACCCCGTTCCCGGCTTCAGGATTCTTTGCTTCGCGTCACTTCCATCGCTTCGCACGTTGCTTGAGCTTGTAGATTGTGCAAGAGGTAAAACAGTGGTTTCTTCAGACGGTTAATAGGTATCCTTGAATAATTCAGATACTCACAGTATAACAATCCTTCTTAAAACCGGTGTTGCTCTTGTATATTGACTTAAACACATCCAAAGCATCCTCGTGCCTGTTTCTACTGAGCAAGTACTTCGGGCTTTCCTTCAGAAATATAATATAAAAGATACCGAACGCGTTCGGTAAACAGATGACTTGTAACAGCAACCGCCATGGTCTGTAGACCACGCCCAGCCAGGGTATCACGTAACCGAAGCTCAGTGAAAATATTGGTAGAGCAAAGGCTGTGAAACAAATAATAGGTAAAACTAAAAATATTCCAGATGCTTTTCATCAACCACAAAATGTAGCGGTCTTGCTGAAGGTATTAATTTTATGATACGATTCAATATGAGAATGTCAAAAAGGAATCTGGATTTGTTCCCGGTTCATGGCAAAAGGTTCGTCCACTATTACATGGGACTTAAACATAACTGGTGAAATGTGGTTATATTCGGTTCACTTCTGCCTAACCCTGCAGGGATTACAGGTTTGTGTGTTTATGTTATAATTTCTCTTATGGTAGAATTTAAGTTCTTACAACTAATGGTGAGCTGCGTGACCATAGTGGCGCTGGCCATCAGGAACATAAGCCTGCTACGATGTCTGCTGGGCACACTCTCCGCAAGCAGGACGAAGCCCGCTGCGTTCGCAGACGTGGAGCTGAAATTGTTAATAAAACAAAATTGTCCTTATTTTTGGGAATCACCTCAATACTTTAAGTGTTGATATACAGTATGGTTATCGATGTGGTAGTTTTTACTTTTACCAGGATTGGTAGTTTAAGACGGGTTTTTTTTTTCTTTTACGAACTACGAACTAAACTTACAATGAAACAGAAAGAAACTTCAGGATGGCTAGCGATAAGAAGTTTGGTGCCATGGTTGATGCTAAGCTGAGGATGAAGCCGACTGGCATAGCAATAAGTAGTGTTTTCCGACGACCCTTAGTATCAGCGCACAGGCCCCATGGGTAGGATGAAAAGATCACGGCTGTAAAATAAAAAAAAATAGATAGAGTTATCTATGTTTTGCTAACGTTAATGGCGACGTACTTACAATTATTTAAATAAGTAATATTACCGACCAACACACTTAGGTCCCAGACTTAGAAAAACGATTACCATTTAATTCACATTGAATATCGAAATCATGAACTTTCATTTGATTTTCCTATGGCATGTCGTCTATGCAAATGGTCTCGAAAAATAGCACGGCGTACGAGCATTCATTAGAGTCTTACCTATGAGTGGTATAGCAGACAGCAGCCCTTGTTGAGGAGTGCTGAGTGACATATCACATGCCAGTGCCGGCAGAGCCACGGAGAAGCCGAAGATGTCCACGTACATCGCCAGGATCAGCAAGCAGCATGCTATCAGCATACCCACATTGTATTTGCCAAAACCTGGTAGAAAAATAAATATATATGTTGGCAACACTGAAAATTTTCTGGAGGGAACACATTCTGTCAAGGTAAAGTTTTTGAAATAGTTCGATTGCTGACATAATCCTGTTCAAATTGTTGCCGCGCTTTTCAGCAGCGAACGTCATCATGCATGTAAAAACCAATATGTGAATTTTATTATGCATCATCATCACAACCTCGTCCATGAGAAGCGAGGCCTTATAACCTATTTTCACAACATTTTACACCATTTTATTTTTAAAACATTTTTATTCTATCTTAGACTAATAAAATATTGAAACACCAAACTTAGCATAACTAACACCGACATCAAATATTGTGTAGTGGAATTAGAATATGTCTCGTTACGTAAAATATATTTATTTATGTACCTAACCTTAGTTCTGTTTTGTAGAAAAAAAATTTGGTTCTTGTCTGTCCCTGAGTAGGTATGCCTGTCCAAGATTAAACTGTAGACAGTTAAAATAGCTTCCCATCGCAACCATTTGATAAGACTTAATTGGCATTCATTGAGGACAACAATTGGCGACAATTTACTGTCCTGGACCAATATCAAATAGGAACATACGCAACAAAATAAATGAACTTAGTTTCTTCAGTCGTTGGGTAATTTTCCACTTCGTAAACATAATGTACAGCTACATGCATGTAAATGTGAAAGTCGAGCATTGTTTTCCTTCATTATAATGATAGATTAAGAAGATTTTGTACAGCAGCGAATGAATGTCCTTTACCAAAAACTCCAGTTCCGCGTTTTCACTGACAAAATATTTTCATAAAACATGATGCAGTCTCGTTCTCTTCTCCTATTTGAATCTTTCATGTCTTCAAGACATGTTTTCATGTGAATTTTTCGCCATTAACATGCAGTTGTACGTAGATACCTAGACACAGTTACGTAGCTTACCCTTTGTACCTACCTAGATTCTTATCTGCTCTTACTTATGTATGTTAAACTTATCTATGAAAGTTTAATAACCAGCCAAGGTGAGATCTATATTTAGGTATATATTTATTTTATCTATAGCAATACGTCTGATAAATCGAAGCTTATCTTGTCTGTTTGCCTGTCTGGTGACAGTGTTGTTCTTCGCATTTTGGTTCGGTTTTCAGCATCATTTTTAGAGAATTTTAATTGGGGAGCTTTATGTACATACAATACATAATATTAACGTTAAATAGGAGGAACTCTCGATGTTTTTTTAGTCAAATAGGTAACCAAGAATCACGAGTGCGTAAGTATACAGATCCATGTCTGTGGTTTATAAATAATATCTATGGAAAGGATCACAGGAAGAAAGCTCAGAAAATGTTAGGAAAAACGATCTTTATAAGAATTCGATGGAACAGATAGGTCTCTAATTTTATCTTTTATCTACAAGATTTATGTACTAACTAGGTATAGTAACGTGCAACAACCGCCATCACCAAATTCCAATTGGAACTAACTTTTAATACCTATAACATAGCTTAAAAAGAGCACTCACCAGTAAGGTCCAAAGCTTCCTCAAAGCTGCTGCCCTTCGAATCGTTTTCAGTCTTAGCTAAGCCCATTTTTTTACTATTTTACAGCTATTTAATTTTTATTTCTTACATTAAACACATCGATGCCTCGTTAACCCATCAGATTTTATTAAAATAATGTATAATTGTTTATAAAAAAGTAGATAGTAAAATGATGACTTAAAATTATCGATTTATGACTATCTAAACATTACTGTTTTTTTTAATTTGCGGTGGTATTAGGTTCTTGGCCAATATTTGACCAAACTACTATTCAACTCCCCATGTAGCAGTAATAAATGATGCGAATTCAGTGACTGTTTGGAACCGCTGCGCGCCTTAATATAGTTTGTTGATAAATCATACAAATACTGATAGTAAAACACGCGAAGTTTGTTTTTGGGATGAATGAGAAAGAACGATAAGTTTTCATAAGATAATGATTGTATCTTAAAATACTTGTCTATTTAAATAAGTATTTTGTTTACTCCTAATTAGGAGATTTGAGTATGGGCTTGAGTGTGTTAAAAATGTTTTTTAAATCAACAGTATTTCTTTGTATTCGTAGTGTATGTATTGTGTGACATCCTTTTGTGCATTTAATATAGTCGAGTGCAAATAGACAAAAAGGTGGAATGAAGGTGGAATGGACAGGTTTTCTTGGGACTTTTTATTGAGTTTCTAGAAGTATGGAGAAAAAGTAAAAAAAAATCGTGTGCATTGTCGCAATGCATTTTATCGAAAATAATGCACAAATAAACGAACCAAATTGGCGTTTAATGTATGTACACAGGGCACACTATTACGCCACAATATAAATTCGTCCAATTTCAAGTTTAAAAAAAAAATCAAATGGTCGAAAAAAACCTCAAGTCGCGATCGGCGAATTTTTTTTATTCTTTCTTCTCCACACCGTCCTCTAATAACACAATAAAAAGCCTGTCATTCTTGTATCTACTGTGTTAAAATAGATTTTTCTAATGACTTGTAACGAACGTATAATTTTTTGAAATAAAACAACAGTTTAAAAAATTGTCCTTAACACGGGCATTTAAAAAGAATTTCGGCCGTCAAAAAAAAGGACGATACTTGAAAAAAAAACGGTACGTCGTGTGAACGGGCTGTTACTGATTGTGCTTAGTGCAAACAATTTAACTAAAATGCTATACGATAGTTGTATTTTCAATTCAAAAACGTTACGTTTACACCGCACTCTCGAGCTAGTGTTTCTGGTCCGAAAACCCTTGACGTCCTTAACGATCACAAAAATCTTTATAATCTATACGTAAACTCGTAATAAATCTGTAGACGTGGCGTTTCTGTACATTGAAAATATTTAGGAAAAAATAGTAGGCGTGTTAAAGGATAACAAACAGAACCCGTTTCTACTATTCTTAGAATTATGTCGCGATTGTGGAAAGTCTTAGCGTTTAAAAAACCTCGACCTTCGCACCCCCGTGGGATATACATTCTCATAACCGAAGGCGTGGGTGATGCTTTCGATATGCCTTCAACAATGTACGGACCTTCCTATCGAGGGCGTCTAGTTCTGTTTGAGTCGATTTGAGTATTCCGAAAGAGTACATCAAAACCAGCATGACCCAACCATGATGTGATAAAGATAAGTGCAACAAAGAGTATGATAAGTTATTTCCTATTTGTAAAATTACACCCATAGGTAAAAAAGTAGATAATTTGGTAGGCCTGGAATATTATTATAACGACGAACATAAAGTTAATGTGAAAAACAAGTACAACACACGTAGGGTTAGAGAACCAACTTGTTCAACCACAGATAACAAATTATTATGGTAAAAGAACATCTAAGTATTTGGTACCGAAAGTGTTTAACAAAATAGATTTATTAAGAGAAAAAGTAAAATTTTGTAAAGGATCACTTAAGACAAAATTAAAAAATATTATACAGGCAATCCTGTATAATATTTTCAAACGGAACTAAATACATTGAATAAGATTAAACGATAACAATATAATAATTATAAGTAAAAGATAAGAAATCCCAGGCCTTGATCATCGGCGGCAGGTATATGCGAAATAGGCTCGATGTTGCGTCGCTGTCTCCGCTCAGGCTGAATGGAGTTCAGATCGATTACGCAATTAAGGCTAAAAACCTGGGGGTGACTATGGACTCCTACTTATCATGGACTGCCCAAGTTGCTGAAGTTAGTCGCAAAGTGCACTACACGTTCCACTCATTGAAATGCCTACAGAGCTTCTTGCCTTTGAAAACCAAAATCTCCCTTGCGCAAACTCTCATCCAGCCCATCATAGACTACGCCGATGCCTGTTATTTGGATGCCACCGAGGAGCTTTTAAATAAACTTGAGCGGTTGCAAAATATTTGTATTCGTTTTGTTTTTAACCTTAAAAAGTATGATCATGTTTCCAACTTTCGCAAAATACTCAAGTGGCTCCCAATTCGACTTCGCAGGAACTCTCGGATATTATGTCTGCTATTTAATATCCTTCACAACCCTAAAACACCATCCTATTTGCGGGAACGCTTTTCCTACTCCCGTCCTTCTGATGCACCTTGCAGGTCGCATCTTAGGAACCTCCTTAAGTCCCCTCCACACTCTACCGATTTCTACTCCTACTCCTTCACTGTGCACGCCGTGCGGTTGTGGAATTCACTTCCTCCTGACATTAGGGACTGCCAAACTATTGCAGTTTTCAAAAGAAGAGTGAAAGAACATTATCTTTCCATTTCGTCATAGTTGCATAAGTATCTATTATTATTTATTATATTGTATTTATAGGATTGTTGTATGTATCTTTGTATTTTATGTATGTAAGTATATTCTTATATTGTATATTATATTTAAAATAGTTATCTGATTTATGTTTTATGTCTTCCATTTTCTCTTTTTCTTTTACACACTTTGTCTACATCTCTTTTTTTAGTATCTCCTTTCGCAGGTTTGCTGGAAGAGATTTCATTAGAAATAAGCAATACCTTTGTATTGTTTAATAATGTCAAATAATATCAAAAAAAATATCAATGTTAAATCTTTTAAAAATATTTGTTAAATAATATCAATGTTAAATCTTTGGTCAATAATGGTTTGAATCATATTTAAGCAATAGACAACAGATCACTAGAATAACTAAATATAACGATAATACGAACAGCATAGAGGACTTTGATTCTGAACCCACAAATAATAATCTTGGTGTACCACAGGGAAGTATTTTAGGACCCCTCTTATTCCTCATTTATATAAATGATCTGCCACAAGCAGTACGCAAACACGTTTGTGTTTTGTTTGCAGATGATACTACTGTTATAATAGGATGTAAAGATAAAACCCTTCAAAATTTTGAAATAAATAACACACTAAAAGAAATTGTGTCATGGCTAAACAAAAATTCATTAAAGATTAACTTGGAGAAAACTAAAGTAATTAATTTCAAAACATTTAAAAATACTTACAAAAATTTAGATATCACTTTTAATAATCAACGAATAGAACAAATTCACAATACAAAATTTTTAGGCATAATAATTGACGAACATCTCACGTGGAAGGAACACATTGATAACATTTGTAAAAAGATCAACAAATTCGTATTTGCTCTAAAGAAGGTGAAAGAGACGACAACTAAACAAACCGCACTATTAGTGTATCATGCGTATGTGTGTTCCATAATTCGTTATGGTATAGTTGTATGGGGATACACAGCAGAGTTGTCACGAGTCTTAGTAGCACAAAAGAAATGCTTACGTGCAATCTTTAATATGCAATGGTCTGAATCCTGTCGACCCATATTTAAATCAAAAAATCTTTTAACCGCCCCTAGCATATACATATATGAAATAGCAAAATTTGTAAAGTCTAACATGAATCTTTTTCAAAATAAAAATAACTTAAACAAACGTAAAAACACTCACTCAAATTTAGAATTACCGGTACCCAGAATAGAAATGTTTAGACACAGCTGCGTATATATGGCACCATTAGTTTATAACTCGCTACCTAAAAAAATCTTAGACCTGCCTTATCGCAAATTTTGTTCCAAGTTACAGAAGTGGTTAATTAATAGTTATTTGTTATACAAGAGTGCAAAGTTGCTTTTTAACCGCGTGTTCAATTTTGATGACCGAGCAAGCGAAGGATTCTAAAATTGAATCACGAGCGCAGCGAGTGATTCAAAATTAGAATCCTGAGCGTTAGCGAGGGAATCAAAAGAGCACGAGGTGAAAAATCTTTGCACTCGAGTGCAACACGTAACTTTTCATTCCACCTCAGCGAGGAAATGACTAAATGCAAAAAAAAAAACGTTTATAATCACAAGATAGGTACACTTTTATTTCAGTTTAGGTATTAATTACTACATTATGACAGGTAAGTATTACAGAATAATCTTTAAATTATAACAAAATAATACTAAGGTATAATTAAGAAAATTTTAAAGTAACGTTGCTACAGTTATTTAAATTGAGTGTAATTTTTTTGTTTGGTACTGTAATATTGGTGTTAGTCACTTGTGTACTGTTTTTCGGTAAACTATCTGTCATACTTAATAGTTGTACCGATTCATCGGATTCCCTTGGCGTGAATGTTGGAGAGAGAGGGAGATGGTTAGGTGTTTCATAACGGCTTATTTTTGATGTAGAAGGATCCAGTCCAAGGATCCGATTGAGGCTCTTTCAGTGTAATGGCTCCTACGATGCCTTCACATATTTTAGACTTATTTTGGATGGAATCCTCTATGTATCCCTCTACAACTGCATTGGACTTCCAGCCTCCGTGGCGCTTAAGGGACAGGAGATCAGCTCCGGAATCAGCCAAAAGTGTGGCTGAAGTTCGTCGGAAACAATGACCCGTGTACAACAGGGGTTCTGGAAGTTCAAGAAATGTTGCTATTTCTCGTGGGATACTGCCAATTTTATTAGTACCCATAGGCTGTCTAACACACTTTCCATTGCGATACTGTAGAAAAAATCGATTGATTGGAGTGTTAGGCGGGCGTAAGGCTTGATATTTCTCAACAATCGTTACGTATTCCTTGCGAATGACGAAGTTGCGGTCTCTTTTTGTCTTTGTATTAGGTAAATTAATTAATAGTAAGTCATCTGAATGTTTCTCAATGTTTTTGACATTAAGTTGTGTTAGTTCATTAGTTCGACATGCTCCGTTTATTCCAAAAAAACTTTTTTGCAAAAAAAAAACCGACTTCCAAAAAAAACACTAAAAAAGTGGAAAATAACTTTACTTTCGGAAGTCGGTGACTATTGTTTGTTTCATTGACTTTTTTGCCACCGACTTCCGAAAGTAAAGTTATTTTCCACTTTTTTAGTGTTTTTTTTGGAAGTCGGTTTTTTTTTTGCAAAAAAGTTTTTATTTTACCCTTTTTAGTTATCGTATCACACACAAATCCTTGTCAAGTATCAATTTCGCAATTTCTTTTACTTGGATGACATTTTTTCCAGTTATTTTGATTTCAAAACCAAACTGCTGAACCGATTTTGATGAAATTTCTATGGGACCAATCGAGAAGTAGATCCATTCAGATAAAAGAAGAATTTTTCAAATCGGTTCAGAAATGACGGAGATATGAGGTAACAAACACAAAAAAAAAAAAAAAAAAAAACATACAACCGAATTGAGAACCTCCTCCTTTTTTTGAAGTCGGTTAATAATAAGAACAACCTGTAACGTAAAGAGTATTGTAGTAGATAAATGAATAAAATTGATATGAACGCATAATTATGCCTATCAACATCTACTAAGTATACTATTTAATTGAGATTAATATACTTAAGTAGATACTGAATGTGCAACTGACTTACTTTTGCCGCCAAATATACGGAATCGGGTGCTTCGTTAAGAAACTTTTCAATATCAGATACTGTGAAAACCTTCGATTTTTTTGGTTGATGACCAGATGAGGCTCTTTTTAAAAATGCCACTAATTTAGGATAGGTATCGATATGTTTGTCTTTTTTCATCTTTATTGTTGCTTTTAGCATCGAATACGTACTCCATAGAGTGCTTGCTTTCTTGTTCTCGGATAATTCTATAAAATATGCCAGCAAAACGTTTTCTGAGAAAGTTTTGGCTCCTTTTGCTAGTCGCCACGTGTTGAACATATCGTACTGTTTTAAATACTTCTCGCGTGATTGTTGAGGGAGAAAGCTCATTTGCGCATTATTAACAGTTTCAGTCAATTCTGTTGGCGTCAAGCAAACTAACTCGTCGCTAGAATCACTCATTTTAGTTTTTTCATTTGTTTTCAAGTTTCTTGTTTTTAATATAAGGTTTAACAATGACGTGAAAAAATGCCGCGTAAAGAACCGCGTACAAAGCAAATTGAAAAAAGAACACCAAGAAGGTTCCGAGTCTGAGTTTTTAACAAATTAAAAAAAAGTTGTATGATATATTCGGCACCATAGAGGTAGCAGTAAATAGGTTTAATGTTTTTTTTAATTCACAAACTTTAGTGCACACGATGTTCTAAATTCAATTTACTTTATCCTCTAGAGAATAAAAACGGCTTTTCCACTCAGATATTGAAGATTAAAAATACTCTTTCCGAGATGGTGGGATGAAAAGAAAATTTTTATACTATCAACGAGTTCCTCAAAAAATACTCTTCGCATTCTTACCACTTTAAAAATGCATTGTAAGTTCGTTGTTATAATGTATGTTAAAATTTGAAGAAATTTCTTTTTTCCTAAATTTTATGCTATTTATTTCTTATATTGTTTAGTTGTTATAGTATAATTTTGTTTAATGGTGTCCTTTTATTGTGTGTTTGTGTATGTTTTTAACGTTTTATTATTTTTGTTTAATGATGGTGTGTTAAAATATGGTTATAGTGAAGATTTTGACATGTTTACGGTGTAGGCGTTTCTGTATTACTCTTTTGTTTGATGTTTTAGATGTATGTAAGGTGTAGGTATTTTTATGTTGTGTTTGTGTTTCTTTTGTTTTTATCTAATTGTAGGATTATTATTTTTTTTTCAAATGTACTTACATAATTGTATGAAGGGTTACCTATGTGGTCAAGTTAATGTACTATGTGTAAAAAATAATTTTAAAATTTGCATGCTATTATTACGGCGGAATGTGTCCTGCTCTAAAACATTTTATAACATCCTGTATTTACCACATTTTATGCAAATAAATATACTTACTTACTTACTTACTTACTTGTACTCTCTTTTCTGTTCCTTTCTTGATTTCTGTATTTAGTGTGTACATAAATTGTTAAATAAATAAATAATAGATAGATAGAATGTACTTTATTGTACACCAAAATGGTTACAAGGGTGATCTTGTCGCTAAATAGCGATGTCTTCCAGACAACCTTGGATGGACTGTACGAACTTAAGATAAAATGTGAAAGTAGTCAGTGTAAAAGAGCGCCTCTCGCCATCAAACGTAAAAGTTTGGCGAGTTTAGAATTAAGTAACACCTCTGTATGAATTTCATTAAATAAATAAATATAGATATAAGTGGGGAAAGTTTGTTATTGCGGCCGAGGCGAAATACACACACGAGCCGCAGGCGAGGGTGTTATGGAGCCGAGAACTGCAGTAACAAATGCCCACGTGTATCAAACGACGTTTTTCAATACACTTTGAGTTTTTTGATTTTAGTTTTTAGTCCAAAGTTCAAAGTCCAAATTGATTCAACGGAATAGAAAAAAAAAATGAAAAATAAAAATGACTGAGGGGGCGAGCCGCCTCACCACCTGGCTGTGCGATTTTTATGTCCGCACCATAGTGCGGGAATATAAGAAGAAATCCATAGCATGTTGAACCTAATCGTAGTGCGATAAGAGTCAGTTTTCGAGGAAGTGTATTCAAAAATAAAAAAAACCGTTGAAGGCACGCGCCTTATTTCCGCCTGATAAAATACTATTAAATACTTTTCTCAGGCGGCTAAAGAAGCGCTCCTTCAACGATTGCTGCATGTCGGCCACATTGATGACCAGCGCTTCCGACATACCCAAATACTTGTAGGTTTCGGTTGCTGAGAGGGATCTAAGATTTATGGAATTCGAGAGCTGGGTTCTCACAGATTCCACAATCTCAACTCGCTTTACATGCATGACCGCATATTTGTCCACATCAAATTCCATCCTGATGGCACTAATGAAAGTTTCAGTTACCTTCAGTAGCTCCATCAGTTGAAAATCGTCGGGGGCAAAGAGTTTCAGGTCATCCATGTAAAGGAGGTGCGATATAATCTGTCCACCTCTCCTCAACGGATTGCCTAGACCTGAATCTGAACAGCAGCGTGGTAAGAGGATTCAAGTCTAAGCAGAACCAAAATGGACTCAAACTATCTCCTCTGGAATATTATACCTCGCTCTATCCTTATCGGCTCGCTATTCCTCTGGATTTGCCGACATCCTGGATAGCGAAGAACTGTCCTCCATTGCCTCATACACGACATCAGGAAGGTGCGCAGAGTTGCATTAACTTTATATAACTCTAGCACCCTCATGAGCCATGTATGTGGCACTGAGTCATAGGCCTTCTTATAGATCCAGTATAACAACGCATTTAGGGTGCTGTCGCGTCTGCTTTGGTTCTGTAGCGCGTCATCTATGTTCGCTGAGGCACGTACCGACTGCTTCAATGCTGTACGGCGTAAGAAAGCGGCCTCGCTGCAAAACAGACTCCGTGGCAGCTCAACAACATTCTGAGCGCCATAGTCAGGAGGCATGACAGCCCGTTGGTGAGGTCACTAGTCACCTGTACAGTGTCTATGTTTTTAGTTAAACACTAACATAGGTTAAGAATATTCTTACTAACCCAATGGATCTCTGTTATCTGAAATTAAATAAATAAATAAATTATAGTCCATCCTGTTGGCTAATGGCCATATCAATGAGGAGTCCATTTTGAGAAGCGGACATGATAGAATTGTCATCAATGTGTTTGCTAATTTTAGCACTGAAAATGGATGTAAGAACTTTATGAACTGTCGGAAGACAGGTAATCGGTCTATAATTTGTGGGCTCTGCAGTACTACCCGATTTATGGAGCAGGTGGGTAATATCTGTTGTCAGGAACTCGGGCAGCGACTCTGACTCTAAGGCTGACTGGTACAGGGTGGCCAGGCGAGTCTCTGGTACTGGATCGCACGCTCGCTCGATCTGCCGAGTCCATTCACCCTCGGTATGGCACAGGCACCGACCAGATGCTGCGCTGGAACGAAGTTATGGCGTCATCATCCGGCACGCGCGTGTCAGCCACACCTTTGTCCGGTCGCTCCCAAGCGCTATAAAACCACCTTTCATCTCTTTGGAATATGCGATTCTGAGTGCAGCGATTCCACCCGTCGCTTATACCAATGCATACGGTTTGCCCATGTTAGAAATTAAGAATATTTTGTAGATATGTAACTAGATGTATGTAAATATTTAATCTTCGTTACTTATTAGGTATTAAAGGGGAAATATAAACAACAGAGTTCAATTCATAATAACATTATATTAATTTTGTAGTATATACAACTATCTATCGTAGCAGTGTTTATTACACAACGTTAAGTATACCAACCATAATTGATAAACAAGTCATTATGACCCGTATTTTAAATACAACAATCATCCTAATTACGTTACATTACATCATTCATAATCATCAACAATAATCAGAATAATATCATACCTTAGAAACCTAACTAAACGCTTTGAAAGTCGAAGAGCAACTGAGTTGCTCCATTAAAAAAAAAAATGAATGGCATCTCGCAGTTCAGCCCAGGAGGTTGTCGTCTGCTTAACCGGTCTATCCTGTGGATGCCTTGAGTTTAAGGCCTCCAGCCAGGGCAAAAAACTTACAAACTAAGCGACTACACGCTAAGGGCGCCCCCTGTGGGTTACGGGCCTCGGCTTAGGGCGTCGCTGGGGGAGGGCAGCTAAGGGACAGGCTGGATCTGAATGGTATTATTTAGGGTCTGATTTAAAACTACTGGCACAGCCTCGCGGGCTGGTTCTAGCAAGGATCGGGCTGAGCTGCTCCACTGTGGCTCCGCTCTTTTATACCCGTTAACAAAAAAGTATGATTCACAAGTGACAGTTGAGTCAAATCAGTGATTGACTCTCATTAATTAATTTTAACAATTGAGTATAAAATATTAAACAGATAATAACTACATTAATTTATATTAAAAATAAATACTTGATATACCTAATATCAAGTATTTATTTTTAAATATTAGACACATAATAATTACATTTACATATCACTTACACTTTCTGCTTCAGGAAGTCGATGCGTTCTGTGACACGGGAGATGTAATCTCGAGGACCGAGAACGCCCGTCTCACAAAGCGCATCACTCTAGGGCGCGTATTGCCCTCCCTGAAGCAGATTAGTTTACCAATGAGTGCTCTGGCCCCGCCAATACGTCGCTCAATCCTGTACTGCCATCCCGGTACGGCTGGCTTAGGTCGGGTAGTTCTGTCATCAGAAAAATTTGACGTGAGCTACACGACATGCCGCTACAGCCGCACAATACAG
Source organism: Standfussiana lucernea (assembly GCA_964057025.1). Classification (NCBI taxonomy): domain Eukaryota; kingdom Metazoa; phylum Arthropoda; class Insecta; order Lepidoptera; family Noctuidae; genus Standfussiana; species Standfussiana lucernea. Next base: position 16,062,696 of record OZ059790.1, on the reverse strand, counting down.
GATTGAATGAGCATCAGTGAAGTCTTCGTAGTTATCAAAATAGTTTGACAACTGCGAATCCAGAACAGGCACCAGCGCCCTATTCTTGTTATACATGGGCAAACGAGGTATGCGAAGCCTAAGGTTGGGCGACATAAACCGATATTTTCAAATCGCACCCTCCAAAGCACTCCTCATTTCATCACTGCACTGGGTGCTTACATTAGTAACCATGTCATTACTCACGTCATTACTGCGATTCGGTAATGTGTTAGACTGCGGTATCACAGCCTGTGCCGACAAAGCAATGACAAGGCTACATGGGAACACGGTACGCAGTCAGGTTGTTTCCTCCCTCTGTAGCCCCATAGTATGAGCGCATGATGTTTTCATTGATGGTCAGCGTCCATCGCATGCGTTGCACACTTCCGCCGGGAGCTGGGACCCTATCAGATGCCGGTGGGCCTCGAGGCCCTAAACCGTCCGGTGGCGGCTTCCTCCCCGTCGACGAGCAGGTGGTGGCTTCGTAGGCGGAGAGAAATACTCGTCGCTCTCGCTCGACGCAACTGTCACGGCCGGTGTCACAGCACTTACGGTGAGGCTAAGTTCCAGCCGCTGCGAAACGGAGCTGAGCGACGGGTCCGGAGGCGGAACAATAATTGTTATAATATTTATTACAACGTGAACTATTAAATCCTATACTTTGAGATGATCAGGATCTTATTCATTTCTTTGAGTGTCGTTCTTGACTCCTTTTGATTTTGGATCTGCTGGTAAGAAGATTGCAGCGATGAATCCAGCTGAAACAAAGAGATTGACACAATATTAATTTTCAATGGGCGACCCTTTGAGAATTCTTGAAGCTCAATAAATCGAATCTGACTCTCTCTGTTGTCCAGTAGGTAAGCGCAACTGCCGAGCATGAAGTCTTAAAAGATTACCAGGTCTAGTAAAGTGATATTGGGTCTTCATCAAGAATTAGTCTGTAGCAGCCCGTAGTCTGGATGACTTCGTGGCATTGCGCTCACCCAGAATTGCACGAGACTATTGAACATAGCTGGTGAATGTGGATGTAATAATGTGTAAGTTATAAAGTACATTTCTGAAAACCTTTCAAGTGTAACAGGTGTGATTTTATGCATGCATGTAGCACATCCGCTTCTTAGTATATCTCATACTTACACATAACTAAAGCGACATATCCGCTTAACATAGGCGTGCAATAGTCTCCGAGCAGGCTGGCGATGATTTGAACACTGAAGAAGCCGGACCCTCGGGCTACCACCACTGACAAACACGTCGCCATACCTCTGCAATAATAAGTAATTGTTTGTAAGAGGTTTATGTCCACTGCTCTCAAAATGTTGAAGGAAAACATTGTAAGGAAACAGTGGCTTATAACCGAAAATCTACAGACATGTGACTTCCACCAACGCACACTAGGCCCCTGTGGTGGATTAATGCCCGGCCTCTCTCAATGAAGGTCCCACAGCCACAGTGGTAACGTTAAAGGCTGATTATGCTTAGGGCTAGCCGCATTCACAATTTGTCAATTTTTTGTTCTCCGGATTGAAAAACAAATAAAGCCTACATCAAAAGGGAATTTTGATCTTAGTAAATACTTTTTTTAGGCCTTTAATCATAAATACTCAAGGCTAAAAAAAACGGCTAAGAAAGAAAAAAATACAAACCTTAAATGTGTAGGGTTCAATTCGACCAAATACGTGTTAACGTTGCCCAAAATCTGTGCAACGTACAGGAACATGAAGAACAACGCTATGCTCAGCATTGGGACTCTGATGAAGAGCAGCATCAGGCCGCAGCATGAAGACACAACGAATACTATGAGCGTAATCATTTTCTTGCCAAGAAACCCCACGACGAACGAAAGAAGGATCATTACAAGTGTTGATACCCCAGAGTATATCATCGTGGCATATAACGCCCTCGTCTCGATACTACCTGTGCAATCTGCCGTTTCCTAAAAAAAAAAATGTTATCAACTTTTATGAGCTTAGCTCTTAGCTTAGCTTATAATTAAATCAGAAATGGTAGCTTTTTTTTGTTCAGTGTTTTGGCAACACTTGATTTAGTGTCTCAATTATTATTGTGTTTAAAGCGCGGATCTATTGGCGCGTCGCGAAAATCGGAACTAATGCCGCCATCTTGTTTTTTCAATTGATTTTCACAAAACAATTTCACCGTTTTTTCACACACAGGCCTTTCTTCAACGTTATTTTAGCATCAAAAGATCTATGCAGCATTGAGTACTGAACAATAAATTTAATGTATTGGTACTGATATTGGTATTGGTAAATGTATACTAGCACAGTTCTTACAATTCTATCCCAACCAAATGGCGACGACGCGCAAGGTTTGTTCAAATTCATGGCCCACGTCTTGTGAAAGTACAATTGTTTAGAATACGACGGGACTGCCATACGCTATGCGTAAAACTCCTATAAAAAAAAGACTTACAGTGCCATTAGAGCGAGCACTTGAACTTTGACTTGCAACTTCACAGAACGTCCGACCGTAGTAGCTATCTTCACCAGTAAAATAGGCGTTTGTCATGGTTGGCACCCACATTGTAAATCCTGTTGATCTGAAAATATAATATAATGAAATAAGTACCTATTTACAAAATCTTTGGATAACCCTTTAAATGATCCATCGAATATCACGGGGTTACGCAGGCAATTCCCTATAGCAAGGTTGCCAACTCAAATAAAATTTGTAGAAACCATAAATCAAAAATCAAATTAAATCTTTTATTCTTTTGCATTATGGATAATAGGTACATAGGTGTTCTTTTATAATACGGTTCTCCATATTTTACCGTCACATGGGCATGCAAATAGTAGGTTACAATTATAAATTAAAAAAAGTGGCATGTCTTCGGAATCACAATAAAACTAAAAAGATAAAATAAAAAATGTCAACCTGCTCAAAGTAATATAAAATACAATAATGTCAAACGGAATAAAATCATGCGAACTAGAGTAACAGTAGGTATATTATAAATCAGTCAGTAACAGTAGGTGTGCAGCATAACAGTATCAATCAGTCAGTGAATCATCACTAAGAAAGTCGTCAATTAAGTAATAGCTTTCATAATTAACATTCATTAAGCGCCCTTTTAAATAATATGGTTTAAAAACCATCTCAAATATTTAGTAACGACAGCGGAGTATGCATAGTGTACTCTGTGGGGGTATGAAAATGGAATTTGAAAAAGGCATCTTCCAATCGTTAATTATCATGAATAAATGATAAGATAATAAATTTAAACGCAATAAACCTTACGTCATGTATGCGCAGAGAAGTAAGTAGTAGAGAATGAAGGAGTTCTTCAATAGAGGAGGCTTGAACAGTGGGGCGGTTTGGTTGAAAATCTTCCTCATCACTGAAATCTGGGAATTGTCCTGTGGTGGTTCCTCGAGGTATACTTGCATTACCTGAAGAGATGTTTAAATTAATAAATCTTTTGAATAATCAAAACTAGGTATTAAATTTTGAAGAGTCAATAGGACTGGTAGAATATTAAAACCTCACTATCTTCGTAAAAATATTTCATTTGTTTTTCCTATGGTACTTTTAATACATTTATATGTATATTCTGGATCACCAAAGTGCTTGGGAAGACTACCATAAGATAAATCTGTTTCTTTGTTCCAGGCAAAACAACAAATCTGTTGTCTTAATAATACTCGTAACTTTGTTCATCAATGTCATTAATATTAATACCGCAATATTTATTAACTTATTTTTTTATTATATTTTGATATAAGTGGGGAAAGTTTGTCGAGACCTGCAGTAACAAAAATGCCCATGTTTATAAAACGACGGTTCTCAATACACTATCGAAGAAATATAATAATAATAGAACGAAAAGTATTTTTGTCATGAACTATTATGAAATTAAATGATTTGCTTTGTTTGCCGCGTTTTTTTTTCGTTGAAGGAAAGGCAAACGTATGAAGCAGCTAAAAAGCCTAATATGAAAAATAGAAAATTCAAATACTTTTTAATTTAGAACATTTGAATGAAAATGTTAATTTGTTGATAAAAGCAAATTAAACTGCCACTGTCACTTACGGGATATCTTCTGTGATTAGAAAAAAAAGCAAATGATTTTATAAATAATAATGTTTCAAAACCAAAAGTCATTTATTCAAATTAGGCTGATAATCAGCACTTTTCTAACGTCGAGTTTACAAGAGACAGTCCCCCAAAACGCCAGCCCTTCGCCACTTCCTAGTGTTTTAGCTGGGAAGAAGAAGTGGCGGAACAAACTCCCCAGCAACACATCTGTCTGATAGGGTAGAAGAACCAGATTCTATACAATAGCGTGTAAAATATATAAACAAAGAATCAATTGCATTCAATAATTGTGACATGTCAGCTAGCACACACCAATAATAAAATTAAACATTAACATGTATATAATATATGTATAATACTCAAGCATAAATAAAGCCACGTTTGTTTACGATATTCTGTTCATAAACACAATATAAATTTTCATTAAATTAAAAAAAAAACTTAAAAACATGCGCTTCATTGTTGTGAAAAAAAGCCAGCATTGGAAAAGGAAGGGAATTGAACAGTTGTTTAATGTTATCTGTGGCAAAATCAGAAAAAATAAAACCCTCGTGTGTGATAAATGAAAAAAACCCACGAGTGTGAAATACATTGCATGTTGAACCTAATCGTAGTGCGATAAGAGCCAGTTTTCGAGGAAGTGTATTGAATATAATTATTAAATATAATTGCTACATACAGGAGAGCATTGTCTCCGGATAAAACATTTATACCCACTTATGGAATGCGTTCTTTTTCCAAAACACAATATAGGTACCTATGTATATGCCAACGGAAAAATGTAGAGTAATCTCGTTATGTACTTATTGTAGTAACTATTAATACTCACAGAATAGTTTTCCTTGTTTAAACCGGTGTTGCACTTGAATATGACCTTGAAAACCTCCAAAGCCTCCTCATTCCTTTGCTTACTGAGTAGGAACTTGGGGCTTTCCTGCAGGAATACGGTGAACAGAGTCCCAAGCGCACCAGGCAAGGTGATGACCTGCATGAGTAACCTCCATGGTCTGTAGACCACTCCGAGCCAGGATATCTCGTAACCAAAGTCCAGTGTGAATATTGGTAGAGCGAAGGCTGTGAAGCAAATAGGTAAGTGTAAATTATATTAAGAAGCTCATTCAGCCATTTTTCTTTTATTGGTCATGTAGAGGTAATGGCAGACCACAGGCAGCATTACTTTTCAAGATTATGGTGTTTTTAAGAGAATGCTTTCATGGAAAAAGTCGTGTTTATTTGAACAGAAAGGAATATTTGGGTTTGAATCCAAAGATCTGTGTGAAAGATGTTGTGGCTAGAAAGAAAACTATTTAGATGATGAATATAGAAACATGGACGAAGAAGACATGCTGCGTCGACCCCAAATAAATTGGGATTGAGCAGAAGGTTGATAATGATGATGATAGTGAGAAAAATTTATAAATCCTTACAGCAAATGATGAGCTGGACGACCATAGTAGCGCTGGCCATCAGAAACATGAATCTGCTGCGATGCCTGCTGGGCACGCTCTCTGCTAGCAGGACGAACGCTGCCGCGTTCGCTACTGATGAACTGGAAACCATCAAACAGCGGTTTAAGAGACATCGTGAATTCAGTCAGCCAGAAATTCTGCCATTGTAAACCCCCGCGTAGAAATTTCTCGACGGTTATTACTTACTAACTACTTTAATAACCGATGAAAAACAATTCTACCATGAGTTGATATCTCTAACACCCTGTGTAAAATACTGGCTGCACCCCGTAGGTTCTCCCTGGTCGAGATCCCTAGAGGAGGATCTTTTGTCTCACGCATAAAGTGTAGTTTTCTATCCATGCATTTTTTTTTTTTAATGAGGTCAGTAGTTGTAGTAGGTTCGAAAGATTTCTTTTTACAGACATACAAACACACAACTTTACCTCTTTATTATAATTTCATAGAAGATAAGATAACATTTTAAGAAAGTACAATAATTAACTCTTTTTATAGGTGAATAAACTAAAATTCTTTTGACTTCATTGCATTCTTTAAAAAAATAATATACTTAGACGGGGCGTAAATGTCCGAAAAGTCTTTCTGTATTCAGCTAGTGAATGATCCAGAATTTGATTAGTTATGGAATCAATTACTTTGCCGACTTAAGTTTGCATAACATATTTTTGTTTTAGTTTTCGTTACGTATTGCATAACTATTTGCAATAGGCTCACGCCACACTCTTATCTGCCATTTTCCCGATCGATTGATTGATTTCAGATCAGTCTGACAGCCGGCGATTGATTTGTAATGAATTATGGCTTTGGTTTTTTGAAGTCAAGGTGGTGATTATCAGGATAATTCACTAATTGAATTAAGAAAAGCTACCGGGCGAGGAAGCCTGGCTCTAAAAAATCTGAAGCCTGAATGAACGTATTTTATTTTTGTCATTCGAAGATTGGAAAAATTGGTTAATTTAAATTTGATGGCACGGTTGGCGCAGTGGCTGAGTGATTGGCTGCTGCACTGCGTGTCGCGGGTTCGAGCCCCGCACGGAAGAAATATTTGTATAGCCTACTGGTAGATTTTCCGGGTCTGGCTGTTTGTGTATACATGTAAGTGTAACGCACCCACGATACAAAAGTTCCTAGTGTGGGGAAACGTTTTTTTAAAGAACAAGGTACGATTACGACATAATGTGGTAGTTTTCCGAAGAATATTATGATTGTGTTTTTTTACGAGCAATTAAATGGTTTATGACGTAGTTTATAACATAGATACTTACAATGAAACGGACAGGAACTTGAGAATGGCCAGTGATACGAAGTTGGGGGCCAAGGTTGATGCTAGACTGAGGGTGAAGGCGACTGGCATGGCGACCAGCAGGGATTTCCGGCGACCTTTGGTGTCGGCGCACAAGCCCCAACCGTAAGATGAAATTATTATACCTAAAGAATAAGAAATATCACATTAAATAAAAATCTAAATAAGCTCAAAGCTTGTAGCTAAAACAAACCAACAATAAATAACAAAAGAAAAGCTCGCCTTGCTCGAAAGTCTAACTCGGGACCACGCATACGAAAACATAGCGGCTTTACGACATTCACTCCAGATGAGAATAGTATAAAGGAGCGTAACATTACACCTGTAATTTCTACCTATAGTACCCACATTTCCCATGATGTAGGGGGCGAGCTTATACTTCATATAGAGTCTCTCTTATACATAATTATATAAATAGTTATTGATTTTAATTGTTTATAGACCACACGAAGTTGTGATTGTTCATAGAACACTTCCTAGAACTGGGCATTATTCAACGCTTACAGTATGTCGGTTACTTACCTATGAGTGGAATAGCAGACAACAGTCCTTGCTGTGAGGTGTTTAGCGACATATCGCACGCCATCGCTGGCAGAACCACGGAGAAACCGAAGATGTCCATGTACATCGCCAGGATCAGCAAGCTGCAGGTTATTAGCATGCCCACATTGTATTTACCAAAACCTGCGGGCAGAAGAAGATAGGTTCATTCAAGTATACATGCCAAAGGTAAAGGCGTGAACTGACGAATGATTGACACATTAGTGGGTCGTTCCATCTCTAAGCCGAGCGTAGAGATACTAGCAGAAAGCATCTTTAGCGCGTTACAAAAGCGCACTGTTAGATGGCCAAGTGATTCAATTTGGTATTCTCTTTAGGCTGCACAAACGTCCTTATCGAGGTCTTCAGAAGACAGAATATTTGAGATTAGTAGATACATATGTGAAACTCAACGGTGAAGGAAATCATCGTGAGGAAACGGGCGTGTCCTAGAATGAAAAATCCAACCCGCATTGGGCCGAGTGGCGGATTATCGCCTATTGACTCTCACAGAGTACGGCTGTGCTTGGTCCCTGCAACGAGTAGGTTATACGCTGATTAATTATTTATTATAGAATTTGCTATCGAGATTTGTTACGTTTGGAGCATCGTTCTAATCAATTCACTAGTGTTCCTTTTCATAATTATTGATCTGTAGACAGCTAAAAATTGTTCCCGTGGGTCGTAACCATTTGATAAGACTTAATTGACATTCATTGTAGGCAACAATTGGCAACAATTTGCTCTTGTTCTCTGTCAAATAACAGAAAACACAACAGCTATAGTGTCTTCAGTCGCATTGTGATTTTACATCATGTGTCTATTATATTTGTTGCAATAATAAAGTTGTGTACCTAATTAATATGAAACATACTGACGCGCAACAACAATGTGGGAACTTTGGCAATATGATTGGACCTAAAATTAGGTGTTTACACTGCCGTGACATCACAGTAAGCTGCCTCCAAGATCTAACAAATGCACCATCATAATTTCAATAGCTCCAATAAAAACAGGCAAACAGTGAGAATAAAATTTCATCACAGTTATGAAATAAAATTAATCTCATATGAGCTTATCAATCATTGTTCACCAGACAGACTACCTTCGGGAAATTCCTTTCGAAAATGCCGATTCTCCCAAATAAACTTATCAATTCGGTATCGGACAAGGTTAGTCTAGTTCGTAGATGTTTACTCTCACTACTTCCTGACAGTCGTGACTGAAGACACGTGCTTGTCGTGATGACAGTGACCGGTGGGTAGCACGTGTATAATTATTGTCACGAGGGCCTTCACAATGACGATCACGATGTAGTATTGAGGTTTTGTTGACATTCAGGTCAGTCTAAACACTTTATTGTTTTTCGTTAGATAGGCGAACATTGGCTTAGCGTATTGTTCAGATAGGTACCTACGTGACTCGCGTGAATCGGCCGAAGCGCTTTTGTACATATTAAACATGACTTGATGCCAAGTCAGGGGCCTATGGGCGGCATAAAAACTCTGACACTAGGTTAGGTTCTAACCGCACGATACAGAAAGAAAGATTTTTTGATCGAAACATATGGGACTAATTGCTAGGAAAAGAAAAAAGAAACATAAAGCCTATTTGTTGATTTGGGACAATCCTAAGACGATGGAATGCTTGTCGAAGGCATCGAGAATCACCAACGGATGTCACGATTGGAGGCATAACTACAAATATGATAGAGGTTTGAAAGAACTGATTGAAGAAAACCAGCAGGTGATTTATTGTGGTCAAGATTAAGTGAAGGGTCGGTTAGAGAGTTTTCAAAGTTGGGTGGTGTATCAAGGTAGCGTGAAGAAGGACGAGGACAGGGTCAAGTTCTACCAGCGACAAGGATAGTTGCAAAGTCACTAATGTATTAGATTGAAGTCTCCCGACTACACCTTACCATACCATGACAGTGATATGAACGTATCAGGCACTGAAAGAAACATGACACGGTCTACTAGCCCACTAGAACGTATCAACAGCGTATCATACCGTTTTCTAACGGGTATAGAATGGCGAGCGTATACCTATACAATTGCACGCGAGAATATATTGCCTGGGGATACGCTACGTGCATGGCACGCGACGTTGACGAAACGGTCTAGTAGACAAGTCTCAAACTTTTCAATACAAAGAATATTGTTTACTTGACACGTTCATATCACGGGCATGGTGGTACGGTGTAGTTTGAAGAATCCTTTACGGAGCCGTAATGCTTATGAAAACAATCCTGTTATAAGGTGTTGGAGAATACAGAATTACGAAGACTTTTAAAACGATTGCTAGGTACTTGTTTAGGCCCTCAGTTCAGATGCAAGGATGAAGATGCAACGAAGAACTAGGTACAGGCACTTTATGACTCTGACGCCAACGAAAAACGAGAACTTGGTCTGTAAGGCTTAGAAAGTTCCTGTAAGGCCTCTGGTTTAGAAAACAGTATTTACTTTCGTTTATCTTATCAAGACATGCAGACTAATTTTTCGTTATCATTTTATTGGATGTCTGCCTCCTTCTCACGGTGATTAAATTGATTGTATACTTAGTTTAGCTGGTTAATACCATTTTAAGATTGAACTGTCCTTGGATGCGATAATATTTGACATGCGGGATGGATTCGTTAGTTTTGAGGTTAGCTCGTTTTAGGGTCCCGTACAGAGTTGTTGCGAATATAAGTATCAGCTTCCGCGGATTACCAGCATTGTTTTTTTATATCAGCATCAGCAACAATCGATGCTGATTTTTAATGCTGACATTCAAGTCGTGACGTGTTCGTTCGAGATGGGACTTAGCGCGAGCCACGTGGAGTTTTAACCAATTATAGACAGTTATACAAAAGCCGCGCTTGCCAAGGTCGGTCTGTGGATGGGTGACCATCATTACATACTGTGTTTCTTCCGTGCCTCAGAAAGCACGTTAAGCCGTTGCGCGTTGGTCCCGGCTGTCAATTGTACATAGATCTTTGCGGTGTGCCGACAGTCTGACAACCAGTCTTACCAAGACCTACCGTATTACCCAGCACTAACTGGGCTTTCGAGGTCAGATAGGCAGTCGCTCCATGTAAAATACTGGTATTCAGCTGTGTCCGGTGGGACTGGAAGCCGACCCCAATAAAGTTGAGAAAAAGGCTAGGCAGTTGATGAGACAGTTATACAAAAATGCTGTCTCTTTTTTCCGCAGCCGTTTGTTTAGTCAACATAAATTGGTTGAACGCTAGTGAGTTCTTGTGTGACGTATTTTATTCAAAATCGTATATCACATTTACTAATAATTTTATAGTTTAATATCAGCATCAGTTGATACAGTAAATACCTGCATTAGCAACAACCCTAGTCCCGTAGACTTTGTGCTAACCCATCTATCTATATAAAAATTAATTGACGTTTGTTAGTCTCACAAAAACTCGAGAACGGCTGAACCGATTTGATTTCATCCTGGAAGTGCGTTCGCGTAAGATTTTTCGGCAACGTGGGCGATGCCGCGAGCAAAAGATACTAAGTAAGTAAAGTACTATACATAAATATAGGCCAAAGTTGCCTGACAATAAATAAATAACATAACATCACGCTTGTAATTTCCAAAGGGTTAGGTTTAGATGTTCCCATTAGTACCCCCACATTTCACCAGTTATGTTTGTAAGTGCCATGTAATAAGGTGCGAGCCTATTGCCATCAACCGGGCACTCCTGATGGAAATACCCAATAACACTTTGCCCAACCTGGGAATCGAACCCACTAGAGTAACGAGGCAGTATTCATTGACTTCATCTAGGATTTATTATCTTGGAACTCAAAAAGTAATATTATCTTATTATCTTATTTATTTATTTTTATATAAGGACAACCAACAAAGCATACACCAAAATACACGTTACAGTACTCACATTATTTTTACATTTTATAGTGTAGCCTTAATTAAAGGCTGCCACGGCATGCATTACACATAAGAGTAGGAAATGAAGTTACAAAAAAAAAACAGATTTTAGATAGGTTGGTACATCGGTTAATTGTTATATAAATCCGACATACAAATACAGATGAAAACTGAAAACTAACTAATTACAACTTACAAAAAGATAAAAATCAATCAGTTTCGTTCGACGTTGTCCCAGCCAAAAAACAAAGAAAGCAATAATACAAACGTTTTCTAAATTCTTATGTGACAAAAAACTAACTAGCCCAATTAGTTACTATCACAACTGAAAATAAAAATGTTTAGATATCGCATTCATGATACATATCATGATAATTCATTTCATTTAGTTTTAAGTAAAATTTATATTGTATTCACTTTGTATGATGTATGTATATTAGTATTAGAGAACTTTATGTTGTTGTCACTATGGCGAATGCTGCCACCTGTAATAGGCATATGTACATACCAGTACTTTTATATATTTTTTTATTGTCTCCTATAAATGTTTCGTATGTATTGCTGTTGGTGTACCAAATAAATAAATAAAAAACAATAGAAACTACAATATTTCTTTCTTATTCTGACCAAGTTCGGATTGCTGTACACAAATCAGTTCAAAAAAAAACGGGTAAATAGAATTAGGCCAACTTGACCTTGAGGGACCGATTTAGAAGTTTCGTTCGTTTCAGTAAGCTTTTGCTACATCTTTTTTTAAACCATAGAGTACATGATGTATAGTTTTTAAGTTAGCTATGGAGTATTAAGACTGGCATCACAAAAGAAAATGTAGAGTTACATACGTAATGTAGGTTCGTATCTATGCTTCGTAAAAATGATCTTCGAAAGTTTTATAATGGCCTAAGTTGAGCTCATTGGTAAATATGTAAATATTAATTACGAGTGCCTTAGATACATATAAAAGAGAAAGACTGCTGTACACAGTAGGAGAATGCACATACATATTTACTGATTAAACCCCTACAATTTCGGATGAAGGATTTGACAGAAGGTAGTGTTTTCATAAAAGAAGTGTAGCTACACTTAAAATTCACTTTTCATGTCCATGGTCCTTTTCCGTTATGTAATTAAAAAAGCACTCACCCGTAAGGTCCAAAGCTTCTTCAAAGCTACTTTTCTTCGAAACATTGTCTGTTATTGCGAACGCCATATTTATTTTATTTCACTAGATTCTTTTTTTAAACTTGCATTAGAATGCGTCGCTGTTCTTTTTTTAATTAGCCAGTTTTTTTTCGGAATTTTTGGTATTTTCCCCCTTTAAAAGTGGGAATTTTTTTGTTTGTTATTTTATTGTTTTCTTGAGTCGTAGATGACCAATATTTGACTAGGCTACATTGGCCATGACTTGTCGGTGCTGGGCTGATGCGAGCGCAGTGACTACTCGGATCCGATGTACGCTTAAATATAGTTTGTTGTTAATCATACAAATACTGATAGGAAAACGCACGCCGAGATTGTTTAAATAGTGGATGGTGTCCCGAGTTCTACGATAATTTTTCAGAGATAACAGCCCGTTCGCACGACGGCGATCCGCATTTTTTGACGCATCGTCTTTTTTCACGATCCGTCAATTTTTTTGACGGCGGCAATGCTTTTCAAATGCCCGTGTTCACAAGTATCACGAATCGTAAAAAATGACGGACACGTCTTAAATCACTTAATGTCTTTTCAAAATCAGGCACGTCAAAAAACGGATTTTGTGACGGATTCGCTGATGCGATAATGTGAACAACAATTCGTTTTTTTTGCCGGATCGACATAAAACACGATTCCGTATGCAATGTAAACGTCACGTCATGACGTATCGTGTTTTATGGCGGATCGTCAATGACGGAAGCCGTGTGAATGAGCTGTAGGCATGTATGACTTAGTTTTGACGATTCTTGAATGTTTACAGTCTACATTTTTCTCGCGGTTGTTAAAACCGCAAATATTGACTTTGTAATTAGAATATTGATACACTTAAATTCTTCAATTAGTAAATAATATGATAAAAAATTATAAATCTTGAATTTGTGTAGTCGAAAATCATCTGCCTACCGTTTTCCTAACCATGTTGGGGTCGGCATAGTTTTCGATACAGTTAATAAAAACTGGACTTGTAGTCTGGTCTATTCGATTAGTTATCAGTATTTTTGTACATAATTGGACCTATAAAGCAATGACGCTCGGTTGGCGCAGTGGCTGAGCGATTGACTGCTGCGCTGCGTGTCGCGGGTTCGATTCCCGCACGGAACAAATATTTGGATGGCCTACGGGTACTTGTTCCGGGTCTGGTTATTTGTGTGTAAGTTTAAATGTTTGTACACGCACCCACGATACAGGAGAAATTCCTAGCGGGGGTGCGCCAGTGTTGTGAGATTAAGAATATATTTCCCTTTTTTAGTAAAACACATCGTTCTAGGGGACAATTTGGGAAATTAAAATCCTTGGAGACAGTTACAACAGTAAAAATTAAGGTAAAATTTAAGAATTCATGAGACATTTTACAGCCGAATTAATAATTTGTAACAACAACTTGCGTGAAAGCGATCAGGCACTACATACACAGAAACAAAATTCGATACTAAGTGGTACTTTTTGTGAGTGAAAATAGTTTTATATCTCTTTGCTTCATTTCCTGTTTGAAAAATTAAATGGGGAAAAAGTTGCATAGATTGAATATGCGGAAAATTCAAAAACTCGATATAGCAACCCTGGGGTGCGCACCACAGCCTTCGATCAGCTGTTGTGATAACTTGCCGCCATTACCGCTATAGATAAAAAAAATATTAGGGCGAGTCAATTATTTAATCCTTTTGGTCTTGACCATTTGCAAACAACAATTGTTTTTAATGTGGTAACTATTTTTTTTTTATTTATTTCATTAATTTACATTATTGTTTCTTATTATTTCACATAAGTAATATTACTATTAAGTTGAGTAATTTTTATTATTTTGTTCATCGACGGAAACTAAAACCTGCGCTGTGAAAACTCTTTGGTGAAAGTTTTCATGCAATTTGTTATTTAAGGTTCCAAATTCAAATCACATTATTGCCCAGTAATGAAATTCAGTACAATATTACTGCCCTATGACATTAATGACTTGCTTTACTTTAGGTTTGCATGATAATAATTTGACATTTATGAGCAGGGGGTGTGAAAAATTAATTCAGTCATTAGTTATCCAATATGTAAGTATGATATTAGGAACATAACTTTAAACCAATCTTGTAGGTAGGTACTTAAGATATGTGAGGATCATTTGTACGTTTATTATTATAATATGCTCCTTGTAAACGGATCTTTAAGCTATTACGACATATCAGAACAAAGGACGATTTTTAATCTACACATTGAGAGTTTAAACTGAAATGAGTATTGTATTGGGAACAATTTACTGAATGTGGACAAAGCAAAAGGAGTAAGTAGGTAAGCATAAATGCAATCATGGTGTACTAAATCCAGATCGCGTAATACCCAGATCTCGCATCAAAATTGCGAGATTAATCTTGCATTCAAAATCATGCGCGATCTCGCAAGATTTTAAAATGAAATATCCTGTGATCTTCTAGGTGTGCGAAAGCGCTCGAACTTATTTGTCGCGTCGCGAAAAATCGACTTTCCGGGCTGTAACTGAGAAATCTAATAGAAAAACCAATTAATACTTACGGTTCCGCTTGATTAGCTATGTGAAAGTATAATACACTGCAGGCCAAAAGTTTAAGACCGCACTTAAACAGTATAATTATCTATTAATTGTAATAAAGTCCCATAAGATAAATAAAAGAAATGCACACCTGCATATTCTATTGTTAATGTAGAATATTTAAAGAAGTCATTCTTTTGTTTACTTTCAAGTTATTGGACAATAAACATCTATTGTTTTCAATCACCGACAAACGCTGCGCTAGAGCCAGGTGGTAGAGTCCTAATAATATGTTTATTGTGTGCTCATTACTTATTACTTTGCTTTTGTTTGGCATTGGTCAATATTAAGGATTATTTAGCTTCTGAAAACACGTAGTTTCAATTTATTCTTACCTGAGTTTACTTGGGTTGTTCACAAACAATCTCAGTTAGTCTAAACTTGTGGTTTCTACAGTGAAGACGTCTTAAAATGGGAAAAGCACGCGAAATTAGCAGTGAAGTGCGTTCTGCCATCGTTGTTTTGCATAATGAAGGCAAATCCGAACGTGAGATTGCTTCACAACTGAAGTTATCGAAGACTTGTGTTCATAGCACAATAACTCGATACAGGGAGACAGGCAGTTTTCAAGATCGTCCACGCTCGGGAAGGCCGAGAGCTACCACGTCTAGTGAAGATAATTTCATTGTTGTTACCAGCAAGCGAAATAGACGCTTAACAGCACCAGAAATCCGCGTTGAAGTAAACAAAACCCGAGTTAAACCTTTATCATTGACTACAGTAAAACGGCGACTGAGAGATGCAAAGTTGTATGGTCGCGTCGCCGTCCGAAAACCTCTGCTAAGGCCACAAAACAAGAAAAAGCGGATGCAGTGGGCTTTTGCCCATCGAGATTGGACTGAAGAAGATTTTAAAAAATTTCTTTGGACCGATGAATCCAAATTTGAACTATTCGGTTCAAAACGAAGAATTTACGTGAGACGCAATGCTCAAGAAAAGATGGTGTCGGACTGTGTAGTCCCAACAGTCAAGCATGGCGGTGGCTCAATTATGATCTGGGGTTGCTTCTCTAGCCAAGGAACTGGCGATTTGGTCAAAATTGAAGGAATTATGAAAAAGGAACAGTACACATTTTAGAACAAAATGCCGTTCCTTCCGGGTTGCGATTAATTGGAGACGCATTCATATTCCAACAAGATAATGATCCAAAGCATAGCTCCAAATTATGCATAGGATATTTAGAAGAGAAAGAGGCGCAAGGGGTGTTAAAAAACATGGTTTGGCCTCCTCAGAGCCCGGATCTCAATCCAATTGAACTTTTGTGGGAAGAGCTTGACAGGAACGTCCGTAATCGTGGCCCATCCTCGCAAGAAGAAATGTGGAATGCTTTATGCGAAAGTTGGAGCAATATATCACAAGACACCATCAACAAATTGATTGCTCGTATGCCGAGACTTGTGAAAAAAGTCATACAATGTAAAGGAGGATTTTTTGATGAAACATCAGTTTAGTTAACCATAGCCTTTTTTCGCGTGGACTGTTAATATTTCCTTATTTTTTTTAAATTACAATTTGTCAATAAACACTCATTAGTGACTAATTGATTAGATAGTTAAACTGGTTAATTAAACATTTAATATTTTATTGGTGTTTTACTTTATTTTCCTACTTCAATTAAGGTGGTCTTAAACTTTTGGCCTGCAGTGTATGTACTCTCATCCCAAATTGAGAACAGGAATGCTTCGGATATCTAAATAATAATCTTGAATTTTGGCAATGGTCTACTGGTGTAGAAATCTACCATACAAATCCATTAGTTTTCATAAGCTACATTTGATATCTCGTAGTTAAAAGTTATAAATTGTCTTCCGCTTGCCTTACTTTAGAAAATTCTGCAATTCATTACGTACATATTTTGTAAAATATTTATCGTTTATAGGGTTCGGTTACTCAAACTTTCGGAACCTCATGATAGAAGAGTACCTGTCTTTTTACTCACCCTCGTAAATCATGTAAAAAAAATCGAAGGAAAAATAGCCTCATATGTTTGGTAATCAAATGCGTAACGATCACGCGAAAAACAGATGGTCACAACTCACGTTTGATGAAAACACGTGGATGACCGAGTTCTTATATTGTTCATTGTGAGTGTTACATTATGTGATGCAATGAGCAATTATTACCGGAAAACAGACTGTTCAGTGACAGGATCAGTGAGTCGGCAACCCGTAACTAACGTTTAACCTTTTTGTTGCACCGGTCGCTGACGTCAATGTCAGCGACGTTGTTGCTCAAAGACAACACAACAAAGACGCATGGAGTGCTGTAGGCGCTCTATAGAAGAAGAAGAAGATAGAAATGAAATGGGACAGGAAGAGGGGAGGTAGAGGAGAGGGATTTATTTTGTCGATAACATAGTGCAACCTACTGCAACTTCAATGTTAGCTAGCGACCCGTCTCGGCTTCGCATGGGTGCATTTTAGATTTATAATTGAAGAATTAATGCGCTTGCTAAAAACGAACCGATGGATGTTCGTGAGTCTTTTTGTGTAAAACTTTACAGGTAGGTAAATTTCTTTTGTAATATAGGTAGCATCAGAATAAAAGGCTGTAATTTATAAATATATAAAAAAATGGAATACACGTGCGCGAATCCACGGGCGGAAGCTAGGTATTTATAAACCACCTAACTAATCAATCAATCATCGAAGAAATTCCAATGGGCTTCCCAGGTTTTTGAAGGACTGATGGCTGAATAGATTATAGTTTACATGAGTCAGATTGAGATATAGCTAAGTATATTTATTTATGTTGAAAGCAACAAATAAATAATATTACAATAACATGTATTGTCATTTCACTATAACTTCGTAAATCTATTAGCTGTTTAGCTCTTCTCTCTTAAAATATTAATCAGCTATTAGCTGTTAATAGCGATATGTGACCACGTCTTTAAGAATATACTATAATGTAAGTATTTCATGTCACAGATACTTAGTTATTGCTTGTTTTCTGTAGTAATTTTGAGATAAATACATGACGCAGGTCAAAACAATATAGGTCATAAGGTTTGGAGGAACCCGATTAACAAATCATCCGGTTTCCCGTTTTAAGTTACGGTATTAGGATGAAAATCATCGGTAAATAAACAAATATGGTAAAGATACAATTTTCCAGCTGTTGTCGAGGAACGAGATCTCTGTACCTACTTTAGAACACCACAGCCACTATGTGTAAGTATTTATGGGTAGTAACCCATGCTGAAAGATTCATCAATACACAAATTAACTGACAGATTGGCAAACTTATGTCATGTTTGATTGGCTGTTCCAATGGCAGTCAGGTAATGAGTCTTAATTAATAAATAAATGAGCAATTATTAATTGTTGATCAATCACGTAGTAGTTAAGAATGTATTTCAAGTCACTTTTTTTAAATATCTGATTCTTTGTTCGCTTGTTTTAAAAAAAACTTTAGGGCGTATTTACACGGCGTATGCGCACTGACGACGCGCGTTGTTCGACGCGCGTTGACGGTGCCGTGAAGTTGATTGTTGCGTTTGTATCGATTTAAATGCACGTATGAAGCGATACAACGGTGCGCAAGAAGCGCTATCGCATCGCGTCTGGATAGCATCTGTGAGTACATACCGTGTTTTATTTTAGGCGCGCTCGTGATAACGGTGCCACTGAAATAGAAATCCAAACGTGTGCTAAGGTTTACTGTCTGCGACAAAATCTCGTTTAAAGCGCGTTAAATACGCGTCATCTGCGCCGAAAAAATACGCCGTGTGAATAGGCTTTTATTGGTTTATCTGAGGGCCTCTCAGTTTTTAACGTCTTCGATTCGTAGTGAAACTGATATAACGCCGTCTGGTGCCAACGATGGAAAACACAACCATTCCACAGTAATTAAAGTTTACTTTAACGTAATCCAGTAGGCGCCGTTAGTGATAACAACTCGCACTAGACGCTGAGGTGCTTTTGAGAAGAGTGCTTGCCACCATGACTGTGCTCTTTCTTTGCACTCGGCACTCCTACTATCCCACTCGCACTTTAGTGTGCTTAATGATGTAAACGATTTGCTGACAGTTGGTTGCGACACACTGTAAACACTGAAACATCAGCTGCTTTTCCATATGATAAGATTCATTTGATAGATTAAACAAAGAATACAAAGAAATATAATTATGTTGACATCATCAATGCATATAATTATTGAATAAATATTTCGATAAACTATGTTCTGATAAAATACTACGCACGGGAGCTAAAACAAAATGCCGTTTAAAAGGTTATAAGCTTTTTGTTTTTGCCCGCGTTTTCGCCAGTTTGAATGTTTTACCGAAATAAAACGTATCCTATGTAAGTACATACTTATGTACCTACTAACCGAAGCCATGGTCTATCTATATTCCAAATTTCATCGTTCCGTTCAACTGTCGAGGCGTGAAAAGGTAACAGACAGAAAGACAGTTACTTTCACATTTGTAATTTTAGTGAGGATGTGAAAAATGCGGAAAAGTCTTTGTTGACTTCTAGAATGTACTTTATCTAATGTAATGAAATTAATGTCATATAATGAAATGAATGTTATACAATGAAATTATGAATAATTTAAATGCGAACAATGAAATATTAATATGTACGCTTGTGATAATTATGATGAGTTAACTTTAATATTTTCTATGTACTACTTACTATGTGTTTATTTTGAAATATAGAGTAGCCCCATACACTGGAAAGTTCGAGTCTGGCAATCTCCACCAATGTGACTTTTCCTAATTCATCTGGTCAATCCTTTTCAAGCAAATTATTATTCTACTGACTGATGATGAATGAAGCCTAGCCAGAAAGCCCGAGGGCCTGGATAAAGACCTTTTTTGGATTGACATAAGCTGTCGAAAACACGATGAACCCCTAGCCCTGTTGTAAGGCTACAAACGTAAAAGTTTTTGAACCGTTCACCACTAGTTTAGGCCCTTAGTCTACATACACAATCAGTGTAGTTGCTTCTTTCTTCACTGAATACATTAGAAGAGTCGAGGCCCGGATTCCTATTGTTTAGTGTTTCAGGATAATTGAGTGATTGCATAATAACAATGTTTATGTACTTATTTTATCAGGGTTTCGTGCACACGTGTGTGAAATATGGCAGAGATTTCGTACGATAAGGAAGATGTAAAGATAAGGAAGTGGCGAATACTGTTTGGGATATAATCGACTCTGAATTAGTGTGTTACGTGATTGATAACCTCACTTATACCTAGTAAATTAAACATGAAATTCCACGAAGCTTGAATATGTGACTCAAAACATTACAGATGCAAGGTCTAACGTAATAAACGCAAGAGCTCTCGTGTGGTGTCTCGGACCATGAAATTGAACAACTTTTATTCTATGACCTATTGGATATGCAAAAGTATTAACAGACAACTGTTTTATGTGTATAAGTAAGGATGTCTACACACGGGGCGATTGTCCAGAGAAACGTAGCTTAACTAAGCGTAGCGGGCGTAGCAATCCGTAGATAGCGTGGCCATGTAGCGTCATAGAGGGCGCTTAGGCATCACGCAAATGTAATAGTTTCGATTCAATCGTTAAAAATTAAAACAAATGCATTGTGACGAGACTTTATCTCGGTTTTGTAGCTATAAAAGAAAAAAAAACTTACTTATAACTTTGTCTTTAAAAGTTACTTAATTTTTTTCCTTAATAAGTAATTTACTAAATTCTCAATTTCGGTCCTCGGTCCTAATTGCATTAATTGAAGGCGAAGAAGCAGGAAAATTAGCGGTTAATTGTTATTCTCTCATCGCAGGTAGTACCTATACTCGTAATATATAAAGAGCAAATTATTAAGGAGAAAGGTCAAAGGTCTTCAGTATACATTTCATTTATTGAAATGCAAACTTTTGCAGATATTGACCATGACAATCTGTATTTTGATAAGCCAACCGCAAGGTGCTTAGTAAAAGGTCAACTACATAGTTCAGCTGTTAATCTTATTCGATCTTCACGTAAACATTACTTCACACTGCCCTGAATGAAATCAGCTGAGAATCTTCAACAGGGGTTGGGGTGACTTGGGGGCGTCAATATTAACTCTGTCCTTCTCTTGCGCTAGGAAAAAGTACTCCGTGGGTGGTCCTTTTCTCGCACGTCGTGGAAAATCGATAACCTCCTCGTAGAATCTGTGCTCCTGGTAAATATGACGAAAATGGCGGATCCCTCTACGATTTGGACTCGTAGCGGGCCTTGGCCGTCGCTTGTCTATGAGGGGGCCAAGGCCCCAACGAGGCCTCCAGTACCTATTGATAAAATTTTCTTGAAACGGAACGTTGAATTTTCTCTTGAGAACGTACATAATTTCCCTACGGAACAGTTAATAAATTCGGATACCGAAAAACGAAAATAAGGATAAAGGCAGTGATTAACTTCAAAAGATAATCTTTATTACTTTTTTAATATTCTCATGGAAAATTGAGTGGCCTTTACGCTTGGAAAACCTCGTGATATGTTTCCTACGAACTTTCCACGACATCTGACTTACTAGGCCCACAGGGGAACGAAGAGTTTGAGAAATTCCTTTCTCAGCTGTTGATACTTGGACTAGACTCATACATTCGGTGGTAGTAGTACTCAGCTACGAGAACCACCTGTTGGTCAAAAGTTTTATGTTTGCCGTGTAATTTTGCCACTTAATCCGAAAGACCAGTTGCGCTGTAATCGTACGTAAGTTTTCGTACTGATTGCGGCGGCCTGAATATTGTTAATCTTTAAAGTCAACGACATAAAATAGAGATTTCTTGAGTTAATAAATATAATACCATAAGCTTCTACAAGCATCTGATAAATATAACAGACAACAGCAGCTTTTTGCTTATGTATTAAAACTCAGTTCATTAGAAAGTAAATAAATGAGTTAAAAATACTTATAACTTTTAGTGCAATTTTGTTATGTCATTAAACGTAGCCACTAATTGTGTTTTGTTTTGCGTCTCGATGTGTAGCGAATTGATCACGGTGACATCGAGGGGTGGAAGAAAATCAATAGATTTAACGCATGCGTACTCTTCGCCCTCGCTCCGCGCGATCTCGTCGCAACCCCATCTCCTAAAGTTTCTGCCAGCCTGGTACCGGCGCCCACAAAACTGAAATTTCCCTGCCCTCGTCGCCAGGTTTCCCGGAAGTGGAAACCTTCGACTTCCGCTGTGTAGGGCGGCACAACGTTTTCAGTTCTGAAAAGCTCTGTGAAAGCTTCCGCGATGGTTTTCCTGAAATGTTATCGGCCGGTGTGTGATGTTTGAGGTTATGTTACTGCGCATCTGTTCTGCGCAGATCAACAAGTTGGGTTTGTTTGAATGACGCAACTTTGTGTGAATGGGTATTTCATTCATTTGTTACTTATGAATTAAGATTTTCCGTTTCAATATTTAGTTGAATCGTGGAAAATATGATACGCAAAAAAGTGCACTAGACAAGTTGACATTGGTTTGAATCTGTATTTCTTACTTATAGAATGATTTATCTCTCCGGTAGTTATTATGTCTAGAACATAACTACGACCGTATTTCTTTATTTATCCGTTCGTTTAGAATATTTTTTCCTTACGAACATAACCGTGGTTAGTTTGTTTGATTTGCCATCTGCATGATAACTTAGTTATGAAAGAAAAAATCGTATTCTATAATCATTTTACTAAGTAGTTCAATATGTTTTGCTAGTCAAACTAGCATTTAATGTGATAAAGGACCAGAAAAATGTAAACAGACTTAGATTCCAAACTAATCAAGTATAGGTAAATACTTAATTGAAAAAGCAACTTTATAAATAAACTAACACAAAAATATTTTTTGACAATCATTTATTATTTTTTTATTTTCTTACAAATAATTAACAAAATATTATGGCAGTGTCTCTGTAACATTAAAATATCACAGAGCATGAGTAATTGTGACAAGGATTTATCTAGTGGATTGTCGTAGATACATAAGTACCATCTTTTATGAACGTATCAATGTTAAAAGTTCGTAAAAGGTGGTATTTTTTATCAATCATTCATAACCAGTATATTTGCTACTTTCGTATATGTATAACAATCTTTCGAGATCATCGTTTAGACGTCTTTTAATGACTGGACTCTAGGTATGCTTAAAATCCAATGAAATATACCTAACTAAGTGAGCGCTAAAACATTCTCACTCATGTCTATTTTCGTATACATTTTTTTCTAAAATCCTATGCTTACTATAATATTAGCTAACTATATTTGATCGTTTTTGCAAATATGTACAATCAACAAAATTGTCTGGTACCTACCCCTATCTTCTGTATTCAGCCAAGTTCCTGGTTACCAATCACTTTCGCTGACTGTACATACAACATACAACCAAAAAAAATCTTTCATTCATTTAAAACAATTAGGTACGTCATGTTACTAAACAAAAATAAACTTCATTCATATTTCAATTACGTATATATTGCCTGAGCAATAAAGTGTGTTAGGCTTTTTTATCAGCGATGGTTTTAACCTGAGTTCTAGTTCTATTCTTTTCCTGCTTTACAGTTCTTCTAAGCGTTTTATTGGCAATCCAAATTGAGTCGGAAAGCCTTCAGTAGTGTCCATCAGTTCTTTACACTTATAAAACGCAACGCCAGTATCTGTCTGTTCGGTAGTGCGTTCCCAACTCGGAAACCTGTAATCTGCTATTCGTGATTTTTGCATTATTCATAGATGTGTTTCTCTGGCTGTGATTTAGTTTATCTTGAATAAAATAATGGAACTCAGTGCCAATAAATAAGTCCTAAGACTTGTCAGAGTATTTTGTTCAAACATTCTCTGGGTTTTGTTCGTAAACAGAATTGATTAGTTCTGTCCAGTTCCATGTTTCTGGTTCGAACCGGTTCATACTGGCTCGTGGGTCTCGTTTTGGGTTGATTCTACTACAATCTTCTTGTGAGGGATCCTCTTCTTGTTGGGAAGAGTTAGGCAGAATAGCGAGTTAACTGAAAAGAATATTGAATATTAGGATTTGACATGATAGGTATTTGAAGCAAGTAAACTATGCCTTTTTAAATCACTTTTTTTTTTTAATTATCCTCATTTAGCTTTGCTCAGAGAGCAATTGCACATGCAAAATATGTATTCTTTAATTAAATATTTTTGTACTGTTTATCCGGCTGTTTATTTTGTTTAAAAGTTATTTTAACTAATTATTATAATCTATGAGTAGTGTCAAGAAAAGAAAAGGAGAAATATCTTGTCACCTTAGTTTGTGAACCTTAAATGTTTTTCACATTTTTGTCGCGCTTTCTTTCATTAAGAAAACAGAATTCGTAATAAATGGTAGTTGTAAGGCAGGTGTATACTTACTTATAATAATGGATCCGAATAAGTAGAATCCTGCGCCGCAATTGACCTCAAGAAACAGCCCGATGAGGTTGGAGCCCACCATTGATCCCACGCGACCCATCATCATGGACAGACAGATGGCCATAGCTCTGTTAAAAGAAACACGTCATTATATGTATAAGTAGCTCTAACTATTCCTACACGAAATATTTTCAGAAAATCATCTAACGGGTATAACGAAGCCATTTCAATGGAAAAAAATATCTAAGTATATTTTTATAAAAATAAATTATTTAACCCACAAAATAAATACTGACTCCTTATTTTTCAACATCCATTACGCTAGATTACTACGTCGTATTTAACTAGTGTCATTGAAGCGGGCGGCAGTAAAGGTTTTATGCAAAATTTCTCCAGAAAATTTTGAATTATAATAATTTCGTAAAAACAAAAACACTTAGATAACATTTTTTTTTCTTTGCTATGGCAACTTTACGACTTATAGAAGTTACTCTTAAATATTTCGTCTATGAAAAGACAGACCTTATATATTTCAATAGATTAATCTAAATAAAAAATCACGGGGGGTTACCATGATCTGTTAGTGCAGGAATGTTTTAGTACTATTCCGAGAGTGGGTAAGACACCACCCTGGCCCTGAGGTACGAATGTGATCAGACTATCAGATATCTGATGTAGCTCCTGTTGGCTACCTCGAGATTAATGATAGATTTTATTTTCCTTCTATGTGTCAGAATGTACTTAGGTCAGAATGATGTTCTGAGTACGTGGTAATCATTTGTGCATCGGTCATTCCACACTGTATTAAATCAAAGCTATCAAAACTCACCGATACTTAGTAGGGAACAACTCAACAGCGACCGCATTCATCAACCCAATACATGCTCCAGACATCTGGAAGATGGCGAATAGAACCACAGCCAACTGCTGGTTGTAGGCGAGATGGGCGCAGATGCCGCTGACGCCGGTGAAGCCCAGGATCACCACGAGGATGGGCTTCTTGCCCACGTAGTCCACCAGGAAGCCCACGATGATGTACATGGAGGAGAACACTAGCCCGATGTAGATGGAGCGCTCAAAGGTTGACGTGTGGATTGTGTCGTCGCAGATCTGGGGAATGGGGAGTTTGAGTGTTAAGAAATTGTGGATTGTTAATTTGAGAATATAAAAAAAGACATTGTGACACTATCGAAAATTTATCGTCAATCCAATTTTTTCGAAAATTTTTATATTATTTGGGCTTTTTGGTCCTTTTTGCTATCTTATGCAATTAGTTTATAACCAAGTGAAAATATTGAGAACATTTAAACCTATAGTATGTGATAGAACAGCCACCTTGTATTTACCCCCTGGGTGGCTTTTCAATCACATGTATCGGTTAATCCTATTCGTGAAGAATAAAACGAATTCCTAAAGAACTGTACACAAATTCTTTCAAGAAAATTTATTGTAAGACGGGTAGTATCACCCCTTGACGAATACAGGTGTAACACCATCATTTATTTTATAAATTGTAAGAAGTTTGTAAATTGCTGTGTTGTTAAGCTTACCATAGTTCCATTAGAGACTGCGTTTCTGCCAGCGTCAAGCACGTCACAGATCTTGGTCTCCCCGCCTTCGTGGTGGGCCAGAGAGTTCAGGATAGACGGGAACCACACGTAGAAGCCGTTGGTTCTGAAAATATACGACACATAAGTTAATCTGGTGCCAAAACAAACATGGAAAGCGACTTAATTGAAAAAATACTATGGTAGCCAAGGACGTTTAAATCCATAGGTGTCCTAAAAGTGCATCCATTTGTTCCTTTTTGTCGGATATTGCTCATAGCGTCCTCACCACCTGTCATACCGATTCATAATATGTTGACTATTTTTTTAAGTGGCACAACGTTACCTAACATGACAACAATTAAAACAGCTTATCGCTATCCGTTATTGCCCTCACCATAACACACCATAAGACTTGCAAATGTTGCCTCCCACAAAGTAGTGTGAATGCGAATTAAAATTATAATCATATGCTTTCAGCAATGTAAAATGTTCACAATTTTACTACTTGGGTACTGTTTAAGTTAAGGGGTAAAAATCAAAGCCATAGAATGATCAAGCTATCATAACTTAGTAATTTTAGTTTTTTGCTATAGTCGATTTCAACCGATTCTAACCAGAGAGAGTAAGCCAAATTAATACAGCAATAAAACTTACGTGGCAAAGATCCCGAACTGCACGAAGCAAGTGAGAGCAGTCCAGGGCAGCAGCGGCCTCTTGAACAGAGGAACTGTCTGCTCCTTCATGGACGCCCAGATGGCAGCAGCGCCCTTCACGTTGGTATTCTTCGTCATCCGGTTCTCAACTATTAGGGATTTCACCTAGAAATCGCAAGGATAAATTTAGAATTTTTGAATGACCGTTCTCTGAGAAGCCGTATGAGGAGGAGAGACGGCCTTCACAAGGTTTCTGGGTGAGACTTAATGTGGAAGGGGACGGAGCGTTGTAGAGTAGCTTAGGAGAGGGCCTATGTTCAGTAGTTGACTGCTAAAGGTGGGCTTATTAATTGATTGTGTCCTTTGCGAAATATGATTTATGTCTGCTGGTAGATAATAAATAATTCCATGTGGTTTTATCGGAGTAAAACAAATATTGATTGAAGGTTTTAAGTGCGATAAAATTATGGACATAAAAATTTAATGTTATAGGAGTAAAGGAGAAAATATTACAGGCCGAATCAAAATCAAATAATTTTATTATCAGACAAACATGGTCCTTAAAGGTTAGTAAATAAGTACTTAGGAACTATGCAACCCTAACTAGCGTTTTTAGAGAAGGTATTGAAACGGCATACTTCTTGTTATGCAACTGGCTTCTGGTTTTCAATTAGATTCTAGACAATAAGTTTGAAATCTTAATGATGTGTTGAAAATTACTTACAGGAAAAGTATCCTCAGCTTTCTTAGTATTTCTGAAGTAAATCCTCTTGACAACATTCAAGGCAGTGTCGTACTGTCCAGTCGCGAACAGAAACTTGGGACTCTCTGGAGCAAACATCAGGAGAACGGTGCCTAAAGCGAAGGGTATCGCGCAGGCCACCACCAGCAGACGCCAGGGACGGTACTGAATACCCAGGAAAGGTATCGGGTATGCGAATTCAAGAGGGAGAATGAGCCAGGATACACCTGAAATAGATTGGAGGATTGTGTTATTCGAAGTGTGATTTTGACAGATGAGTAGAGTGGGTTGTGGAGGTCAGTTAGGCAGTCGCTCCATGCAGAATACTGGTATTCAACTGCGTGCGGTTGCACTGGAAGCCGACCCCAACATAGTCGGGAAAGGCTAGGCGGATATGGGGCTCGTAGGCAAAGTGTAACGTTTTTATGAGAAGACTGATGCCTAGTAAAAAATAATCGATAGAGCAGCTATGATAATATCTACACAATAGTCACAGTTATTTTATTTTCTACAGGCGCTTACATGTGTAATGCCTGAGACGAGTTCATTATAAATGCATTTCAATAACCATTCTTACTACGTGAATGGACTCCTTAAGGAGTCAGACCAAGTTAAATATTAAAAGGACTTACATGGTAGGATGACGGTGCCGATTCCGACGAAAGAAGAGCCGAAAGCCACCATCTTGTCCCTGTGTCGCAGGTTGTTGAATTCGCCGAGGTATGTGTACACCACGGCTGATGATCCCGACATGCTGGAAATGATAAATTACCAAACGTAACAGCAACTCCTGGAAAAGATTCAGCTACTTATCTCCTACTTGTTGCTGAAATACGCTATTTGGAGACGACAATACAATGTCTTGTCTTGACACATGCATCCCTCTGTCTGCTAATATTATATTTACATATATATAGAGGATTTATTGAACAGGCTCTACGCCTGCACGGCTTTAGTAAAGTATTGAATTTTATGAGCGTAGCCTGACTCTGTAATGCCAGACCTACAACAAAAATATAATAAACTTACAATACAGCGGACATAAAGACCAGCACACCGAAGGAGATGACGTCGGGCGCGAAGCTGGCGAATGCGGAAAATATGGCGGAGATCAGCATGGAGAACAGCATCACCGGTCGCCTGCCCTGCGTGTCCGCCAGCCAGCCCCATAAGTACGAAGTCAGGATTATAGCTGGAAATGTGGATTAAGAGGGTTTTAGTATTTCTGCAGTGGATTGTAGGGTCGGTCACTGTTCCAATGTTTATTATAAGTATAGGGCAGTTTGCATGATAACAATAATAAAGAAAGGAACAGGAACTTGAAGGGCTCTACATTTGTACAAGTGATTAGAAATTATAAAGGCAAAGCCATACTGCTCGCATTTTCTGTGCATCACACACTTGATGTGAAGTGCCTTATACTCCATATTAAAGAAAGGATCCTCCTCCGTGTTGTGATTGGCGGGATATTGCCATAAGGTTTTTTTCGGGTTTCTATAAGTTCATGTTGATCGTGTGAAGTTCCTTGGTGTAATATGTTACGTCAGTTTAGTTCGTATGTGGCGGTATAGATGTCGCCACATTATTGTTCCCTAAACCTACATAATATGTACCTTGGAGGACTCGATAGATCGAAAATGTTAAATTAAGCTCATCACTAACATTTGCGTATATTTTATAACCGTGTGTGTTGATTCTTTATGCAAATTTCTCCTCACCTAAGAATGGTATAGCAGAAAGCCACCCTCGCTGCTGCAGCGTCAGGTCCAGGTCACACTGCGCTGCGGGCAGGATGTACCCCAGAGCTAAACTTTGCATGATCATGCCCAACAGGATAACCCCCGACATCAGCATGTGACAGATGTTGTACATGCCGAAACCTGAAACAATGGAGTGGTTTTTTAATATTATGTATTCAGAGGAACGATGAGAGACATTGACGTGTTCCTTAGGACGGCACGGGTAACGGGGATGGCCAAATATTGTAGGGAAAAGAGTTAGCCACATTAAAGTGGAAGGCACGACATCTAGGGGAACTATATTATTTGCTCGGATATACAAACCCGAGCCAAAGCAAATGATACACCGCTACGGCGGAAAACTACGTTCGAGCAATATCTTCGTTGAATCAGGTCGGCTCAGCACAATGCGGAGTAAGCAGTTTGCGCACAAGACAACTAATCTTTAAGTTGCTTCGTTATGGTTTTCGCCAGTTTACATTTTGCTAGTTATGTTTAAATCCTATGCAATAGGGAGCTAGCCTATTGTCATCAACCGGGCACAAAGCCTGACTCCGACTACTACAAAAAACCCAATAACACTGCCCCACCTGGGAATCGAACCCTGGACTTCATCTTAAGCAGCAGCCCATAAACTTAACTCCCGTTTAATGTTATCCCGTGGAAAACTTTGAGCTCTTTTACGACCTCTCATAATTTACTCCAATGAAAAGATTAAATTATTTGTTCAATTCTAGAAAAATACAGCATCGTTATCTTATTGAAGCAACAAACAATAATGATGTAATTAAGAAGAGTGCAAACAATCTGTTATCTTGTGATGAACATCACCTGTGGGGTTTCCCTAATTACGTTTGTCTAACTGAGCACATAAGACAACATTTAAGGCCCATCGCCTACCGCGACTGTTTTTCGGCGACTGCATCGCTGAATTCGCGAGTTAGTCGTATTTGACAAAAGCGATACTTCAAGTGCGTGGCTGAAGCGCGTCTGCACCATGGTAGTAGCATTACGTGGGCGAAACAACCGACATCATCAAGACTGTATCGTAAACATTATGTGTTTGCATCGATACAAAAAGTCGCGGTGGACGTAGGCTGTATGGCTGATCGTCGATAATGCTGCTCAAAAGTTACTCGTCACAAACTCAAATCACAATCGAGTTGCAGAATGACACAGCACTAGTATTTCAATGTCGGTCCGTATTCGCCGCGACCTACTCGAAATACGGTCTAACGCGGGATCCGGACACGCGACTTTGAAACAAATCTTGCGCTGCATGTCCTGAGACCTGCACACTTGACGATCTTATGACTGCATCAGTGAACGGAGCAGATGATGATCTAGTTTGAGAATGGTTACCAATTAATTTATCATGGGTACTCATTGTTGTCTCGAGTTTGGGACGCATTACTTTATAGTAGCGTCGTGGACGACCAGCCTTACATTAGTTTAAAATATGTAGTTTATAACGCCGCCTTTCACAAATATTTGCGTAATTAAAACTACTTTGATAATGCTCTACGCTACTACGTATTTTTGTCGAGAACATGTGGGAGCATTGGAAAGTCCAAACAATCTTTGTTTTAATAATACATAGTTAAAAGATAAATTAAGTATGATTGTGTCTGAATGTGACTTGATAGAGAATTTGACTTTAAAAAGACATTTTGGTTTTATTATTTTATTGCCTCGTATTACTTCGCTTTCGTCATTTTTTTTAAATCGATTTATTGTCGTTCGATTTGTTCCTTTTGTACTTTAATCTTTCTTCATTCACAAGTACACAGATGCCTAGAATAAATAATTGTCAATGCACTTAAAGATCTGATAAAAGTCCAATTAGGTACCTATGCATTTATAAGGTTTAAATAATAATGAACTAAAGTATTTTGTTTTTTTGGTATTAGGGCAGTGAACTTATTATTTTTTTATTGTGAACACTGATTAGTGTGAACACAATAATATCGGTCCTTTGAGCCGGATCACATCGAATGTCCCCAGTGTCCGTAATTAATATCTAACAATAATTAAGTATCGTAGATATATGAATTAATAGAGTAATTTATATTAATTATTGCGTTGTCTTTATTATGTTAGTGGGTCGCACGTGTTTATCTATCCACTGTACTTACTTCGTAGTTGTTTGCAAATATTCGGGATTTGATTTGACCTGTCAAGAATACGCTACGAGTATTAGACACATCTTTTGTCTACAGATTTTAAATATTTATATTCATCAAAACAACTAAGTCTCAAAGTCAGACACAACATTAATTTAAAATGATTGTTTTCAATTGGCTGTAAAGAACACAGTCAATTAAAAATGATACAAAATGATAAAATTCATCATAACAACTAGATACATCAAAAGAGCTTGTGAAAACTTGCAGCTTTATAAGTTCCCTCACTAAATACAACATGGTAGTGTTTATTACTTAACTAACCACCTATTAAACGAATGAGCTTGTCGCAATAAACTTAGATTAAAATGATCTGTAAATAAATGAACTTTGAACGTCGTCTGACTAGTCTTTGTGTTAACTGAAACGATTGGGAGTCGTTTAGATAGCAATTAATATTTCGCAGATCATGACGTGGTTGTGCAATAAGTACCTAGTTATTTGTCTGTTGACTTCTGTTGTGTAAGTTTGTTTTATCTTGATGAGAAAACAGTCATTAGATCGCATATTTATACAGCTCGCTAACATAAGCATTTTTACTTATTGTAAATTATTGATAATTGAATTATAATTGAGTACACTTTCATCCGTTTTATTATAATCACCTTTGTTACAATTAATATATATTTTATCAAGAAATCAGCAAGATTATATTTCTTCAGTCGAAACTATCAAATATATTGGTAAGTTTACTGTTATTCTTATTCAGGTGGTTTTATAAGGCTGATGATAGGATAGGTTTAGATTTTATGAGGATATGGGATATCCCATTCCGTCTAAACTTTTTTTTTTGTAAAATGTGTGCTGAAACTGTAGTCTGACCAAACTGATTTCACACTCAAAATATTTATTGCTTCGTACATTAGCCATCTCTTCGCTTTCGCCATTCAAATAAGCCTTTAATCCGATTTCTTGCCTTCCGATTTGTCCCTTGAGTTGTGTTCTAATCTATCTTCATTCAAACGTACATAAATGTCTAGAACCAATAATTGACATTGCACTCAAAGATCTCTCACAATCATAAGAATCAGAATTACATTGTGAATTCTCTTTCGCAACTACATATTTATTATTTCCTCTCACGCTAGTTCAAACAATAATATTATGTTGACGCATGGAACTTATAAGTACAGTTGTGTATACTGTATACGCCACTTACCCGATAACAACATGGCGTCATCGAGGGACGCAGCTGTTTTGTCCAGTTTCCCGCCGCTCTTGTCCATTGAGCCGTTCATCGCCATCTCTGCTTCTAAAACCTGAAAGAAGTCATCAATTAATATCGAGCTTTAGTTGGAGCAGTTGTACGAATAAAAAACCAATAATGAACCAAAAATAAATGTGTCTAGGATGATTAAAAAACAAAATAATTCTATAATATGTAATACCCCGGTGTTTCTGCTACCATATGGACCAATTTGCCCGTGTATACCAACACCTACTACGTACTACACAGGGCCTATTACCTCTGACAGAGGCCTGTGATCCAACAGACGGAATGTTTAGGCAGAATATGCTTTATGCTTACCAACACCAGCAGAAAATTCAGATTTTTGCCATGACCCAATAATTTGAAATAATGAGAATCTAACGCCTGCCACGACAGTGCTCCCAGTCGAGTAAAAACAAACCAACAAAGTCATCACAGCCGTACCTTTTCCCGAAACCCTTCAGGACATTTTCGACCCTAGTTTTTATTATTACCCTTTTAGGTAACTTTGGGACTTTTGAACACTAAACAAAAAATGTTTTTCCTTAGGTTCCTTACAAAAAAAAAACAACAATCACGACACACATAGAGTGATTTTCACAAAAAAATCGAAGCAGTGATACAAAAATTTATAGCTAAAAGCGTGTTTTGTGTATTTAAAGCATTTTTTTTTCATAAAACATAGTCGTTTTCAGGCATCAGAATTACCTCAAGGTCGGGTACTATGTCATAGTCATATGTTCTTTCCTCTGCCATGATAAACGGTCTCCAGTCTACTCGAGACCTAGAAATTTGAAGGTGATGATGTTTTGTTTTGGTACGATATGCTGGTCACGGGGTAAAGTGGATGATCCTGCGAACTATGTCTAAAATATTGGTTGAAAGAGAAATGCAGCATCTCTTCCATTTTAAATGTTCGTAATTTAAATTCAGGCGGCCGTAACCGTAATAATATGGCTGTCAGAATTTCGCTCTTCCTGTAAAGTTATATAATTGTTCTGTCATGGAAAAAAATAAAGATATCAACTTTACGTTGGGCCTACGACAGCAACAACATTGTGAAAAATAATTACGACAAGTGTTTTTTAACTTTTGCTATGTCTGTTTAACCCTTCATATACAAGATTATCCTAGTACAGACATCTAACATTATTATACCTACATTGTTAATTTCAGATTCATATAGTATTTTACCTTTTCAGTTTCTGAATGAAGATTTATCATTTATTAAATACTAGTGTCCGACCGAAACTGGTTTTTACGGCCGAAACCGAAACTGAATTTCGGCGAACAGTCTCAGTTTCGGCCGAAACCGAAAGTTCCTTACAAGGATCATGTTTTGAGGGAAAAATAAAAACGTTATTATAATCTATATATCACGTAATGAAAGTTACCGAATTCAAAATTAACCACATGAAAACTTACAACAAACAAAACGAACTGCAAACACAAGCCAGTCACGACATGATTATGCACGTGGACGCGGCAAAATGTCGTCGTCGCTTACTCGCTTGGATGGAATTTAACGTACCGAACATGACCGATCACAGCGCGAGAACTGCCGAATGCAGTTTCGGTTTCGGATGTAGTTTCGGCAGGTTTGCCGCCGAAACCGAAACTCGTTTTTTTGCCGAAACTCGACCGAAAACGAAACTGAAATCGAACTTTCGGTCGGACACTATAAAATACATACCTTTCTTCATATAACTTCTGATGGTCGCAAAGCCCTAAAATATAGAGGTTTTGTCTTTAAATACGAGTAGAATGTAGTATCTATTTGTCTAAAAAGGATTAGAATGCGTGTTTTTTGCTATCTTGTTTTGCTGTTCCATGCGTTCTCGATAATTATTGTTTCGCGAAAAATATGCCATTGACTTCAATGATTAAAGAATCTTATCAAAATGTACATGTTTGTCTTTAACTAGTACACAATAGGTTTCATAATACCTACATATTTTTTACACTGATAATGATATATAGGTGTTTTGAAAAAAAAATATTGTATCCACTTAATGGTAGTCGTCTTGAGTTTATTAGTCATTTGAAGATAATGTAAAATAAGTGCAAATCAATGGAGTATTACATTATTTTGTTATTATTTTATTACATAAGATGCATTCGAGATTTTATTGTTAAAATACGTAAAATTGGATAATAATCACATGCCTTTATAAATAAAAGAAACTTAAAACTAACTGAACATACAAACGATTCTTTGCTAACTTCACTTTCACATTATTTTTAAGATCCTTGTTAGTATGTGCAAACGACCAAGAACATTGCATTACAGGGGTTCATGGATCTCGTAGAGCTTGAATGACATTAACGGGGGCTGTTTTTGTGGTAAACATTTGTGGAAATGTTTCAGAAAACTATTTTTGGAACAGTTAGCCAAATGACATTTTAAAATAAGTAATGACAAAACGCTCAGTATCATAAATCAAAGGAGTTGCATTGGATAAGTCAATCCAACCACTAGTACAGCTAAAAATATTATAATTTAAATAATAAAAGATTACAGTTAATGAAAATCACAAGCCAGACGAGTAATGAAGGAATTAATAAATATCAATATGACTTGTCCACGATACGCTATCTGTATATGTATATCTATAGTACGAATGATTTAGACCGGCCGCAAACGGATTATTGGCTTGGAGGGGGATCTAAAGGTACTACGGCAGTTACTGGGGGACGAACTGATTTATCAGAAGCATTGTTTTTGTGCAAAGACGTAATAGTCAATGAACTCAATGTTATTAAAAAACTAGAACTGATTCTGATTACTGATAACAGTGAACTCGACAATTTTGTTTTCGTCAACGTTAATAACATTTGGGGTTTACTGGCGTTATGGCATGTTTATTCAAGCTTGACAAATAGTTGAAAAGAAAACATTCTGGTACGTTCTGAAATACTCCTTAAACCAAGCCAAGTGGTCTCAAATTAGGTTGAAGAAGAAGAATACGACAATCCTCTTACAAAAATAAAAATGTATTATGAAGAGCTAACGTTTCCCTTGGGGCCCAGAAAAAACGATAATCTATCAGTGATAATGCTGGTGGGATTGACAAAAACGTATGGGACTGGCATCAACATGTGGGTCGGCTTCCTGATGGCAGTCTAACCTGATGCAGCTGAATACGAGTATTTTACATGGAGCGACCGTCTATCTGACCTCCACAACCCAGTTAGTACTGGGTAATAAGATACCCCTTGATAAGACTGGTTGACAGACCTGTAAGGAATGTCAAAGATCTACAAACGACAGCCGGGACCAACGGCTTAACGTGCTTTCCGAGGCACGGAGGAAACTCGGTATGTTGGAATAGGGGTAAAAGAAGAACGTGCTAAAAAAGAGAGAAAAAACTACTTAGTGAAATTATTTTTGGTTATATACATAAGTGATAAAAATGAGATAGACTAGGTAATAGCAATATTGAAAATTATCGCTTAATTTATGAACCCTACAAACAGTTTACGAGGTCCATAAAAGTTTAGGGTGCCTAGCGGCTGTGTCGTCAACGTCCGAACCGTTGCGTAGTTATGTACATAATTTTAGGAGCTGCTTGTATATTCATTGAGCGATGAACGTCATACTGGTGCCGTCAGCTTTTGTATTACCATAGCACTTTAGGCAGGACGTTGTATGTGTTCTTAATAGTCATAATAAGCTAAGCTGATGTTTTGAAAAGATGGAAGAGAGGTCTTGAGTTTTTCAGATAGGTGTCCATGGCGAGGTTTGACACCAGAGGGCCTAGTAAAATTTATAATTCTATCAGAAATTATGATGAAGGAAAGTCAAAATTGTACCGAACTGACACAAGCTACGGAAAAGCTCGTATCAATCTTTTTGAAAGTCGTTTTATAAATTCAAAATGTTATGTATACATGATCGCCATTTGTCTAGGCCTCTGGTTTCTGAATCACATTTAACTGAAAAATTGACAATCTTATGTAACTACGGAGATTGGCAGACTGTACTGAAAATCGAGTAACATGAAATGACTGTTGGACGGTCTGTATTAATAAGCTTTTCGGAAACTGTGTGCGTTTAGCATTATAGTCTTTTACGCTGTCCATATGGTTACTTTAGGTAACTTTTTGTAGGTATACATTATGATAACAATGTGTTCATGTTGCGTCACTCCTGACAAAGGGTCAGTGAAGGTAAACAGAACGTTATCGTAAACTTGACAGTCAGCCGACAGTCGTCAGGACGTGAAAGGTAAATAATTAATCGGTTATTACACTTTTGTTACGAATTTGGGTGTAGGTCGGCATTATCACATTTTAACTGGGGTTTGATTTTCAATACTGAGCGTTTTCATTGTGAATAAAATAATACTTTTGTTTCGCAGAGTTTTTTTTTTAATTTTAAATGATTCATTTTACAGGTTCGCGACTTGAAGGACCAACATGTTTGGCTGTGTTTTTGCAACGAAATCGGTGCATTTCGTTAAAATGCGGGATGTGAGTTTTTCTTTGTTTTTTTTTTGTGAGAAAACTCAAATTCGTTCGTTCGTTTTTCGTACCTAAATTTTACTAAAATTCGTTTTTTTGCCATTTACGACCGCATAACGCAAAGCACATAATATGACGTTAGTTAGAAATCAAGTAAACCTACGCTTAGCTGACGCAAAAGTAAATATTTTTGTGCTATTAATTAAGCATTTAATCATATGACATGCGTAATTAATTAATAAGACTACGTTTTAATTATAATCACTTTTTAATTAAATGACACTTAATTAATGACATGGGAATTGGCAAGGGCTATTAGCTAAAAATGACACTTGTATTGATGAAAAATTACGGATTTGAAAGTAGCGCCGGTGACTGAAAAGTTGTGTGGTTATCGATTATCGTGGTATGGACATGTTATGCGGAGGAATGAGGAAAATGTGGTAAGAAAATTGTTGAGTATGATTGTGGATGGCTATAAGAGTAGAGGAAGACCAAAGAAACGATGGATGGACTGTGTGAAGGATAATAATATGGCTAGAAAGGAGGTGACCGCTGAGATGACGAGTAATAGAGAAGTACAGAAGACGAAGACATGCTGCGCCGACCCCAAATAAATTGGGATAAGGGCAGGCAAATGACGAGAAGCAAGTCAGTTCAACTGATATTTTCAGACTTCGCATTCTTAAAAATTCTATTCATAGAAATCGAATAAAGTTAGTGCAGCATTCAGTTCACAGTGTTGTGGAATAGGTAATTTCTTTTGATCGTACATACACACGCCTTAGATGTTATCTTCACTTGTCTAGCCAGTTCATAATAATATGTTATTATTCTTATTCTAACTTATTATTGTTTATTAAAATCTTGAATAAGCTAATCATAACCACACATTGCGACTTGCGAGGAGGTTATGTGTCACTTGTATGGTAAATAAGTATAACTACATTATGTTTTGAATCCGTTCAATATTAGCTATTTTGTTAGACCTTCTGTCCCAATACTGTCAGTTTCTGTCTTATCTATTTGTTGTTGATGAAGATAATTAACTATCTCAATTAATTAATTAGGTAATGTAAGTCAAAGGACATTTTGTTAATTGAATTTAATACTTTGATTAAGTCACGTCTCCATTCACAGCACAATCCACAAAAAATAGACTTTATTTAAAAAAGTCTCATTAAAATAGGCCGAATTTAAAAAAGGAAATTTATGGTATTCTTTTTTGTTTATTCGCTGTCACTTTGACACAAAGCTTTCGAACGCATTTTTTTTTCTCCATTTTGTTTCGTCGTTTACTTTTATCCTCTTTTGTCGAAATTTTTATTAGAAAAAAAAAATCACGTACGTGTACTCACTTATCGACAAGTATCAAGCAGAAGCGCGCGCGGTGCGGTGCATGCTATGCCACTGAACATAACACTGATTACTTTTGTCAGCCCCGCGTCTGTTTTATTTCGGTTTGTATCGTCAACATCGGGACAAAAGATAAGAGTTCGCGAACCGTTTCGCTTGAACTTTGGGCATTCAGAACAATATGGGGTTATCACTGACGGAATATTTTCCCAAAAAATAAAGTTTCATGTACAATCGTTTTTTTTTTAAACAACATTTTTTTTTTTCGTTTTTTTTTTATTGCATTAACAAGCGAGTTCTTTTGCTTTTATTTCTAATTATTTACGTTTTAGACATTGGCAGAATAATCGAGATGGCTTTGTCTTCCACACTAACATCCGTATCTATAGTCAAGTTAAAGCAATTAGGTACATACTTGAGTTTAAGTAAAAAAATTACTTATGCAAATATTTTATGCAATAGACAAGAATTTAAACGAAGTAAGAACCGTCAATGAAAGAAAAGCTAAGAATTCTAACTTTTGACAGTTCTAACTTTAAGCAATTGTATTACTAAACTACAGAATAAAAATCGTATCTTAAATAATGACTTTTACTCAAGTAATCACTTGTTTATAGATACGGGACTAAGTGATAGAATAGAATAGTGTTCAAAGTATTTTCAAGCAACCTAACATCCTAGCTAAATTACAAATAATGAGCTACTGAACACAATAGTTATAGTATTTTATAGCCGATAGTTTTCTACTGACCAAGATTGGATATAATATGAACTAAAGTAATCACACCTGATAATTGATTTGACGTCAGTTAGATGTCCATTGTTCTATTAAAATGATCTCGGGCATATGCCTCTTGATTGGGTCTCACTTGCTGCTCAGGAACAGAATTGGGTAGGGTTCGTTCGACCAGAGGTGGCCTTATGACCTTGATCTTGACTCACTAAGTCTATGCGACCTGATAATATTTTAGTTGTACTTGCCCATTCTTCTCCATAGGATCTACGCTTTCGAATGGGCAACTACAGTACTTTCACAAGTTATTATGCCCTTTTTTTTTTTTTTTTTTTTTCGGATGGGAAATCATCAAATGACTTCTCCCGCTCTGGGCTGAGCGGGAGGGTGTGTCAGACTCTTACTGACTAAAACCCACCCATGTTCCTTCATCGCCCTTTGTGTTCCGGGGCCGCGGTATCTCTTTCGAACAACCCGCAGCACCCGGCAGGCATCGGCCCTTGCGGGCCCTTTCCCTATGCTGACATCTCTTTGAGGCGCGCGTGGAACACGAACGCGCCGTCGACACGGCCTGTCGTCCTAAGACGGAGGGACGGCGAGCTAGCCCTTAGCTCACCGTCCACAGGCCTGCGTCTACGGTGGCCGGGGGCCACCACGTGGCCCCCGACGCCCGGTGCGTCTCCCGCGGCGGCTGGGACGTGAGGAGGAACGCTCTCTCTCACGTTCCGCCTCCTCCTTTGCTAGCATGACTGCTTCGCAAAAGGAGGTGACGGCTTCCCATTCCGTCTCGCTCCGGACCATGGCTCGAACCAGGGCCGGACGCGAGAGGTCGCCGCCGCCGATCGCCGAAGTTATTATGCCCTGTGACAGGGACTGTAGCTTTGTTTATTTTTTGTGTTTTGACATTCAAAAGTGCCTGTAATGGTCTAATTGAAATAAATGCTTTGAGTGTGACTTTGAGTTAATTAACGTAAGCACCTGGCGGCCCTAATATCGCAAGACTGGAGCCCTGAGACAGCTACACGGGGCTGCGGCAGACCGAGGCGAAGATGGCGGGACGCCTTGGTTGGCTAAGAAGCACACCATCGAGAAAAGTGAAAGGAATGGGAGACACAAAGGGCTAACTAAAAAAAACTTAAATTGAAAGAATCCACCACTTGAAAGAAAATTCAAAATAAAACCTATCCTTTTTTTCTTTCTTTTTAATTACAAATACCACATCTGTTAAAATAAAAAGGAAGCTTTTGGAACGTCAAAATTACAACCAGATTTTCCGCAAAACGCTGGTTCTTCACCATTTCCTAGTAATTTAGTTGAGGAAATGAAGTTGCGGAACAAATCCCCAGTAGCAAATCTCCCTGTTAAGTTAAAAGTTGGTACACTATTACCAACTTATTTCTGATCACTTTTGGATCAATGCGAGAGCATGAAATGATTTCCCACCGTAGCTGCGTATTTTCCAATACGCAGCAACAACAATGGAAAATCTTTAAAAAAAAATAAGATCACACTATCAAGTGCGCTTCAATAATGACAATCAACTTTAAGTAGTTCCGTCTGATAAAACTGAAATAAACTGGAATATCACGATAATTACCAAACTACGAATTCGTGGCTCACAGCCAGCTCCATCCTATCACAGAATCTTAATAATTTGCTCTCACTAAGAGACCTCTGACCCAGTATAGGGAGCATTAAAGGCTGATTAGGGTACGCAGTATTTACTGAGGTCTAAAATCATCACATTAATAACCAACACTATCTCTATCCATTCGACAATTATCGACTTTCAGCAATGGCCACTGAAATATTTAACCATTGGTACTAAGTGGTTTCATCTGGACAAACCGGAACTAACTTTAACTCTAAAATCACAACTTTCACTATTTAACCCTTTTTTCATAAATCTTTTAGTTCCCATCACAATCATGATTTTTGGTGGTGCGGTACTCACTTTTAAAACTGCAGAACTGACCAGGAATAGTTTATGCCTGCTCCTCATGACCCACTCAAACTGATTAATTTTGAGAGTCCGGCTGATATTTAACGGCCGAACATCTGACTGGAGATAAGAAACCGCGGGAGGGCTATATCTGTCCACTTGAACTTGGGGTCGGCTTTAATGTTCGTCGGCGGGGCTTATGTAAGTTTGTAGCTAAGTAGGATGTGAAAATATTTGACTTTGTCATGGGATGTTCTTTGGTATCATCAACATTTATATACTACTCTCAATTTATTTATGGTTGGTCCAGCAGGTTATTTCCTCCATGCAACTATATTTGAATGTTTTTTCTATATATTATTATAGTTTACTAGCTGTGTCTGCGGTCGTAGCGTGATGTTAAATTGCCCACCTTAAGAATCGGGTTATAAATTGCAAAAGATTTTTTGAAATATGACTGGTAGTTTCAGAGATTATTTATTGCGTTCGAACAAACAAATTTTTATTTATATATTAGGTATTCGCTATTAAAAGTATAAGCTAGTCAGCATAGTTGTCGCAGGTCTGAACAACGACGATGCGCTGAAGGTAAATTTAAGCATCATAGTTAATAGCTTTATTCCGTTTATGTAGTTAATTAGTTACAGATTATGCATTATTGATAAATTCTTCTACTAGTATTTGTATGTCATTGTGCCCTCATGCCTGTCAGTGCTAAGACTTGTCACATCGGATCCAAGGGCGGTTGTTAATTGTTATATTTATGGTAATCTGTAATGTATGCATGCAAAAAACAAAGATAAAGTATAAATCTATGAATTGAAATTCTAACGGACAGAGTACAGTGTTTGTGTTTCATACTGGCTTATGAAAGAATGCAAGGAAGACGGGAAAGATAGAACATTTTGTTTCTTTTTTTTGTCTCTTCATTTATAGTATCAATTCATTTCGTTTTGTGTAAAACTAGATTCTTGGGCACATTAATTTGTTTCTAGGATCTACGGAGTGAAAGGGTAACCATATACTGAGTACATCATTCTGAATCAACAACAACAATTAATTTCTTTGTGGGGGCACAAAGAATTTAATTGTCGGTCATTAAAAAAAACAGCTGTTTCCTACAAAAGTGCAATACCTACTCGTACACGGTCAAAATGTATGGAACAGCTGATTTTTTTGTTAATAACCGACGAGATATTTCTTCGTTTTCGCGTCGGTGCCCCTTCCACCCCGTATATCAATCATGTTATATGTTTTTAAAATAGCTCAGACATACGGTTTGAGCCGCAGTCTATTACCATTATTGTGCATTATAGCTGAAACGATCAAGTAATTCGTCTGTTTGATTGTAATAGACAAAAAGTTCATCAGACTTAATTGACGAAGGTTTCCTAATACCATACAGTTTATTTCTAATAATCTCTTTGTTGGGTTGAAAATATCGTCAAGATCGAGGGAAACGGATGGATAATGGCGCACAGAACAGAGCAGAGGGGCAGAAGAAAGGGGGGGCCTATAACCAACAGTGGGTGATTCCTGGCTGAAATGATGGATCTCGGTATTTATTTGTACCGACGTATATCTTATCTGTACGATCGTATATTCGCGACTGATCGGTTATGTTAACACATTTTTGCACATTGTGGCCAAAAAGGTCGCGCGAGCCATATTGATGACGAAAAGATGCTAAAAAAACTTTTGTTTTTGTAAAATACATGCACCCTGTACATCTAATATATACATATTTACATGATGTAATTGTGATTGCGATCTTACTGGGTCGGGTTCAAGTCATTAGATAAATATGGTAGGTTAGTGTTCCATTACAATCATAATATTATGTCTTAGATTCTATTATAAGTGCATGAATCACGCCGACAGCTCATGGGCAAGTTAAGCAAACATTATGACTTCCCGGCGTGGGATGGGCTGTTCCTTGAACCGAAAAAAAAAGTTTATTCGAAACCCCAGAGTCTCAACCGATATCCATGACCTACATGTATTTAACATTAGCGACCGGCCCCTGCTTCGCACGGCGCTACTTATCGGTGCAAAATCATATCTTTGAAGCTGGAACCAAACAAACACATTTACAAAATTTTATTGAAATGGGATTGAATTGAAATTATGATGAACGTATTAACTCTAACATTTGCTCGCGTTCTTACTACCATCATAAAAAATCATCATCTGCCTTTTCCCAACTATGTTGGGGTCGGCTTCCAGTATTTTACATGGAGCGACTGTCTGTCTGACCTCCACAACTTAGTTAGTACTGGGTAATACGATATCCCTTGGTAAGACTGGTTGTCAGACTTTCGGGCCACTGACTACTTAACGACTTTCGATGATCTATAATTGACAGCCGGGACCAACGGCTTTACGTGCTTTCCGAGACCGGAGGAAACTCGGTATGTAATGGGTGGCCATCCACGAACAAACCTAGGCAAGCGCGGCTTAACCTGAAGATCGACCCAAGCGGCTGTTATTATTTAGCCACGAGCTCCTCTCCTCTCTTCTTTTCAGCATAGAAAATATGACACAGTAATCCTTGTCTA
Source organism: Standfussiana lucernea (assembly GCA_964057025.1). Taxonomy (NCBI): domain Eukaryota; kingdom Metazoa; phylum Arthropoda; class Insecta; order Lepidoptera; family Noctuidae; genus Standfussiana; species Standfussiana lucernea. The sequence continues at coordinate 16,019,217 of OZ059790.1, read as the reverse complement.
TTCCTTTATATTTTTCTTGCGTAGCGGCGTGCTTGCGGCGTAGCACTTGCGGTGCAGCGGCTACGGCGTAGCAACTGCGGCGTAGCAGCGTCTACGCAGCGATTGTACTTCTCTCTTTTGCCATTAAAATGTAATACTTCAATCTGTAGTGTTCGGTGGCGTCTGCAAGTCCCATACTGTTCTTCCGCCTTCATTTCGTGTGTCTACAACCGTTTATCAGTCTTCGTAATCAGCCAGACGATGATCCGCTAGATAGCTATTTAATAACCTACCTGACACTTGCAGCAGACGTGACGTCACAAGTAGTTTGGGTAATCACCAGTAACCGTGACATGCGTACCGTTTACACATTTATACTCCCAGGTGGGGTACTTACGACGTAAGTCAAGAGCGATTACCTTAGTTATACTATCAATAGGGGTCGTGGTCGTGGTGATTAGTTGGGTTTGGCAAGTGTGTTAAAGACTTCGTTGAGTCCAGGTGACTTACTGACCCGTTGGTATTAAACTTAATGCTGGCCAGCATAACCCTAAAAACATAACCCAAAAAAGAGCATTTATTAACTTTTTTAGAATATTATTTTTGAAGAAACAGATTTTTCGTAATATGTGCTATGCATACGCATGGTAAGAAAATAATACGTTTAATTTCATTTCAACGATAGGCCAATTTTTAGTAGTGGCCCTACAGGTATATGAAAGAATCTTAGGCAAAAAGATTATACAGGGTGTTTAGTGCATCGTTTGCCAAATTGAACGGTCCGAAAGGAGGGGTAATTTTTTCGCAACTGCGCAAAAATTATTGCAGGGAAACGACTTTTTTGGTGTGAAAAATCACGGTTTTACGGTAGCACACCGTGTACCGCACTCAAAACTTTGTGCTGATAGATGCATATCATGAATAGTACAAGGAGGTATATTTAAAGTAAAATTATAACATTTTAAGATAATATGTTACATAAGTGCTTCTCAGCTTCGTTTAGTGCGTGGCCCTTAAATATTGCCAGCACATCTTACATTGTCATGCATAATCTCTTACGTGTTGATGGCATAATTCTTATCTGTCTAATTATATTTTCACCTTATCAAATGATTAAACAACATTATAAAAATGGTGTAGTCATTCTTATGGGCGTTATGTCACGGTTATGTGGTCCTGGGGATTATTAATTGTGATATATTAATGGCTGCTGAGAAAACCGGCATGAAAAATGGATTAAGATGCTTTACTGTAATGCCGACATACATATTTACTGGTAGGAGTTACTCTGATATGACAAAATTTACTTGAAATCAGAGAGCTGGTTATGTAAACAAGCTTATCAGCTTCCCAGCGTCGGGCACTAGTTGTCCGGCATTTTGCTGAACTGGGCCTATTTGGCGCAGCCGTGAGTCACACAATATTTCTTGGTTAGTTTTAAATTTTATTTTATATTTGCTTTTTTTATATTTTGTATTGTGTACTTGTGGCGTGTGCCAATAAACGTTTTTTCTTTCTTTCTTTCTTTCTTATAATAAAAAAAACCATTTTTGGAAACAAGCTTTGTCCTAGAACCAAAAATTCGAAGACATGTGACATGTACCAACTATGGTGAAGTGGTGTATTACCGCCCACCCCCTCTCTAGAGAGGGGCCTGTGTCCCAGTAGTGTAAACCTTATAGACTGATTATTTTAAGTAAAATCACGCATTTGGCAAATCCAAATTTAGCCAGAAGAAAAAGAAGAAACCAGATCGTAGTGTATGGAGAAAATGTTGTGAAGGTATTAAATTATTGTGGTTTATTTATGCCCATTATGAGTGATATGAAATTACAATATTATTTACAAGATACCCTGCAGAGACAGCGGTAGCTTAAAAAGGGCTTATTTCTACATTACGTGATTCCACGTAAATAAATTCTCGTTAACAAAAACGTGACTACTTTTGTTTAGTACACAGCCACCGAAAACAGATAACACAGTTACAGACGCGACAACTGCACCTAATCTATACTAATATTATAAAACTGAAGAGTTTGTTTGTTTGTTTGGTTGAACGCGCTAATCGCAGGAACTACTGGTTCGAATTGAAAAATTATTTTATTTATTTATTTATTTATTTATTTAAACTTCATGTACAATAGTGGTACATAGGCGGACTTAATGCCACAAGGCATTCTCTACCAGTCAACCTTTGGGTTAAAATGGACAAAATTGTGATAGGGTACAAAAAAAAAATAAAATAAAAATAAGAATACTACTTTCGAAAATGTAGGAATATACTTTTATAGATACTAATACACATATACAATTAAAATAAACTAATAAATATTTTAACAAATACTAAAATAAAAAAACGATAAACCTGATAATAATTACTATGACAAGACTTCTGGGTAATTGAGAGCTATTTAGTCTGACTTAGATAGTGGTTCCGAACTTTTCTTTTAAAAGTGAATTTGTTTTCAGCTTTTTTAATGGCAATGGGTAGCGCGTTCCAGAGCTTTATAGTTGAGATTGCGTAAGAATTAGACATAAAACCGGTGCGGTGTGAAGGTATTTGGAGGAGTAGATTTTTGGAAGCTCGAAGGTTACGACTATGAGAACTGCCCAACACTTTGAAATAAGTTTTTAGATAATCGGGAGCACATGGATCGTTCAAAATACTGAAAAGCATACAGAGAGATCTGAGGGACCTCCTGAATCGGATAGGCAGCCATTTAAGCTGAGAACGGTAGGAAGAAATGTGATCGTATTTACGAAGACCAAAAACAAAGCGAATGCAGTTGTTGAGAAGTCGATCCAATTTGTTTAAAAGTTCTTGGGATAGATCAGGATAACAAACATCAGCATAGTCTATAATGGGAAGCACAAGTGACTGGACCAAAGTGAGTTTGGTGCTAGATGGGAGGAAATGCTTAAATCTATAGAGAGATCGCAGTGAGAACGTGACTTTTATTTTAGTGTTAGATAGCCCATTTATCGAGGAAGGCTATAGGCTATATAACATTACGTTGCGACCGATAGGAGCAGAGCATCAATCAAAAATGTTACGCAAACGAAGTTGCGCGAGTCAGCTAGTACTTTACTAATATAAAGCAAATTTACAAAGCGGCAGATATTACACTCGATAAACAGACCAAGTGTGACCTTTTCACGTGTGCTGTCAATGAATACACGTTATTGGAGATAATACATTTAATTCAATTAAACTGCTTATGTTTCCATGACTGTCACGTGTTTCTTGCACATGGTTTCTAAGTTAACAGTGGATTTATGCATGGGTGAAAGACGACAATGGACATTTATTTTCCCCTTTAGGCCCCATTCATACCGTCGGGCGAGCGATCCGTGGCATGCTAAGTAAGTTCTTTCATTATTTCATTTTATTTCACCGCAGTCGTTTAAGCGTGTGGCCAAGGGATTAGACTAGTTCCACAATGCACGTATTTTCAGATCCCATAGTGGTCTTGGCACACAGTTTTTCCACCAAACGGCTTATCGTGGCTGCCTGCAAATGTGTACGACGCTCTCTAAGGTATGCTATATGATTTAGCGCGTCCTGCAATCTGTTGTCGAGGATGTGGCTGGCTAAACCATAGTCTCCTCACACTAAATGCCTCCAAATCCAACTACATCTGCTTTACTAAGTATAATAACTCGCAACCGGCTCAAGATCTCCAAATAAAAATTCATAACTGTCCCAACCCCATAACCCCCGGCTGCTCTTGCTTAAAAATTGACAGGTTACAGCATACCAAATATCTAGGTGTTATGATTGACCAGCGCCTGTCCTGGCACATGCACACCGAACTGATTATGAAAAGAGTTAGGAAACTGATTTGGACATTTAAAACACTGCGACATGCGGCTTCAAAGCAACTTCTAAAGCAGGTATACATTTCACTGGCTCAATCTATCCTCATGTACTGTCTGTCTTGCTGGGGAGGGACTACAAAAATAAAATTTTTGGAACTTGAGAGAGCTCAGAGAACCTTACTTAAGGTCATGTTCTTTAAACCCTATAGGTACCCCACCCACAGCCTCTACCTATTATCTGACCTTTTGTCTGTAAGAAAGCTTTATTTGCTCCAACTCACACTAAAAAACACACATCCCTCCCTTATGACCCCTCTAAGCCAAAAAGTAGAAGGAGCTACTTAGTCGCCCCAACGGTCAAGGTTAGATCTGTTTTCGCTAAAAGGCAATACCCGAGGCGAGCATCTTATATATACAACTTGTTGAATAAAGAATTAAGAATATATTCCATGAAGCTCCGGGACTGTAAAAAAGCTGTAACCGATTGGCTTAAAACTAAAACTTACGACGATGTGGAGTCTATTATATCTACTTTTCAATAACCAAATTGTTACGTTTGGGTTGTTGTGCCTAAGGTTAGTGAATGAAGACTTGTACAGTCTCTTTCGATCCCAAGACATTGTCGCAGGGCTAACCGACAAACGAAAACGTCCATTTTGTACATACGCTTCGTCTAAGCATGAAAGCGTGACAATCAAACAGACAGGATACAATTTGGGAAATAGTGAACTAAGCATTGCTTATTATCTCACACACCACACAACCTCACTTTCACACACATACCCATACTCACTCACACACCCACTCATGAAACACATACCACACGTACACGCGCGATCTGGTCTTTTTCTACATAACGCTCATTAAGTTCCAGAACTGTTTGTATAATTTTTAAGCTACCCTTTTATTTTTTACTTTTATTTTATTTTTTTTGTTTACATTGTCTACATTTCAATTGCATAAAAATGACAAGTGGAAGTGCGGAATCTCCTAATACAAGCAATTCCTTGCTTAAAAGGTGATCTCCAATTACATGTATCTAAATGCCTATTGTAATTGAAATAAACGTTTTTATTTTTTTTTATTTTATTTATGTGGGATTTACTTACACATTCTCCGCTCACCTGTAATGGAATATATTATACTTAAAGAATCTCAAGTCTTTCAAGAAAAGTCTTCCACACACGACATCACTCGTCCGCGTGAATGTATGGGCAATGGGCCGCGCGGAGAGGCAGTGAGCGCCGTTCGGCCGCACGAACGAGCGGTATCGTGCGATAACTACCATACCTTAGCATAAACAGCCCATAAAATAATGCCCACGGCTGGAACTTAGCCTCCGCTCTGCGAGATAGACGGGTCCATTTGTGGGTTGGACTAAATGCCATGATCTCCACGAATGGTTGGATAAAACTTTATATCTATAGCAATGTTTCACATGCAAACAAGATGTTTACGAAAAGTACAACGTGTGGCTTATTGCTTTTCTCTTTTTTATCTTACGATTGCATCGTCTATAATGGCCTATTAATTAGTCGATAATTAATTGATAACAAACTGTAGCTTGTAGGAAGTTTGTAAATATAGATGGACGATTAAAAAGTGGAAGTTCCGTAAAAATAATCCTGTAAGGGGAAACCTGCAATCTGTCAATCATACTACCTGGGTAATTAACCTATTTGATCTAAGTCAAGAATACAATTCAGTATCAAGATCTTCTTTGCTGTTACTTGTCTAACATAGTGTATGTTTGGATAATCCAGTAGTGTCGTAGCTCAGGAGAGGAAAGGAATGGCACTACGGTTGACGATCTTCGCGTATGGACATCAATCATTTTAATAATTCTGAAATTCTCTTATGAATATTCGTGATAGTCAGGGGCCCTTTCACATCACTAAAACTTACAATACATTATCAGTTATTTTTTTTCGAAAAGCTCCAGCCAAATCCATTTAATTCTGCAAGTCAGAGCGTAATACCTAGGTAATTAAGCTTATAAACACCTAATTGCTAGTCAATTGTTTTACGATGAGTATTGAAAGATTTCTTATCGCCAAGAAAGTAAACGACACCTTTCATGTTCCTATGTTGAGTCAGCACAGTCAGTAGTCAGCACACAGAGGTATATCTAGAATAGGTATCTTATCGAATTATCGGTTATCGTCGAGAATTTTATTCTCTACCAATTAGTGATTATAGGAAGCGAAAACAACTGATCGTTGCGATTGTTGACTGATGATCAAAAGTTTATTTACCTCCTTATGGTTCGGTCCAAACGGTTACGAGAAATTGCAGACACGACGCGGCTTCGGACACTAGGTTCTGACAGATAGTCTGATCTGACAGTGTCCGATATTTCCAGCTGATCCACAAACAAAGAGGGTTGACCGAACCTTGACAGTGTCCGAACAAAATGTTGTTGAAAGGATGATGTTCGAATCTAAATCGGGAAAATAGCGGACACTTACGCACTGAATACTAATTATTATATCTATGCTCCATACCGCTATTTCACGGATTCGAATCAGATGTTGTGCTTCGTTCTGCATAAAGACCATATAATATCACGAATTTGTGATAGTCGTCCGATTCGGACTTTTGAAAATAGTGAAAATCAAGCTGAATTATTCTTGGCTTGCCGATTCTACCACTTCTCGCAGGGAGCGAACCCATGTGACATGCGCAGAGTGGTTGGAACTCCTACGTGTCGACTACCGACCTGCTTACCTCAAACAGCAGACCAAGATCAGCGTCTGAAGATTGTTACATAGTATTGGGAGAGCTGGTGAGTGTCTTATATGCATTGGGTAAATGTTCATGTCATTTTATACCTACTCTTAACTAAATAAGTAAGGGCAGTGGCGACCCATTTACAAGTTGTAGACCGTAAGTTCTAAGAATTCATTTAATTGAAAAAAAAAAGAAGAAAGGGGGGATAGAAGAGGGGAAATGCCAGTTGTATAATACTATTTGGGTCCCAAGTGTTAATACGCTCGTTTCGAGGCAGACCGGGTTTTTATCACGTACTAAATCGTGCGGATATTTTCTCATAACCATGTTGCGTACAAAATCTAGTTCCTTCAGTGGGTCAGGGTCTCTAAGCGAGACGAATAGTCGAAATACTTGTATCTACAAAAACTATCGTTTTATGACAGCAGGGATTTCATATGTTAATTAACATTAATATTTATGTCAAAATAATTTAACTAAGTAATCTTATTACCCCGAGGAAAAAATTAAAGAAAAAAGGTGAGTTCAGCTTAAAAAATACATTTAATATGCTTGAGTGTGTATTTTCTCCGTGACGAAGTTTTTGTTCAGTCCATTTGTCATTGTTATTCACATCATCACATATTTTCTTATTAATATTTAAGACTAAATACCTATTGAAGCACATTTTCGTTTGTCTTAAAAAAATATCTTAATTGAAACATAAAAAATCCACTTATTCATAAAATATATTAAATTCATTAATTCACTGACAGGCAACATAACATAACTTCACGCCTGTTATCCCCGAAGGGTTAGCCAGAGGCACATCCACATTTCGTCAGTTTTGTTCAAGTCCTATAGAGGGCAAAGCCGCTTAGTATTTACCGGGGACAGACAACGCTCAGTCTAAACCTTAAAGGGCTTAGGGGATGAAAGTTTATACATATATATATTTTTTTTTGTCGATGGGAAATCCTTGGTCCGCTCCAGCCTGTCCCTTGCTGACGTCCCCCAGCGACGCCCGAAGCCGAGGCTCGTACCCGGCAGGAGGTGCCCTTAGCGTGTATTCGTTTAGTATTTGTTTTTTTTGTGTCCCTGGCTGGAGGCCACTCGAGGCACCCACAGGATAGGCCGGTTTAGTAGACGACAACTTCCTAGGTTGACATGCGAGATGCCATAAAAAAATAACGATGGGGAATCCAATTGGGCCCACGGCTTGTAGCTTGTGTGAAAGTCTACCTGTCCTTGTCATTTTCTTCTCAATGAAATGAGAGAGCAAAGATTAAAACCATTTTCAGGAGCAAGACTTCTATGAATAAGGGGGTTCAAATATAAAAGTATAAAATCTTATACGACTAGTTGTCAATAAATTAGTTATAAGTATCAGCTGTCCCTTTGTATTTCTTGCGACTTTTTCTGCTGTTCTGCAGCTGGCAGGAGGAAGCTGAGGCCCGCGCATACTGTGGACAAAAAACTTCTTATAAAAAAATGCATTTAATATACATGTTTGCTTTCATTTACGCTCCTGTCAATACTCATTCTAAACCACTGAAAACCAATGATGAACTATGAAAAATAGAGATAGAGACTCAATTACATAACATCACGCCTGTAATCCCTGAACGGTTAGGCAGAAGTGTACCTCATAGTACACCCACATTTCACCAGTTATGTTTAAGACCCATGTAATAGGGGGCGAGCCTTTTGCATTTTGCATTGAGTACGTTCGTTATCTTTTTTTGTGTCAATTATTGTTATATTTCAACTGCGTTTGCGCAGTTCATTATGAAAAATATTGCTTCAACTTTGATTCATCAGTTGTATGAAAACAAAAATAAAGCCAGTTTATTGTCGTTTCGTTATCAAGACTTTCGATAATAGTCTGTTGTTGTGACAGTTTACAACAGAAAAGGTGACATTTAAATTAATTAAACAAAAATGCAGCGTTGCATTGCATTTTGAAGTGAAACAAAATAAATGGATAAAAATATAAGATTTTAATCAAACAATTCAATTAAGTCCGTATCCAATTCAAGTAAGTAAAACAATGTCCGATGTTCAACCAAATTTAAATCAGTTAATGTGGCAATGTTTTTCAATATATAGGCAGTAACCACCAACGTCGGTTGCTAAGTTCTTTCGACCACTTTTGGGGAAACCCACTGATAGTAAAAGTAACAAGTACTAGTACAGTAAGCTGCCGAGTTTTTTGATAAGAAATAGTCACAGTTGGCCAACTTCAGTACCTTAATAAGTAATTAGAGGGAACCAGAAGAAGAAGAAGGGCTTTCGAATACCGGGCTTCAATTCAGTCTATTCTAGACTCTACTTTTCTCGGGAATTGTAAAAACTATAGAGTGAGTTCCATCCCTAACTGCAGCAAACGGCAACACGGCAGTTCTAGGAAGAGTTGGCGGGAAAAACTCCGCTCTCTTCTCAAATATGGCCGCTGGCACTGCACTTGGCTGCTCCCTCTTGTCCAATTGCTGCTGGATCCAATTGATGTAGCATTTTCTGTACAAGTAAACTGCTAGGACTACCAACGCGATTGCAAAACATGAAGCGATGAATATTAATGCTGAATAGATTGTCAACAGTTGCTGTTGGGTGACTGTTGAGCTGGTAGGTCCATCCGAAGCCGTTTTAGTAATAATGAGTTCTTCTTTGGTGGTTGAGTTCTCCATATTCTCGAAATTGCTTGCTGCTGATACGTATAAAGCTAAGTCCGTTTCCAAATAATCAACCTACAAGTACGTGATCCAGTGAAACAGTAGAGTTGCCGTGTGATTTTCGTAGGGCAACGTGACAATTGAATAACTTGGTGGTATATGCTATACTCTTAGTAAAACTAGTACTTGTACACACTTTTGAGCTTGTATGCTTATGAGATTTTAATTAATGAAATTACGGTTTATATTTATAATATGCACTTTGGTACGTGCTATTAACCTAAATTTTACTGCCTATTTAGTGAATTCTTACAACAAGATGTGACTTATCTCTCAATTCTCTCATTGTGTAGTAGACAGAATAATCTACAGTCTAAATTCTTAAGCCACATGGGAATATTTCTAGATTCAAGACTGCAATATGCTGTACGGAAGTTTTGAGTATTAGTTGAGCGTGGAGAGCAATAGGAGAAGATAAAAAAAAAAAACGTAAGAATGTTTGTTGAAGATGACATGATTAGAAAGGGGACGACTCTGAGATGACAATTACTAAGGACAGATACTCATTTAGGCGGGCACCTAAATGTGAAAATTCAATAGTGTTGCGCACTATTATGTGGGCGTTACCATTATTATGCAGACGTGGCATGAAACAATTGAAGAATTTATCTTTATTTTCCAAAATTTTCCTCCAACTTACTAATCACTGTAATATGAAACACCAACCAAAATTTACAACCAGCAGTAAAAAGTTATTTGATAAGTTTTATAATGAGCATGGAAACAGTATCACAATGATAACTTAAAAAACCGCAGGAGACCGTTATCTGACACATAGCTTTAGATAACATTCTAATACATACCATTCATTACCTACATCCTAAATACAATAAGACACTGACATTTTTAACGTACGGTACGTGTATTAATATCATTGATAAGGCACAAATAAATAATGCGAACAGCATGAAATCACGTCAAGATCCTGATTATAAATTATCAATAAAAGTGTCAATTACTGATATTTGATAGGTAATCACGCTGTTTTCTCCAAGTATTGATTAAGATCGACTGGCGTAAAAATAAACTACCAGGCGCTATTTTTGGAACTTAAAAGTATCATAAAAAATCCGTCAGTACCTGTTTCATGTTTGTAAAAATGTCTACCTTGGGCGGTATAGAATCATGTGCTAATTCATTGTAACCGTTTGCGCATCGATGTACTACCAGTCCGCCACTTTTCAGCCTTATTGCTTAGAGCATAAGGGTGAAAGGATGGTCAACCGTCATCAGTTAGCGCGGTCGTACCTTACATTGTGCCTAGAAGTAGAAATGTCTAATGCCTATGACTCAAGTTGAGGGAAAAACGAGGAAGTTGGAGTTGAGCTTAATACCTAATTCTTAATGTATTGAGTAAAGAGGGCGTGGCTCTTTGCTTAGTCAAAGCGTGCTACCTTTGTTCAGATCAGCACATTCGATTCGGTAATACTTTTGAACAACAAAGCTGAAGGACTGAAGCGATTGCTTGGCTTATACCGATCGGCAAACTCTCTTCGGTATCTACCATCGCGCTATCGTATTCGGTTCAGCTCGGCACAGTTAGAACAACGGCAAGTGGGTTTTTCCCGAACGTAAATTATACCTACATTTGATTAATGCTGAATCATGCCGTCCTGAACATGTGTGTCGTATTTTGCTTTCGGTAAACAAAAATAGCAAAAGTGCAGATTAGACGGATTACGATAAAAAATACTCGATTAAATTGTCAATGTGGCAGGTCGTGTATACGGTAATGTTCTCACGCGGACGAAGGTCGCGAGCAACAGCTAGTATAGAACATAGGAGAAGTAGTATTGTATTTCCGACGCTTAATATTTAATTTATCTACATAATATGAAGACACAAGTGACACGCTTCTGCTTTGAATCAATTATTTTCAGTGGCCCGAAAGTCTGACAACACCCGGTAACCCAGTCTTGTATTACCCAGTAGATGGGTTGTGGAAGTTAGGTAGGTAGTCGAAAAATACGGGTATTTAGCTGGATCCGGTAAGACTGGAAGCCTTTTTTTTAACGATGTGGAAATCCTCAATGGATGTCCTCCGCCCTGCGGATAGCGGAGGGGTCTGTCTGTCTGGACCAGTTTAGGGGGGCCGGAAGAGGGCGTTATCCGCCGTCTGCCGACGCCCGGTACGTCTGCTGCGGGATGGGTGGGAGCTCTTCATCTCCCTCTCCCTTTGCGTAGCTTCCTTCTGCGCCATGACGGTTTCGCAGAAGGACATCACCGCATCCCAGGACTCTGCGCTGCCGACCATCGAGCGAACAACGGTCGGCAGCGACAAGTTTTCTCCCACTTCTGTAACGAGGGCACAACTCGGCTCATCCCACGCGGCACACTCGGCCAGCGTATGCCGCGCCGTGTCCTCCAGACAGTAGACGCAGTGATGGCACCGAGCGTCCGGCTCCCTGCTTATACGACACAGGTACTTCCCGAAACAGCCATGCCCCGAGAGCACCTGCATCGCCCGAAAAGTCAGGGAGCCGTGATTCCTCCCGAGAAGACTGGAAGCCTACCCCAACATAGTTTTGAAAAGGCTAGACAGATGATAATCTTTTGCAATTTACTTATGTGGTGACTTGAAGTCAAAGCTTAGAGATTTCTGTGCTTTAAGTACGTAAAATATTTAATATCTAAATGTCATTAAGATAAATTGTTTAGGCAAACAACGCGGTCACACAGATAGACAAGAAAATCGAATTTGTTCTACACTACTCATAAATATTTTTTATCTATTGAAGGTCGTTACTGCTCGCTACCTATCGGGGAGACCCTGTTCAAATAAATATCGTAATCCCTGCGTAAGGTCTGTGCTCTATCAACAGTATCTTAGTGGTCATTTGGGTTATCCGTCTTTTTTCGGTCGTTACCTTGATCTTCAGGGTCATGGACACATCGAATCCAATTCGAGGTATTTCGTAAAACAGGATGTCAATATTTCTATGTTATAAATAGCTCCGCATTTTCATATGCCGGAGGAAAGTGTTGGGGTTTCTTCATGAACTTATAAATCCAAACAATAGACCTCTATAGCACGGGCCGCCGGGATCAGCAACTCACCGGTGCGTAAGTGAAGAAACGGTAGACATTTACAAGGTCAATGTTATAGAGTTTTGATGTTGTTACGTCATAGACAACCTAACTTTACCTTAATATGCTTCATAGCGCCGTATTAGTAATTTACAGTAATTTAACCAGCAGGATCATTGCGTAAAACACTCTCAGTTCCAATTCCACTGCTATTTTGAAAATGCGACATTCATTACGTTTCTTGCCTTGCCTAGCAGACTAATTTTTCAAGCGCATGAAGAATTTCCTTCAAATTCCTTCGGATTCTAATGGAGAATTTTACGTAATTTTATTAATGACCGAACCGAACCAAAATATTCTAGTGCACTGACTAGAATATTTTGAGGGTACTTACAAAAGACTAGAAAAGCGAAGGCGTAGAAGGTGACCATGCAGGCAGCGCTGAGCGAGACCCCGGCCGCGTTGGCGCCGGCCACGGAGCCCACCCGGCCGAACATCAGCACTGCACCCACTGCCGTGCCCCTGGAAGTAAACGAGGGTTAATATTTATGGACAGAGGACGTAGACTCACATAGTTCCTACTGTCTCAGATAGATACGAAACGATCAACTAGAACCGTGCACCTTTTCTAGATGTTTTATAAGTGGCGTGGAGTAACTTTTGTATTTTTTCCGCTTTCTGAACCACAAGAATGCGGATTCGAAACCGTAAATCGTTGGTGACGTGCAAGTAATATGTGAATGATGTTCAAGTGTATTTGGACATAACTGACATACTTATATCATACCTGCGGCAAAGGAAACCAAAACTTCTAAATAATTATTAGGTTATTTCGTATTTTTGGCAATCGCTAGTTTGTACAGATGGACAATGACTTCGCAACTAATAACAAATTTGTTTTTGTATTACATAGACTAGCTTGGAAAGTCACGGGCGGCAATAAAGATTACCAATAGATTTACCTATCACAAAATACTTACAATCTTTCGTGGCATAGTTGTTAGTCGGTAATAGTATCTTTATGACTACATTATTTCGGATTAAATTATAAAACATGTTGTTTAGAAACCCTCGTTTAATCTATGAAACGGTTGACTGGAGAAAAATATTTGTTTTGGTTTATAGCAGTAGCTTTATGTCGTAAAATGTAGCATCTCGAGATGTGGAAAACCCAAAAACGTGGCGCATTTACTCTTAGAAAACAAAAGAAGAAAGTATTTTCTTGTTTAGTAGTCTATACGAGTTCAGGATCACCTAACATATCCTGTTTCGAATATTCATACACGGATCTAAAGTCGTAGTACAAATTACTTGCATTGTTTGAGTTTGTCACCATTTTCACTAATGGAAGTTCAACTGTAAAATCTGTTCACGGTTATTTTACAGAATTTGAATCATTCCCCTATAGAACACATATTTTTATACCAACCTCAGATTAGCCAACCTAATATTTAGAGATAAAATAACTGATGAGGGACAATACACTACAGGGCAATAGGACAATACACTAAAGGTCCAGAATTCCAGATGTAACAATTTCTCCTTTCGATTTCTTGTTTTTAAAACAGTCTTACTTCCGCAGCAGGCTGCGTTGAGCGATACAAGTAAGATATTTACCTCAAAGACGTGGGGAACAGCTGCACGACGTATGCAGTGAGAGGTCCAATGCCCAGCGCTGTAAGCTGAAGGGACGACATCGCTACTCCAGCTAAGATCCTGTTGGCAAAGGTAAGCTGTTTATGACACGTTTAATTTGACGGCACGGTTAGCGCAGTGGCTAAGCGATTGGCTGCTGCGCTGCGGGTTGGGGTTTCGATCCCCGAATATATTTGTATGAGTGTATGACCTACAGGTGGTGGTTCCAGGTCCGGCTGTTTGTGTATGTGAATTTAAATGTTTGTAAACGTACCCACTATACAGGAGTAATAGTGTGGAGCAGTTTAAGAGAAATTGCATCTTATGTTAGTAAATAGCTTTTGCCGGGCGCTACGCCCGCGTGGTAGGCGGTAATTATCTCACGGGAACGTCCTACCGGGATATAACTCAGGTTCTGGTCAATCCGTATGCCAAAGTTCACCTGAATCCGTTTAGCCATATAAATCAAATTCTAAGCATTTATTGCAAATGTAGACCAAAACAGGCACTTGAATGGAAAACAAAATGATGAAGCTATAGTCCAGTCACAAGTAGGGCATCGAAACCCGGTTTCCGTCCCATGATAAAACAAGAATAACTGGGTTTTACTATGGGACCGAAACCGGGATTCACATGCCTTCGTCACAGGGCATAATAACTTGTGAAAGTACTGTAGTTGCCCATTCGAAAGCTTAGATCTCTATGGAGAAGAATGAGCTAGAAACTCCATGGGCACTCATTGAAGTCAATTTTTTTGTTAAAATAAAATAAAAAACCATAGTTACATCATTCATGTTGAGATTATACATTATGGTGGTATTAGGTGTGAAAGATAACCGACAGCAACATACAGTGTCACTTACGGGATATCTTCCGCGACTATTGTTTGAGCTCCCGATATTTCGACGCTGTTGCAAGCGCCGTGACAGGGTAAGTTTAGTTAAAACGGTGAAAGCTTAACACAGTAACCGACAGAGTTAAGTACTTCCGCAATTTTATGAATTCTGATTTTCTGTCTTGATACTCAGTTTCCTTCATGGTGATCCAGCTGGCTTTCGGCCCTTTGCACCTTTTATCAACTTCGGAGTTTGGTGCCAATAAAGCGGTTATAATAAAATAAAAAAACAAAAATATGTCATCATGTATACATGATATCGTTTTCCGACCTTTGAACGGATTTTCAACTACTTACTTTTATTGTAGTAATTTCACAGGCTACCTACTTACTGATTACTTATGCGTAGTAATTAATATCATGTCGCATTACATGACGTCTGCGATTACATGCGACTTGTCTATCTAGCTGTGACGTCAAATTGGTAAGCCTTTTACGCTACGGATTTAAAAATAAAAAAAATCCTCACGTTTTGCCTCACATAGCATCAATTGGTTGGTCCTTCGCTACTTCCTTGTGTTTTAGTTTTAACAATCTCCTTTGCGAACAACTTTACACCGATATGTATTCGATACTTTGTATGTAGTTTGAATCTTTACTATAGCATACACGTTATCAGGACCATAGCAGACTATAGAGGTGAGAACTTTAAAAAAAAATGTGATAGTATTTATTGATCCAATAACCATAACCTCACATTACCGATACAATGAGTATCCAAGTATCAATACATCGTGCATCGGTGTTAATATATGTATAACTTGCGTCTTCTCGACGTACCTGTTAGTAGATAGCCCAGCAACCAGACAGCCGACCCCAACGACGATGAACATGGAGACGAGCAGAGTCTTCTTGGAGAGCGGGCTCATGCTGCCGGCGGTCACCAGCGTGCCGTACACGATGGTCGTCACCACCATGATGTAGAACGTTTGGTGGGAGATCGCGTCTAGGCATTCGCCTGTTGATGTCTGGAATTGAGGAGATTGGTGAAGAGATTTTCAAAGCTAACGTTTTCAGTTGTTAATAAGTGAAATGACTAGGTATATCATTTGAAAACAAAGGGCTTATGACGATGCATATGTGTCTACATATTATATGGGATGCAGAAACGATAGGTACGCGATTCATGTAGCTTTCTGAAATGTCTTATTGAAGCATAGGATACTAGCAAAGTTCTGGCAGCCAAGAAGTAAGACAGAAACCACGCAAAGTAAGTATTTTTTATAAAAGTTTGACATATTGTGTGAAGTCATAAAAAAGTCAGATGGCAGTTTTTTCAGTTTTACTAACATCAGCCTAGTCTCATGAGACCTTTCTCTATCTATCTCTGTTTTCAACTTTGCAGTACCATCAATGCCATCAATATTGATAACTTTAATGTCACGTTGTATTTTGACGAAGCCTTCAGGTTTCATGCCATGAATCAGATTATATCACGAAATCTTAACGTAGGTAATAAAACTGCTACCCCTCACGTAGAGCCTATATTTAGATCTAATACCACGCAGTAAAGTTATTAGCTCATATCTGTAGATAATGTTCATTTAATGTCGCGTGATATATCATGTCTTATACCGACTGTCGGAGATAGCAAACATCCTAAAGTCATAAAAGCGAAGTTTGTTCGTCGGTTGGAATTTACGACTGCCTCCTTAATTTAGTCACCAGTGGTTGCATGGATGCAAGAGCAACTGTCACTCGTGGGGTTCTGAGTTCGATTCCCAAGTCAGCCAGACTGTTATTTATAATAACTTAAGGTATATTTCAGTAGATCTTTTGGCGTTCTAATGATGTTACAGGGCGCTATTGCGCGTAAACATTTGTGAAACTGTTTTGTTTAATTTATTCTTCTTCTTCTTAGCGTGTCGATGGCAATTAAATTAAGCAGCCCAAAATTTAGCGACGAGTTTGTCACTTTCAGTAGCGTTCACCAGCTCCTAATGTGCAAACAACAGGACAGGCAGGACACGATATCAAGTGTCCCATTGTTTGTGGGGCAACACCACATTTACACTCCATGGCAGAGTCATCTCTGAATCTTTACCTGAACAGGTTTTCCTTGCTTCAGCCTACCTGTGACCGGCGTCTATTAAAAGACTTCCCGGACAGCCACGGCAACTCGTGTCCAGGCGGGAGATTTTCAGCAAGTGGAACAAATGGGTTGGGTAGGGAAACACTTTCTCGCCACAGCTTGAGTCTTTCTTTAGAGCGTTCGCCAGTGAGCGGAGACACACACATGAAATGGCAAGATTGCGGTGTTTGTTTCGATTTCGGCCACGCGCCAGACTATCCATGTATAGCACAACATCGTATATCCCTGACAGCCAGTTCTTGCTGGGATATTACCGCTTTTGTAAGATATAAGATTGGTTAACTTACAGAGTTATCCGATTGACCTATAAGCTCGCAGATAGTACCGCTGCTTTCCTCACTGCTCATCACTCTGTTGATGGTGTCTGGAGCGAACAGGAAAAGGCCGTTCAAGCTGAAAACGAGATTTTGTTACATGGTACCTATTTATATGACCTTAACGGAACCTTGTGATAGGGTATGGGTTTAATAATTATGATGATGAAGTGAAATTAAAAATATATGTATTAGGTAGATGGCACAATACCAATACCATTAAATACAGTATTACAGATACATAGATACGTATGAAAATATCCAAAAGGAAAAGGTAGGTGCAGCACCTATAATTTATCGGCTATAAGATAAAGAGCGGCAGGTTGAATGTCGTTTAAAAAATTCACACGTGAAGTGGACTCTACGTTACCGTGTATCTTGTGAACCTTTAATTATTTATATTATTGGATGGACCAATCAACGTAAAGTGCAGGTTCTGTAGCATTTTGAAAAACTCACAAAGAGAAGAGTCCAAACATGAGGAAGCCGGTGAGTGCGAACCACTTGAGGTGCGGCGGCCGCAGCAGCGCGAACGCTGACTCCGACTGGATTTTCGGCGCCAGAGCCACCCCTGAGCCGCGCTCAGAGTCGTTGATGTCGCACGGTATCTTCAGAGATTTTACCTGGAACATAATAAGGCTAATGTTTAAACAATTTGGTACTTACTGTTATTAGAACAGGACGGCTTAAAACTGTATTGTTATTGTTACTCCTGTGTGGGAAAGAGACAGAGCTAAAAAGGACGTCTACCGCCATCTCTTTCCCACTCTAGAATAAGCTTCAAACAATACTGCTTCAATACGTCATGTTAGGTCAACAGGAAGTACTTCCGATCAAAGTCCTTGGTTGGCAAACTAGCATATTAATGGAGTACTTGATGGAAGTGGTCACCGCCGCTTATCTGTTGTCTTGCCAACCCAATAATTTTTTCCCAAGTCTACTCTAACTATTGTGGAAGGGCCTCCCCCAACTCCTTCCAGGAAAAAAACACCCAAAATAAAACCGAAGCGTCTCATGTGCCTTTAGGTGCTTTATTTCAGATCGGTATCGGTCATATCAAACCTAGCTACGTAAAATCCGAAGTCTTACTCTACGCAGAAATTAGGTCTGCCTAAAGAATGTCTGAACCCTGAAGGCAATCTCCAAACAGAATTAATTTTTGCAATATGAAACCGATGACGCGATTGTTCTTATACTTACACAAAAACTGTCTTCACTCATCCCCGTATTGCGAGCATAGATCTTCCTCACGATAGCCAGAGCCTCCTTATCTTTGCCCCTGGTCATGAGGAACTTGGGGCTCTCGTCAGCACAGATCATGCACAAGGCAGCCAGGAGTAGTGGCAAGGCATACACGGCTGTCAGCAGTCTCCAGGGTCGCAGGTCGATGGCTCCAAACTCGTACTGCCAGTCGTAGGAGAGGATGAGCCAGGCTAAACCTAGAAATAGAAAAAGATTTGAATTATTGACATAAATATTATTATTGTTATTTGTATTTGAAGTATTTGATTTGAGGAAGATTTTTCGTACTGAGTGAGTTTATTTTGATATAGGTAACAAGTAGTTCTTTCTTCAGATGGCAATCTTTAGCACGACCAGGGAGAATAGAATTAGATGTTTTGAATTGGCCTTATTCCTTTTAAGCGATTGTTTGCGCGACAATCTCTCTCGCAACAACAAACACGAACGTCCTCATAATTTTTCACCCATTTGTTTGGAGAGCGGGTAAGCGCCGTTTGTCAGTGCGACTACGCTTTCGAAATCACAATCAAATAGTTGGCTGCAAGATACTCTTAGCTATAATATATGCATAAGGAGCTGGTGCGTATTTCAGAAGAAAATTACAAAATGGCACGAAAAAACAGCTCCTGATGGAACCGCAGTAGAAGCATGTAAATATAGCAGTTGGTTGTGATTAGAAGCAAGCAACTCAGTTTCCATTACTACTGTATACTTTTGTCTGTGGTAACACTTCCAATTTGAAGTGGCCTAGCGTAGTACGAAGTTTCAATAATAATGTTATCACTAATGTGCGGCCTGAGTACTACTACAACATATCTGATTACTCTCACAACTTACCAGGACTGAGGAAAGTAAGTAGATTGATGAGTCCGTTGGTGACGAGCACGGCGAAGTCGCGGCGTCTGCGCGGGAGCATCTCCGACACGTACGCGTAGCCGAGAGATGACGGACACGATAGGCTGAGATGAGATAAAAAGCCGTTTTAATATATGAAAAAGTACTTAGGGCGAATTGCACCGTTTTTGCTAAGGCGCTATCACCGGGAGCATTCACCTGAAATATAACAGTTCAGTAGGGCTACTATGACTTCTTAATGCAGGAATGTTTTAGTTCTATTTCGAGAGTGGGAAAGAGATGGCGCTAGAAAGCTGTCTAGAAACACTCCTGCATTAAGAGGTCAAAGTAGGGCCCCAGGTTCGAGCATTACATCAGAGACAGAGAAGAACCGATCACATGATACAATTTACAACAACTTTACTTGTTTTTAAATTGAATTTTGGATGGCTACATTACAAGCAAATGCTCCGGAGAGTTACTTAATGTCGATATTGATCTTGATTTCCAACCGAGTTTACCAACTACATTTTCATCGCGTTCACGACTACTACGTTGTGGAAATTTGTTGAAAGGCAAGGATTTTTTTCTTATTAAAGGCAAGCACGAATTCTTAAGTATATAGAGATTTTTTGCGTTGCACTGACGCTGGCCTAACTTGGCACCAGTCTTCAAGGATAAAAGAAAGACCTATTTGCTTTTTTTTTTCTTTGAAGTTCGTTCCAGAAGTACTAAAAAAGGATTACATATTCCTAACCTGACCCGAAAACCTAACCCGGTAGTGGGTTAGGAATAATCCCTAAAAAACAGTTTGCCACGTTTTTCAAGACAGTATAAATTAATAATCTGTTAGATTTAAATAGCAAAGACTCGCTTAGCCTGTATCATATAAAAACACATTATAAATTCTAGATACCCTTCGCCGAAAATTACAAAATCTACTTACAACAACGAACACGCGAATTTGAAAATCGCGAAGGTGACCAGCGAAGGCATGAAGGCAGCTATGAAAGCCATCACGCCTGATGCCGCTAGGGAGCCGAGGAGCACTGGCTTCCTGCCTAGAGAGTCTGATGCACGGCCCCAGAACGGCGCTGTCAGTATTATACCTGGAATATTAATGATAAATATTGTAACACATAACATAACATCAGCATCATCTTGTAATCCGCGAAGGGTTAGGCAGAGATGTACTTAATAGTACCTATACCCAGATTTCGCCAGATATATTTAAGTCCCATATAACAATAATAAATCCAGACTTCGTGGCTGCTACTGAGAAATTCCTGATGGAAAAATCAAATTACACCTTGATCGACCCGGGAATGAAACCCTGGAGCTTATGCTTAGCAGTTGCGCTTGCGATCACTAGACTAGCAAGGCAGTATAAAATTGTAATTAATAGTCTTTCTGACGACCAGGGCCTTAGCCAGGAATTTCTTCCGGGGGGCGTTTAGGGGGGTTAACCGATAGGTACACGAAAGGCAATTTGAAATAACGTTTGAAAACTATGTTATTAGTTAACGAACTCTTTTAATTAAATACTATTACTCCATGTCAAATACCGGTATTTAGCTGCATTCAGGATATTTGGGAAAAGGCGAGGCAGACTATGACCTTGATGAGTACGTACTTACCTATATTAGGCAAAGAAGTGATGATCCCCTTTAAGTTATCAGGTATGACCAGGTCGCAGGCAGCAGCAGGCAGCACGAAGGCGATGCCGATCATCTCTAGGATAGCTGCCAGCAGGGTGCCCAGCATCAGCAGATTGTGCAGGACCTGGTACTTGCCGGTGCCTGCAAGAAATGTTATGGTAAATGTTTGTGAAGTGTAAGTTAGTACACGAATTACTGACAGGGACCGATTAATAGGGTTAAAAGGTTAACCGGTTAGGCCTATAATCCATGTTTGATTAACCATTATACGTGTTAATCCTTGTCAATAAGGGTGAACCTTTTAAAAATTGCTGATTAGTTTCTTCGTCTTGTCCCAAATGTCAATGTCTTTGGTCTCCTAGTTGACACTGACCATACCTAGGCGGTACTGTCATACAAGCCTAAATCTTGGCTTGCCCTTATAACCTACTACTCTTCATGATGTTAGGGTTTCTGAACCGTCTGCTTGCCCTAGGGGCTTGCCGTATTGTTGACCCCTAGGCACGCCACTGTCCATCCCTACCAAAATCATAGTGTATGGCAAGTCATATTGTCCATAGTTCAGAAACTATCTATACCATAGAATGTCTGAAAGCTACGAACGTCTTCGATCTTCTAGGATTCGTTTTGTAATATGGTTTGGAAATAGAAGCTTATGACAAAAACAACCAACAATAATAACAAAATTGTGGTTTTATGTTTCTCTGAATACAGAAAGTGCTAGGCGCTATCGTTAATTACTAACATAAATACGTAACGCATTAATGATAGCGCCTATCGCTGCTCACAGAGCAATACACATAATGTTTAATATGATAATTACTTTAATGATTGTATGTATTATTATGTGTGCGTACTGAAAGGTGAGTGATCTTGACTATTAATAGTAAATACTATCAACACATTCTCTAGGACGAGGCAGAAGTAAAATAATGCTAGAGGCAGGTCATTACAAAACGACGGGACATTCCCAGCATCTGTTATTCGGTATAAGGCTATATTTCCACGAAATTACGAACTAAAAAAATATAATTTTTGGAGATATCGTAACTTAGTTAAGATAGAATAGATAAAATATTAATTATTTTGTACACCATACAAATTTCAATCTACATAAAAGATTCATTCACATCGGGTTTCTATGGGCGGTCTTATCGATAAAACAATCTTTTCAAGACAACATTTGGATGGCTAATCCATCCAAAGGTTGTCTTGAAAAGGAAGAGGGAGAAACAATACTGCAGGTCATTAAGTACCTATAACTATAATACAATATTTAGCATTGCACACGTGGCAGTCGAAACTGAACCTACAGGAACGTGTTTACTTACAGCAAATGCTATTATGTTGTTTCTTTATTTGCACAAAACTATAACTATTATGCTCTGCTGGTATAATAGTTATAGTTTTTGAGAGAGAGACACTTCTTGTATTCTTACTTAATATTACATGTCAGGTCCTTGTCTTAATATGTTCTGCTTCTATAATAATTAAAGTAATAAAGAAAGTAACAAGTCGTTTTGACGTAATTGCTATGCGCTTTTGTCTAGGCGTTGGTGGCACATCACATGATATTTACTTGGATTATGAAATAGGATACTCACTGTTCATGAACTACAAATCTAAATTTATGTTGTGTCATGCGTTTTTCAGTTTTCATATACTGCCGTGTATTTTTCGTTAGGCGTTGGTGGCATTATATTAGATCATATTTGCCCGGACTCTGTAATATTGCTTTTGTACTGCAAACTTACATTGCACCATGCATTTACCATGTTTCATTCGAGGTTATATTATTATTTTGTGTTTATATTTAATGAATATCTTATGACTACAATACTATTATTGATTTTTACATTCGCAATGCATGATGCTGGCACTATTTTATTCCGTATAGTTCAAAGTTACAATGGCGGATAATTTAATAATATATTACCAGAATTGCAGGGGAATCCGTACGAAACTGCATGCGCTATATATGAATAAAGGATATTCTTATGACGTAATAATCTTGACCGAGACTTGGCTAGTGACCGATATTACTGATAGCGAGTTCATCGACGAACGGTATACTGTACACCGGTGTGACAGAGAGCGCGCTGCAACCAAAAGGAAAGACGGAGGTGGTGTTCTTGTTGCAAAAAATACTTTTCATTCGTAAACAGACGAGTGAAGGCCTTAAGCGGGATTTTAGACTAACTAGACTGAATTCGTATTGAATCGAATCTGTCGATGACGTCAGACTTTTCTCCGCGCTTCATATCCAGCCATTCCCGGTAATCCTGGGCCATCCATGCTACCTGGGCTTATTCTTTCACCTTGACCCCAATAAGGGTAGGTAGGCACTTAGGTACCTACGTTGAATTCTCTCTTACTCAAGGATAGGTCTCTATCATTCAAATTATTAAATCGATACGTGCGTGTAAAATCAATAAAAACAATCCAGATTAGAAGATTAAAATCCATAATTAGTCAAATTAGTGAATTCCAGTGCTTATCTGTGTTTCCCCCAGTTTTTTTTTTAATTATTGCGATAGAATTTACCTTACATTCAGCAAGATGGATGAACGAAAGAATAATGAGTAATAATGTTAATTAATGAATTAAAATTATGATCTGCTTGCTAAGCCTTTTCCCAACTATGTTGGGGTTGGCTTCCAGTCTAACCGGGTGCAGCTGAATACCAGTATTTTACATGGATCGACTGCCTATATGACCTTTACAACTCAGGCACTGTTTAATACGATTCCCCTTGGCAAGACTGATTCGTGATCGTGAACGTAATAAAATACAGGGTAAAATTAAATTAAATTTCACAGTGGCGTAAGGACAGGATAATATAAAAAAAAGATTTTCTAAACTCACAATTTTAAGTAGGTCACTATACTCTTTTAGCGGATGTTGACCCCTGAATCAGCTGTAGGTTTTTTTTTAAATTATAAGGTTCCATTTTCACGTTTATGACGTTCCACCAGCTAAAATGTTTTCTTTGCCACCATTTCTTACTATTGATACGCCCCGATTTACTTTAACTATGGCTTTGTTTGTTTACGAAGAATCACTGACTCCAAGTCACAGGCCTACACCTAGTTTAAGAGTCAGAGTATCTAAATGTTCTTGGTTTTATTGATATTTTACTATGATGGCTTGTGGTGAAATAAAGAATTTTGTTATTATATTATTATTAATTGAATTGACCTTGTACAGGTGACCTTGTACAGTAAAATATTTATTATGAAATATATTATAATGGGTTGAATAAAAAGGAATCTTTGATAAGACAAAGAGGATTCGTAAGAGCCGTGCTTGAAACTCAGTGAGTTCGACAACATTTATACCTGTACGAGATATGGAAAAGTAGTTCAAGGTCTTCCAGTAGTTATTTAATATAAACACGAATAAGCTCACGCCTTTTTCCTATGGGTAGGCAGAAACTACAGAGCGCCACCTGCTAAGATCCTTATATTATTATTATCCTTTCGCCTTATTCACGTTCACGCTCGTACATCTGGTCATACACGCACGCCGATTGCGAGTACTACGCACCTGACATTTCCGAAGAATTACCAAGACAGTCAGCGTGTGTCCTTCTAGGGAGTCCCATCCCTGCGTTTTTACAAATCTGCCTTTGAACTTCAATCTGCCTTTTTTTACTTGTTATTGAACTTTTTGTTAGTCGCCTTTCATTCATCTCTAAAAGTGACCAAAACCTCTTACTATAAGCACACTTCTTTCTATGGGGAATATTATTCAAAGCTCATTTAAGATGGCGCGTGGCGTGGCGTGGCGTGTAAATCTGACCAATTAGGTCAAGCTATTATGAAATATAAAATGACATTAACTAGTTATGCCAGCGGCGTTCGTTTCACAGTTACCTTTCCCATATTTTTTTTTTTTTTAAATTCAAATTCATTTAATCATTTTGTGAACATAGGGTAAAAAAATATACAGATGTTTAATAAATAAATGTTGATCCAAACTATGTCCCGCCAGAAGGCATACAAAATATTGTAGTAAATCAAAACTATAGCAAAAGAATTAAGTTAAAAACTAATTAGTAGATGTCACTATTTCATGTCAAACGCTAATCGCTAATAATAAAATATGTCAATAAATTAAAAACGAAATATAAAACAAGTATGCAAAGTCACAATCAAAGTCAATCAAATCTTATAAATAATAGATGCAATAAACAATACACAATGTCAATGAAAACTGGCAAAAATGGGACAACATTTTACATATAGACATATACATTTAAGTTTATATAAATACTATTTCAATTTGTCATTAAGAAATTCATTAACAGAATAATACGCCTTGTCATTCAATAATTCAAAAAGATTATGTTTAAACTCCTTCAGGTTGTTGCTTGATATAATTTGATTAGGTAATTTGTTATAAAGTTTTGGAGCCATTGCATATATACTATTGTATAGGAATTTGGTTTTAGTGAAAAGGGGGTGCACCTTTTTTGAACGCCGTTGACTTTCAACGGATTTATATAGGGACATGTTGTTTTTTACAAAGATACAAGCTTCAAAGACATAGAGAGATGGTACAGTCAATATTTTTAAGTTTCGGAAATGAGGCTTGCATGAATCTGTTCGTTTCAATTTACATATGGCTCGAATACATTTTTTCTGTGCTATCAAAACCTCCTCTACCTTAGTAGCATTACCCCAAAAAATAAGACCATATCGTAAAGCAGAGGCGACATATCCATGATAAGCTGCTAGGAGCGCTGGTTGATTCACTATTTTCCCTAGCATATTTAGAGCATATGAAAACTTACTGAGCTTGCCACATACATTATCGATTTGCGTCCTCCATGACATATCGCTATCAATATGCAGTCCAAGAAATTTTGTTACAGTAGTTTCATGTATTTGGTCACCTTTGTAGTTTACCTGAAGATCTGTCAGTAGGTTTTGTCGAATTTTAAAAGTCATAAATTTAGTTTTGGTTTGGTTAATTTTGAGGTTATTAGCGGTCAGCCAGTCAACAATCGTAACAAGACTATTATTAATGTCGTCTTCTATTTCTTTGGTACTACCAGTGTTATATATTACCGTGCTGTCGTCGGCAAATAAGGACATTTGGTGAGTGATAATTTGAGGAAGGTCGTTAATATAACAAATGAACAGCAAAGGTCCCACCACAGAACCCTGCGGAACGCCATAACGGAGAACTCTAGATCTAGACGAGTGGACTATTTCAGTTTTGGACTTAATATCAACTTGACTAATCTGCGTAATTTGTTTTCTGTTCTCCAAGTAAGATTGTACGAGATTAAGCACGTTACCTCTGATGCCGTATCTATGTAGCTTACTTAGCAGTACCTTATAGTCCACATAATCAAATGCTCTGGTCATATCCATATACATTGCCATTACTGGTTTCCTATTGTCCATATTGTGATGTACCTTTTCAAGAAAATTGTATATGGCCATATTAATGGTTTTTGTTTTCCTAAAACCCATTTGTTCCGTGCAAAAAATGTTATGTTTTTCAAAGTAATTGTAAATACCATTATAAATAACTTTCTCAAAGATCTTTGAGAATATCGGTATAAGAGCTACAGGTCTATAATTACTTAAAATTGTTTTGTCATCTTTTTTATGTAATGGCTTGACAATTGACACCTTTAACTTTTGCGGAATACATAACATAATAAATAATTGTATTCAAAATGGTATTTACCATTTTGAATACAATTATTTATTATGTCGCTTAATATCGGTGCTATCAGAGGAGCCACTGCTTTAACCACTCTTGTGTCAATGTCATCATATCCTGTACTATTGGTGTTTTTAAGGTTATTAATTATAGCTATAATGTCCTGTGGTATGGTTGGCTCCATAAAAATAGATTTATGAGATCCTGTTGTATTAAAATGCTTAAAATTATTTGTATGAAAATTATTGGTATTAGGTTGAATTGAATCCACAAAATAATAATTAAATTGCTCCGCTATAATTTTAGGTTCTGTTATATATTTATCATTTACATTAATTACACGTATATTAGCTTTAGGAATGTTGGGTTTCATACTGTTTATGACCTTCCAAGTTGCCTTGGATTTATTGGTACTTGTTCCAATAAAATAGCTATTTTGAGCTCGTTGTGTTAATTTGATAATTTTTTGGTATCTTTTTGAGAATGTTTCAAAAGCTATTTTTGAATCTCTGTTTCGTGTTAGTCTATAATGCCACAATAAGGTTCGTCTTTTCTTACTGCAGCGTTTTATTCCCCGCGTGATCCACTTGGGCCTCATAACTGTTGATATTTTACATTTGATGATTGGGAAACAGAGATCGTATAGTAGTTTAAACAAATCATAAAATGAGTCAAAGCTTTCATTTGCATTATTCGATTGGTAAACTTCGGAGAAACTAAGGCTGGAAATATATTTCCTAAAAAGATTAATGTTTTCCTTGCTGTAATCGCGTTAAACATAGTAGTAATTTTTTCATAAAATAAAAACGTAATATAGGTATTACTGAATACTGACCAGCAAACTCCAAAGCCTCTTCAAGCTCAACCTCCATGACGGGTGTGTGGATGTGGTTAGCTGCCATACTCGATATCACCACATGACGCATATTCAAGTCCCTAGAAATAAAAAGAATAAATCTAAACATCGCAAAAAATTACACCCACGTTTAACAATACAAGACAATTATTAACATGAAAGTAATTATTGACACTAATATACCATGTTCCAAGAATAGAGGAAGACCGACAAAGTGATGGATGGACTGTGTTACAGATGATATGGCAAGAAATGGGGTGATTACTGAGAAGTAATCTTACAACAAACTTATTAATAAAGAAGTATGGAAGAAGAAGATAATGCTGCGTCGACCCCAAATAAAATGGGATGAGGACAAGAGAGTGATGATGATGATGAAAATACTACGTTTAAAAGCCTTGCCTCTTGCCAAACATCTTCTGATAACCTCCCATCGCAACGTGAATACTTTTCAGTCTTTACAGGCGAAGAAGCGAGTGTCGCCAGCACTCGACTGTTTAAACTATAGTCATATGGTGTCCTACGGCAGTATATTAAGTACAAAGTATTGTCTACTATGACCAATGGCCGTGAAGATAGGTGTACAATAAATCATAGAAAAATTATCTTCGGAAAACTAGGGCGATGTTGCACAACCATAGATATTAAAATGATTAGAATACACATCTTGATTAGAATGTTTTGGTTTTTGTTTATCGTATCAGTTTGGTGATGGTCACTGTTAAGGCGGAGTTTTCCGGGTAATGGACTTAGCACTAGGTAGATAATGCTGGTACTTCAGTCCGCAACGCATCAGTCGAAGATTTAAAAATTATAGTAAGGAATCGGCTTATAATTGACCATGAGTTTGTTAAACGAAGAGTCAAGCACATTATTTTTCAACATGAAGAATGCGCATTCAATCGTTTCCGGAAGAGCGAACCTAATTATGAGTCGGATAAACTATGACAAGATGGCGCTCGTCCAGCGGGATGAATTTGGAAATCAGTTTCTTGCTAGAGATTGGCCTTTCCCATAATTAATGTCCATTACCGTCCTCCAACTCTTAAATGTCCAGTTTCAAGGTACAAATACAATTCTACTATCCACAATTCCTAATGTCTATACCTTTAAGGTATCAGACAAACTCCCACAGTATCTTGTAAATAAATAAACTGTGAACTTTGAGACAAAGATTCCTTGTTGTAAATAACAGGATTAGATCACTAATGACATGCGCCGGCGCCGACGATCCCGTGAGACTATTCCAGGTCTTTGGGTACCTACACACTAGATAAATATGTCTGTAAGTAAACTAATATTGACATACTCAATAGATCATAGGTTTAGAATCTAGAATAAATATTGATGTATGGAAATGCATTTGTTGGTTTATATCTCGTTCTCTACAGAGCAGCGCCCAATCCGAATATCCAAATAGAACAAAACTTATCGCGTCTGTTATCTCTCATACACCTACATTTCGACTGCCATGTTTCATTCCTATATGAGCCTATTGCCGTCGACCAACACAAACCCTCCAACCACAACAAGTTAACAAGTCTCCTGCAACCACATAGGCACATCGAATATCTTATGTACCCATTATTTAAATAGGAAATCATGAATTCCATAAAAAACATACCTACACAACAGTCTCCAGTAACAATGACAGGAGTAAAAGAAAAATTAGCAGCAATAGAATACAAGGAACAACAAAACACAACACATCACATTCAGCACTTTCTTGATTAATAAGAGAATGATTAATTTCAGTATCTACTTATATTTAAAGAAACTCTCACCACTTCCATATTTTCAAAGGTATGTAAAAGCACCTACTCATAAAACAAACACCTGTCTAGGTTTTCACAAGCCTTCAGAACTGAACAAAGCATAAAATGACCTAATTCGTGGAAAATGTTATCTCTTTCATCTCGGAAAACTACAAGCCTTAGTCACTGTCTAATCTTGTTTGTATAATGAACACCGAGATGTTTGACGTGAGTTCGGGTAATGTCGGGTACATCCGGAGGTGAGTCAAATAATATTTGAGTAAAATGAGACACATCTTCTTGACAAGCAGAGTTTCATTGGCTTTTTCTAAACAAACAGTCAAAGTGACCTCTGCGCTGCCACCAACGACGACGCCGTGGATGGGGCATAGTTTTGGTTCAATATTTAAAATACTATCGTAAAACAAACCTTTTTATCATATTCGCGTGTAGAAAACTTATACGTTTCCGTCCGTAATACATTTTCACTTTATATGATGTACGGGGACTCTCTAATGCACAACTTTATAAATTCTCTCTTCACAATAAATAAATAAATATTGTTATTGTAAGACAATAGACTGCAGTACTCTCCCACAATTGACTGATGACTGATTTATCTGTTTGTCACATTATTCTTATAAATTGACAACAACAGTAGTAATTACTTTTACATAGATAGTAATATTATTATAATTCTGTTTTATTCCCACCACGACATTGTTTTGGGGGAAAGTTCCCGCAATTATGGTTATCAGAGGTCGGTGTTAGGATACCAAAGAATTGATTATATGCACCAATTAATGCCGGGTATTCGTTAATTCTCTGTGAAGCATTTACTTAATTTACTAAGAAGTTTTTCGAATGGTAGATTATACACAGGGATGCACAAACTCTCATTCTCAGTATTTTATGCGTGCATAAAGACTAGTCTACTTGGATTGGAACTAATAATAATAATAATATCGCTGGACATTACACACAGCGCCATCTAGTGCCACACTAAGCAACGAGGCTTGTGTCGTGGACACTAGATAGTTGATATACTACCAGTGGCGACGGGTGATTTCATGAAGGAGGGAAGCCGCAGCAAAAAAAAAAAACAAAAAAAAACTTACCAAGGCCAGGCGTAGTCCAGGGGGGGGGGGGGCGTAGGTAGGGCGTACATATTTCTCAGTCCACCCTTACTATACGTGTAAGCACTGACTGATAGATTGAAACAGTGTCTTGCAAGTATAATAAAAGTGGCTTTGAAAAAAGCCGGTTGTGGTGTGATGAACTGATGACGTATGATGTCTACTATACTAGGCAAAACTACTACTACTACTTAACAACAAGACTACTCTACTCACTTATTCTACTTATAATAACTACTTATACTCTAAAGCTATTCGTCTATTCTTTCTTACAAAGTGCGCTAAGACATTATCATAAAAGCCGGGATTATTCTTAATTTTAAGTAACAAATGTTTCTCTATAGAAAGAATGGCTAGATCAGATAATCGTTCTTGTTTTTGAGAATTACGCATGTACGTATGAATTCGCTTCAAAGCCGAAAACGACCTCTCCGCGGATGCTACTGTAACAGGAAGTGTCAAAAATATACTACATAATTTTGTAATTTGTGGAAAAGTGTCACATAATAATGAATTTTGAAAATTGAGATAAAGCTTGTAGCGCTTAGGTAGTGTAGAATGATACTCCAGATGTGGTTACGAAAAGAGGTATAATCAAGACTAGGATAGCTCTCTTATAATGTAGTACATGGGCACAAGTAGTGGATTGCTTATTATGTGTTTACAAAAATGTAGTTCCAAAATAATACGCGTGGTGGCGCGCGGGTCGCAGTTGTAGGTCGCTGTCCTAGCGCGCTCTAAGCTGCGCCGAGTATAAATATCCCCTCTCTGTGCGCGGGGCTCCAGTACACGGTTGGCAGCGGCAGCGGACGGATGTATGACTTGACTTGCAGCTACAGTACTCCCCCCTTAGTGAAAACGTACAGGCCTCTTCACTGATCGGCCTGATCTGGTGCGGTACTCGTTGGTGTTGGCCGGGAGTAGGCTGGTGTGATCTTCGCTGGTAGCTGCAGGTGACTGGGGTGTCTCACTACTCGTGTGGTCGTGTTCTTCAGTGTCGATAGTGTATGCCGGTTTGAGTCTATCGATCGATATTGTGCTGGATCTTCCGGGTAGTTGGATGGTGAAGAACTTCTCGTTGCGCTCGATGACCTTGTACGGACCTTTGTATGGCTGTTGTAGCGGTTTGCGGACGGTGTCGTCGCGTATCAACACGTGGCTACATGTTTGTAGATCATTGTGCACGAACATACATCGCTTGTTGGAATGCGATTTGTATGTTGGTGTTAACTTCGTGATGACGTCATGTAGTTGGTCGACGAAGTTGTGATCCATTGACTTCGCTGCTGGTGATGGTGCTATGAAATCACCAGGCAGTCGCAATGCTTGGCCGTAGGTGAGCTGCGCGGCGCTGGTGTCGGTGTCCGTACGCACGGCGGCTCGTAATCCCATTAGCACTGTCGGTAGCTCGGCGATACATTTGTTGCTATTTTGTAGGCGAGTCATAAGTGCAGTCTTCAGTGTTCGGTGCCAGCGTTCGACAATGCCGTTGCTCTGCGGGTGGTAGGCAGTGGTACGGGTTCGTTCGACTCCCAGTAGTTGTGCGAGGTCTCGAAATAGACAGCTTTCGAACTGTCGTCCTTGGTCAGTCGTTATTCTTGTAGGGCACCCGTAACGAGATATCCACGTTTCATATAGCTTTTTGGCGACGATATCGGCAGTGATTTCCCGTAAAGGTACTGCTTCGGGCCATCGTGTGCAGCGATCGATCATAGTCAACAGGTAGCGATGTCCAGACGATGAAGTGGATAGCGGACCAACGATGTCGATGTGTACGTGTTGGAATCGTTCGCTTGGTGGGAACGCTGCAACTTCACTGTGGTTGTGACGTAGAACTTTCGAGCGTTGACATGATATGCACGTTTTCGCCCAATTGCCAATGTCAGTGTTCATTGCGGGCCAGAAATAGCGTTGTTGCATGAGCTTGCGTGTAGTTCGTAACCCGGGATGACTTGGATTGTGCACGGCGTTGAATGCGATGCGACGAAAGTCAGTTGGTAGGTACGGTCGAACATGTGACGTAGACGTTTCGCAGAATATTGGCTTGTTTGTAGCGGGCATGACGATTTTCTTAAGTTGAATATTTGTTTGTTGCAATAAATTGGGTATATCGCTGTCCCTTTCTTGTGCTTGAGATACGTCATCGTAGTTAATTGGCGATGGTAAGTCGACGGTTTCGATGCGTGAGAGTGCGTCGGCGACAACATTGTTTTCTCCACTCACATGACGAATGTCCGTAGTGAACTCGCTGATGAATAACAACTGCCGGGTGCGTCTTTGTGTGTCGTTATCTGACGGCGGCTTGCGAATAGCGTAGGTCAGCGGCTTGTGGTCGGTGTAAACAATGAGTTCTCTTCCTTCGAACATTTTCCTGAAGTGTTTGATCGCCATATAGATGGATAGTAATTCTCTGTCGAATGTACTGTATCGTTGTTGCGTGTCGGAGAACTTCTTTGAAAAATAGCCCAGTGGTATCCATTTCTTGTTTACAAGTTGTTGTAGTACGGCTCCTGCGCAGGTATTCGATGCGTCACACATTAGGGAGATGGCGTCGTTCGGCGATGGGGATGGATGAGCGAGCAAAGCTGCGTTTTGTATGCCGGCTTTGCACAACTCGAATGCTTGTATAGCTTCTGTGTTCCACTCGATTTTGGTTTTGTCGCGTTTCTTGGAATTATGTAGGTACGCGTTGAGTGGTGCTTGTATGTGTGCGGCATTTGGAATGCTGTCGCGATAAAAGTTTACCATTCCGATGAATCGACGTAAGTCATGAATTGTTTCTGGTTGGGGGTAGGCAGTGATTGCAGTGACCTTTTCTTGTGGTGGCTTAATTCCGTTACTTGACACTTCGTAGCCCAGGAACTTGACACTTTCTTTGCTGAAGACACATTTCGATGGATTTATTGTTATTCCATAGTCGTCTAATCTGCGTAACACTTTTTGTAGGTCTTCGATGTGGCATGTTTCATTATCTGAAGCGACGATGACGTCATCAATGAATGGGAATGCGTAGTCTAACCCGGTGAGTACTTCATTAATGAACCGCTGGAATGTCTGTCCGGCGTTTCTGAGTCCTGGACACATTCGAGGGAATTCGAATAGACCGAATGGAGTGGTGATGGCGGTCTTCTCGATGTCCGGTTCATATACAGGCAGCTGTTGATACGCACGATTCAGGTCAAGCGTAGTGAATATCTTCTTGCCGTGAAGTAGGTAGG
The DNA here is from genome assembly GCA_964057025.1 of Standfussiana lucernea. Lineage (NCBI taxonomy): Eukaryota > Metazoa > Arthropoda > Insecta > Lepidoptera > Noctuidae > Standfussiana > Standfussiana lucernea. The sequence goes on along the minus strand of OZ059790.1, from coordinate 15,985,638 downwards.
TGAAGTCTTTGAGTCGTGGTACTGGATAGCGGTCAGGTTTAGTGACGTCATTGAGTCTGCGGTAGTCGCCACATACGCGAATGTCACCGTTTCTCTTTGGTACGACGTGTAACGGGCTGGACCATGGACTTTTGCTGGGACGACATATCCCCTGCTGCATCATCGTCTCGAACTCCTTCTTCACGGGCAGGTATCGATGTGGTGGTAATGGTCTGGTCTTGCTGTACACTGGTGGACCGGTAGTTTCAATGTGGTGTTCCACCCGGTGTTTTGGAGTGTCCTTCATACATGACGGTCGAAGGATGTCGGGGTACTTGCTGAGTAGCTGGTGATACGGCTGACCAACATCGATACTTCTCACTGTAGGCTCGGCTGAGTAGGTGATTGGTGCTCTGGCGGTGAGTTTGGTAACTTTGTCGACGAGACATCGGCCGGCTACGTCGACAAGAAGTTGATGATGAGTTAAAAAATCGGCACCAATGATGGGCTTGCTGACTGCGGCGATGATGAACTTCCACGTGTAAGGTCTACGTAGGTTGAGATCCAGTTGTAGTGTCTTCTCACCATACGTTGGAATCACCGTGTTGTTCGCGGCATACAAACAGAAATCGGTTGGTGTTGTGTTCCCGCCTTTTCTCTTCGGTATCACGGATACGTTGGCGCCAGTATCAATCAGGAAAGATAAACGTGAGTTTTTATCTGTTATGAATAGGCGGTAGGATGAGTTGCTTGCGCCGGTTCCCGCCTCGGCCAACGCAGGTGTTAGTTTTCCGAGCGGGCGCTGCTGTCTTCATAGCTACACGGCCGCGTGCACCTTCTCGCTTCTTTGCCGAACTTGCGATGGTAAAAACAGATCACTGATTGGTCGTTTCGCGCGCGATCGTGATTGGTCCGGCTCGACGAACGCGATCGTGAGGGTCGCCTGTTATACGATCTGCGTCTATAGCTGTGTTGTTGCGATTGTTTTGCCTTCAACTCGGCAATTTCTCGTGTGAGAGCGTCGATCTTCTCTTCCAGTGACGTAGATGCATGCGAGGTGGTGGGAGTGGAGCTAACTGCTGCGACACTGCCGTATGGTTGCGACTGTTCGAGGATCTTGTCAGCCATCATTGCCAGCTCGTGGATGTCTGATTTCTTGATCTGGAGGTCTTCACAAAAATAACTATCACGTCGGGGTCACCACTGTAGCGCTTAGGTAGTGTAGAATGATACTCCAGATGTGGTTACGAAAAGAGGTATAATCAAGACTAGGATAGCTCTCTTATAATGTAGTACATGGGCACAAGTAGTGGATTGCTTATTATGTGTTTACAAAAATGTAGTTCCAAAATAATACGCGTGGTGGCGCGCGGGTCGCAGTTGTAGGTCGCTGTCCTAGCGCGCTCTAAGCTGCGCCGAGTATAAATATCCCCTCTCTGTGCGCGGGGCTCCAGTACACGGTTGGCAGCGGCAGCGGACGGATGTATGACTTGACTTGCAGCTACAAGCTCGTAAACATCTAGTTTATTCAAAGATTGAGTTGTGTATAAGACTTTCAACTCATTCTTTAAAGCAGAGAACTCAAATATTTGCGGAAATTTGATTAACAAAGAAGATATTATTTCATCTGGAAATGATCTACTATAAAAACTATACTTAGATTTATTGAGTAAATTAAGAAAACTCATTTGCGAAAGTGATTGGTACCTGTGTTGTATTTGCGTCTTAACATTGTCTATTATTTCAATGAAAAGTCGCCGATACATCGTTCTAACGTCTACTTCTGTATTTAGTCGTCTACTCTGTCGCGGCGGCTCACCGAATTCCTGAACGCTGTCATAAATAGAATCAAAATTGTTTATTAAATCATTTGCAAGCCAACTATTGAATGAATCTATTTCGCGGTTTGCTACTTCAATATCAATCTGTTTTGACTGCAATAAATTAAAAAGAACGTCGGTTTTTTGAAAAATGTCTGATAATACGTGCAAAAAAAAAACAAAACTGCATGTTTTCTAATTTACTGAGAAAACATTCTGCCAAGGAAAGTGATTCACTATCCCAAAATTGCGGGTTATCTAACATCGAATTAAAAGTTTTAATTATGTCTAATCTGCAGTTAAAAATTACATTAATAATGCGTGAGTGATAATGCCAACGTGTTTCGGATACTCCGGGCATACGGCGGTCAGCTATTTCCTTCAAAAGGTTGGTCCGTTTAGTAGATTTGTTGAAAAACCTAACAATGCTATTTACGTGCCCAAAAAAAGTTTTCAGTTCCTGAATATTTTCAAGGGAACGGCTAAGAACTAAATTTAATACATGAGCGTAACATGGCACAAACATTGCCATATGACATGCATCCCGAATTTTTGCTTGAACGCCACCGTGCTCACCAGACATAACTGCCGCGCCGTCGTAAGACTGACCAACCAACTTATTCCTACAACGATACTGGTCAAGTATTTCCAACAACTGTTTGGATAAAACTTCAGCAGTTCGACTTCCGCTAACATCGTAAAAACCTAGGAATCTTTCTTCGATTCCAGTTTCAGATAGATATCGAAAAATTACAGTTAATTGCTCCCTATGACTGACATCGGGAGTTTCGTCAATCATTACAGACAGAAATTGAGCTTTATCTATCTCGATTCTAATGTGGTCTCGTAAAACGGATGCAATACTACGTATTAAATCATTTTGAATATCACTAGAGAGACCAGAAAACGCGGGGTTCTGAACTGAAGAACATAGTTCCAAATGTGAGTCCATTACTGTATCATACTTGCTCAAATATAACAAGGTTTCGATATAGTTACCACGGTTGTCGGAATTCGGACTTTCATCGTGGCCGCGAAAAGCTAATTCTTGTTTACCTAACAAAATAACGGTGTCGATAAACCGTTTCATTAAATTCCTATTTCGATCTACTTTTCTATTATGAGCTTCATGCGAATTAGCGAAAAATGATTCTATTCTACTACACCCGAACTCGTGTAAATCTAAACAGCTGCGAATATGCTTTTCAGTTTGAACATGTTTTTTCGAGGAATTCGTCAGATTATTAATATCCGTAAAACCCCCTTTATTCCAAAGGCTACTAGAATCTGAGAAAAGTAGGCACGGGAAACAATACATTTTATTTAATTTACAGCTGCCAGTCAGCCATTGATATTTATCGTATAGAGAAACATTAAAATGTTTCACAAAACCATCTTTTCGTTGATAATTAATTGCCATATTTGGACGCGCCCGCCCGAGTTTTATAACATGTTTTTTATTCTCAAAACTTAACCTTGAAAAACTAGTTTCTTCGCAAAGCAAATAATCTGTGAGACAGCAGTCTAAAGCGATCAATGCCATCCTAATTCTAATTAATTTTTAAATCTACTCGAAATAGGTAAGAAATTTCAACTTGATAAACTATCTACTTACCCAAATACCTAATTTCAACGTACTTTTATACTTTATTTTCACTACACAATACACGCACAAACTAATTTCTAATTGATACACTAATCAATTCAATTAATACAACGAACAAATTGCAAATTACCTATCTAAAACAAAATAAAAGCCATTAAGTACTTTACATTCATGCACATGAAAAATACGAATGCAATGCATTTGTTTACAAATTCTCGAGCGCCGAGCCCGAAGCATTACGAAATTTTACGAATCGAACCGAGTACGGCGCCCGCGCCAGTACATGCGTCTCCTCTCTCCGATATACGCATCTCGTTTACTCGCAAACAGTTCTTGCCTATAACCCGCATTATTCCGGCTTACCGACTCCTAAGATAACGCGTGTCACGTGGCTCTAAGTGACGTCATGACGACATAGATTTGTATAGACATTTTAGAAGGAAAAAGCCGGGACGCCTACGAGTTATTTAGGAGCAACATGTTGTCTTTTTGGAATTTATTGACAAAAATTGTAATTTTGGCAGGCGTTTTGTAATACATAATATTTAAATTGTAGGGTGTATTAAATACCTTCATTATTATACCCTACTGACTTCGATTTCCAAAGGGAAGCCGGCAGGAATGGGCTTATTGCGTGCCTGCGCTACTGTATACTACATAGATACTTTTTGTTTGTAAATACATACTTATTATACATATAAACATCCATGACTCGGTAACAAATGTCTATGCTTATCACACAAACACTTGCTCCTACCGGGATTCGAACCCGGAACCCTATGAACGTAAGGCAGCCTCACTACCGCTGCGCCATTCGGGTCGTCAAAATAATCTGAGTGCTAAGTATGAACAACAATCGTGTTACAAAAATCTTAATAATAAGGGAATTACTTGGCTGTGGACTTTAGGAAGGCCTTTGACAAGTATGATCACATTCATTTTCTTTTATGACTTACTTTTTATCCTTGTATGCTTGTATCAATTTATTGAAATCTTTATTTATACGAAAACAGTATTTTTTATTATTTTGATGGCTGTTTTGATAAATAAGCATAACAATATAAATCATTGTGGTTTAACCCAAGGTTTCCACCTGCGCCCAGTTTTATAACCTTTCACGTAGATTTTTTTTTGTTGTTTCTGGCTTTTGAGAACTTTTCTTCTACTAATTGATAGCTATGAACACTATATGAAATTTAGAGCATATTTTGTATCAGAAAGATAGAAAAGCAAAATCTGAAGCTATAAATGACCGGGTAAGTCACCCATGACCCATCTATAAAACACAAAAAAAATCAACCCATATCTGTTATTGACTTTGAAACCATCCCAACCCGGTTTCATTTGGTTTTAGACCACTAAAACAATGCATTAAGCAAAATCAAAATCAAAAGTCATTTATTCAAATTAGGCTGATAATCAGCACTTTTCGAACGTCGAGTTTACAAGAGATAGTCCCCCAAAACGCCAGCCCTTCGCCACTTCCTAGTATTTTAGCTGGGAAGAAGAAGTGGCGGAACAAACTCCCCAGCAACACATCTGTCTGTTAGGTTAGATGAACCAGATTCTATACAATAGCGTGTAAAAGCACTACAGCTAAGTAGTAGCACACGCAGGCTATCCGCTTGTTGCCTATATTTTTAATGTTTTTTACAAGCACGTGTCTCTGTGACAAATTAAATATGTTCTTTTCGCCTTCCTTTCTTAGATTGTCAATGAGAAGATATTGATCAAAAGTAACTTAATTAAGAACTTGAGTTAGCCAATGACACAGCCCTTGATGCTAAGCAGCTAATACTTAGTTGCACTAATTACTGCTTTAATATACCGTTATCTAACTCAGTACTTGTGGTCCAGGGTTATGATTCCGATAAACAGCGCCACGACCCCTTTCATCTAACACGTACATCTCACCTTTGTAATTACATAGTATTTCCTGCATTTTATGTTAGTAGATAACTACGTATCACAAATAGAACATCGAAGATATATTTTAATGCCAACGAATGATCCCATAAGGGTTCCATTTCCCTATCGGATGTACGGAACCCTAATAATAGTTGTTCACTTCTTACAACAATTTATGTTCATCCTCAAGTTGACTAGCAGAAATTGCCTTGAACGATTCCTTCCACGTTTGTTTTATCTTGAACGATTTCTTCTACGTATGTTTTATTTTTAAATTTTGTGTTTGTTTTCTGTGTCAAAGATAAGTGCAATACACATACAGATTAGTGTACCTATATACCATTTAAATACATTATCAAGGTAATTGGAACCTAATAGCATCCTAAGTTGACTCTGGCACAGACTCTGGTTAAAAAAATTGTAGGCAAGCAAAAACAGTTACGCAAATGGCGATATCTAAGTAGGTATAACTCCACCTCTGTCTAACCAAAAGTGATGTGCCCGGTGGCAATATTGCCAATACCGGCAATATTCCCAATGTTGCCACTGCCGGTAAAATACCAATATTGCTAGCAGCATTGGCAATATTGCCAATGTTGCCTGTCAAATTGTATTGGTATCATAATTGGTAGCAGTTATTTTTTCCTAACACGAGTTTAGGGAAAACTGCGGTGAAGATTTACACTTTATTATTTCCATATTATATACTTATACTCGTTGTTTTTGTTATGTGATTTTGCATGAAAAACAAGTACAACATTAAAATAAATTATTCGAATTTATGCCTTTTATTCAATACACAACGATCGTCAATTCTTATCTTAATATTTATGTGTTATTTCTTATATTCACTATCGTGTGCGGCAACATGGGCAATATTGCCGGTAAAATACCGGGAATATTGCCAAAAATGCTGGCATTATTGGCAATTTTACCCAAAACAATATTTTATTGTATATAATGTAGATTATGGCCTGTAAATGCTAATTTTAAGTGTTGTACATAGTTTCCGTACTTAATTTCATTTATAATTAAGCAATATTCCCAAATATTTCCACTCCCGGCAATATTGCTGGCAATATTGCCACCAATATTTCCACTTTGAGCAATATTGCCGGCAACGGCACATTTCTATTTAAAACTGTTCTTTTCGAAACACTTGATTTTAAATAAACTCGAAGTTAAGGAACAACATTTTCTGTTAACTTTGCAAAGATTTATTATTGCTGAGTTAGCAGTTGTCCATGCGTATGTTTACAATTTCACTATCCGCAGCGAACGTGCTTTATTATTCATCACACACAGGTAAACAGTTCAATGCTAAATAGTCAATAGATTTTTTTCACATAACATCACGCCTCTAATCCCTGAAGGGTTTGGTGTACAAACACTACGTCAACCACCACCCACCTAGCTTATTATTATAAAGATATGAAGTGAAAATATGAACTGCCATAGAAACAAACTTATACCCACAAAACGATGCTTTATATAAACGATGATAAAGATATATAGTAGTAGATAGGGTGTACCACCCCTTTTGTGCTCCTGTTAGAACACTAGGAAGTGGCGAAGGACAAGGAAAAAGTTTTTTATAATTTAGATTTTTTTTTAACTAGTTGCTAAAAATTACTGCTAAAAACTTACCTGTTGCTCTAACTTAATTTCCAGGTAGGTAACCAAACCCGGAATTTAATAGTTTACACTAAACTTTTTAAATTAATAAAAATGTATACGATAGCTCACTGTTTCCCACAACTGTTTACACTTAATTATCGCTAAAACGTAGCGAATGAATAATTTATCTGTTCCTTGCACTGCGCTCTACCTACTGTCCGTCTAGTCCAGTAGATAGTATTATATTTATGTGATAGTTATGACGTCCGACTTCGCCCATAGATTTTAACATAAATGTGCGGTTTAAAGTGCCTAATTTTCTTTAGTAATTACAGTCTATTTTTGTATTACTTTCTTGCTAATCGTCTCGCTCTACTGAACGCTGAACTGGTACCGGGTAATCATAATAAATGCCAAATAGGTGGAAACTATATGTTTCGTTGATCTAGTGGTCGGTAGTGACGACTGCTGAGCGAGTTATCCTAGGTTATGGTAAAGTTTTATTGGATTTTTCCACTAGGAAATCTTTTGCTTGTCACTTAAGTCACTCATAACGTACTGGTGAAAATCGAGTACGGCACACTAACACGCCTCTGCTTATCCCTTTCGGGAATAAAATAATGATAAGTGTGTTAGGATGCACTTGCAATTGAAGAGGCCTCCTTTACCCAGCTGTGGACTTCTGTAGGCTGATAATGACGATGTTAGAATGTATGGAATTTATTTGTTACTTCAGTTTTGTTGGATATACCTATAGAGTAGCCACAGAATCTGTCAAAATACCTGAGAGACTGCCGTATGAAAATCGCGCCATAGATCGCAGTAGGATATACGGGTTAGAAGGGACACCGGGGCGCACAAACGCTAACCACGTATTAAGTACATCATTCCGAACCAAAAAAATCTGCTGTTTCCTACAAAAGTGCAATATCTACACGGTCAAAATGTATGGAACGGCTGATTTATGAATGAATAAATGAATGAAAATATTTATTTCAGACTAGCACACATGAAATAATACAAGTCCATATTATGTTAGTAGGTAGATACTTACAGCTATGTTAGTAGAATTTAAAATTATTATTATTTTGGACATGCATGAGCGACCAGTGCCTCAGGATTTGGCTGTCCACTCTGTCCGACACCACGCTCAGAAGCGTGTTGGTGCTGCCCTTAACCCGAGACCGCAGGGAGGCCGTTCTTTTGCGAAGCACCGCCTGGAAGCCGTCCGTGCTGTGGTCGGCGAACATGCCGGAGGCACTGCACCTCCATGGGAGCCCCAACAAACCCCTGAACGCGTTGTTATACTGGACGCGCAGAGCATTGCAGGCTTTCTTAGTGTAATTGCTCCACAGGCTGCACGTGTATAACGTTTGGCAATAACTTTTGAAGAGTGTGACTTTAACGTCACGTGAGCATCGCGCGAACCTGCGAGAAAGCATGTTACCCCTTACCGACAATGCCCTGCGCTCCCTATCCATGTCCATATCATCATTCAGTTTCTCATTGACCCAGTGACCCAAGTACTTAAATTTGGACACTTGCTGTAGGACGGTTCCACTTAGTGTGATCGGAGGAACAGGGTAGGTTTTAGACCCAGCCTTAAAAACTAGCAGCTCGCTCTTCTGAACATTGTACTTGAGCCCATGGGCCATTGCATATCGTTCACATATGGTCAATAGTGACCTCACGGAACTGATAGAGGGGCCCAGCAGTACCATGTCATCAGCATAACTAATATTGTTCGTAAAAACACCATCCACTGAACAGCCGACACCAGCACTGCTGAGCTCCTCAATCAGTCCATTTACATATAAATTAAATAGGGTAGGTGAGGTTAACCCCCCCTGCCTTACTCCACACTCCATCCTATATTCATCCGAGCATTCGCCCGCCCACCTGACAAAATTGCTTTGGTTGTCATACCAATATCTAAATAAATTGATGATCTCTACAGGCAGCCTAGTATCGAGTCTCATCTTTCTCCACAGAATATTGTATGACACCATGTCAAATGCTTTTGACAGGTCCAGGAAACAGGCGTATACGGGTGTTCCTCTGTCAGTATAGTACTGGACAGTATGCTTAAGACACAGTATGGCAGATTCTGTGGATAGCCCAGGTCGGAATCCGAACTGAGCGTCATGCAAAGAGACATGTTGGCTTAAATGTCTGTTAAGCACACCATCCAGCACCTTACCTAGGGTCGTGGCCAGAGATATAGGTCTATAGTTTGCCTAGTTTGTTTGTTTATATTAATTACCGATGATGAATGTCTATGTCTGAGCTCTAAATGAATACGTGGTCAGCGTTTGTGCGTCGATTTCCCTCCCACACTTTACATAGCTGATGCTCTTTCCAGGTTGATAATTTAGGTTGCAAGTGTTGCAGCGGTTAAAGTTTCATACCTCTTCTAAACACAAGATGAGATATTGTAGTTTTCAGGGAAGAAGTTTTAAAGATACAAAATAACATATCGACTTTCAATGCTTGACCCCTGATAGGGAAGATGTCTCATTCGTTAGTCATGCACCGATAGTCAGTAGACAGCAAACGAACCCAACTTATCGTAAACATACAGACAAACAATTTATCTCTTAAAATTAGCATAATACTCACTATCACAGTGCCGGCGAAATTATCTTAATTGTTGTACTATCTGCCAGTGGCGATGTGTGATTGAAGTGGATTACCGTCCATTTCCCTACGAACTACCGTCTTATCTCTGTGACTTACAAATCAGTTTCAGGGACATCTTTTGTGTTTTTTTTTAATGTTTAACATAGTGAAATTGAAAGCCAAGGCCTTTGGGTTGACGATATCGCTGAAGCCGCGGGTAATACCTGGATGAACGTGTGATGAAACCGCGAAGAGTGGCAAAAGAAAAAAGAGCCTTATTAGCAGTTGGTGATTCTGGGCTGAAAATATGACGATAAACTGATAGCCAAAATAATATAATGTTGTACACGACTGTCTCACTAGTCTTGTGGTCCACATGACGTACATGAGGTCCTGGATTTGATTCACTTGTCGGGAAAACTGCTATTGAGTTTTTACATAAGGAATTTCTAAATAGCACCCCGGAATTCAGAATTGTGCGCAATCCAGGTTGATGGCAATAGGCTCGCGCTCTGATACATGGAACTTAAATAAGCATAACTAGCGAAATACGGGTGTACCATAGGTACACATCTGCCTAACTCATCGGAGATGACAGGCGTGAGGTTTATGAACTCTACTTAGGTATTGCAAAATATTTGGTCCTTCGTGATCATGCTGAAGGTTTAGGTTTAGTTTGGAATTAATGAAAACTATGTTATGAGGGGTGGAATTTAAGAACTTAGAGCGGATTACACCAGTAGCAAACTAGATCCACACATGGCGTTCAAGAGCTTTCAGTCACATCATCAACTGCCCAGCCTTTTTCCAAACTTTTTTGGGGTCGGCTTCCAAGAGCTTCAAGAGCTTTCAGTACTTATAAATGTTCTATAACAATTAGGACACTGACACCAATAACGTCTCGCAACGTGGTATAAAGTGTTTCAGTGCAGAGCAGTTTCATTGGTGAAATTCCTTCCTGTCATGATGATCAAGAATGTTCCACTTGGGAATTCCGGCACCTATTTACCGAAACACAAAACCTGAATGAGGTGCGATGTTACATTGACTAATAATATAAACACAAACAAATACTCACAATAGTGTTAGAACCGCAAATACCACCAATTGTCACCATACGCGTTAATTATGACGATAAGGGGATACCCACGTTCAAAGTCAGTCACGTAGACCACTGCTTATACCATAAATACCACGGTAACTACAGAGCCGCAGTAGTATGCGTAAGGCGGAGCGACGATCTGGGCAGTGTGCCTGGTAGCAGCTGATGAGAGTTGCAGAGTGCCTTGCAAGTCTAGTCCCCAGTTGTAGGCTACTGCAGATTAATGATGACCACAGTATCACGGTATCAGTTCACACTAGAGGACCAACGTTAGGACTGCTCGTATACACGACCAAAGAGATTTGGAACAAGTAGGTCTCACTGATGGAATTCCAGAATTGGGGATAGAATTCACTTTGGATAATAGAGTTCATTGCTTTTACTTTTTTAATCTTGAGAAAGAAGATTAACTGTTTTAATTAAATGGTTCACTCCTTCACTTCCTATCTATTAATCGATGCAGATCATAACACTGCAGTAAAGGCCACACCATTCAGTCTTTAATCATTGTCTTGATAAAATTGTACACTCCTCGAACGAGTCCACTTTCCCTTTTTATCAATGAAGCTATTAACACTGCAGTAATAACAACCATTCAGTTTTTAATTGAAATTCCTCCTTCAGAAACCGATTTCGACGACAGTTAAAGATATTTGTATAAAAAATTATCAATGTAGTCCGTTACTGAATAATGACCAAATGTTCGGAAACACTGTCTGTTATTATGCTGTCCTAGTACAACTAGCAAGTATCACTTCCAAGATTTGTCTGTTTGGCTCAAACTCGACTAATAACAGGCAGGGGATTTTCTGTCGATGACACATTGAGAGGTGCTAATTGTAAGGCAACGGCTATAGCACAGAGGTGAGAGTTTCAAGTAAATAGGAAGACGGTACTGGGGCTGTCCCCAAACTAGTTTCATATGGTGCTAATTGAGATACGAATGGGGCTAACCAACGTTTGGTAGGACGCCCTCAGGCTCGGTGGAGCTATGACCTTCGCAGGATGGCTGGTAGCAGCTGGGGTGAGTTGTGAACTAGCGTGATTCGAGATGCATAGGTACGTCTTGGCTGATGATGCTGATGCAGATTGCGGTTAAAGTAGTAGTGATGCGGAAGCGTAGAACGAGCGTGTGTAGTGACACATATTGGGAGATACTTATGTCCAGCCATAGATTGCGATAGACAAGCTCAGTAGCATGCGGAAGCGAATTGATTAGATAGTAAAGTTCAGTCAGGTTATCTGATTGACATGCACCTCAGGGGTGTTACACACATGTTTCTAGGAGACTCGGGTCGAGAAGACTCAGCAAACCTAGGTGCTCGGCGGCTTAATCAAATTTAATGTGGGCATCAGGGAAAATGTACGTAGAACGTGCGGATAAGATCGAACCTCTGAAAATGTATATTAATTGCTTCGGTTTGGCTTTGTTGTTCAACGTATTATGGCGAGCTGAATCTGCTGAACCGAACATTTGCTTAGCAGCCCTTAACTCAATGAATTTCTATCTACCGAGACGAGACAGCAATGAAGAGGTTCTTTCAAGTGCAGTCCATGGCGCTAGACAGCGTCTAGCGCCATCTCTCTCTCGAAATAGAACTAAAACATTCTTGCATTAAGACACCATGGTAAGCCACCTGTACTATTCTGTTGACGTTTTTGTAATTTAAGGCGTAATTCAGTGGTACCAAGAACACTAAGGGTAAGTACTCTGACGAAAATCTGAACTATGCTATGCAGATTTCGATTTATAATTGATTTGTTATTGGTGGTCTTTCTTTAGAATGCGCTCCCTCAAAATATCAGGACGGTAACCTGTCGGTTCACATTCAAAGTGAAAGCTCGAGAACACATACAATGTTTACTAATCTGTGGAAGCTTTTCGATCATTGCTTTGGACTTGCCTTGGATGGCAGGACGCCTGATGCGATTGGAGACTGACGGCCAACTGTTAATCTTTGGGGCACCTTAGTCATTATAAGGTTTGGTTCAAATGCTGCATCGTCATTTTGCAAGGCAGGCATTTTGATTCATCGTCAGAATAAGGTTTAGTTCAAATACTGTATAGACATATTGCAAGGTAGGCATTGTGCTTCCTCGTCAATATAAGGTTTAGGCAATACCTACTTGGCAATTGGCATAGACGTTTTGATTTCTAGTCAGCATGATTATAAAGGCACAAGAAGTTGGCAGATTCGTCTCAGAATTAGGTCGTTGTAGTTTTTCTTGTTTATCTCACATAACTTTATATATTTATTTTTATGTATGTATATATGTATTTATTCTTATATTTTAGTTATAAATATTTTCTAGTTTTTTTTTTCTGTATTGGATCACTGGGAATTGTCTCTGCATCACCCTAAGGTAGACTGGTAGAAAATGCCCATGGTATTAAGTCCGCCTTTGTACAGTTTTATTACTTGTGCATAAGGTTTTAATAAATAAATAAGCATTGAGATTTAGATGCGTGTTCGACTCCCCCAAAGGAACAAATATTTGTATGGCCTACAGGTAGTTGTTCCGGGTCTGGATGTCTGGGATGTAAGTTTAAAAGTTTGTAAACGCACCCACATTAGAAGAGAAATTCCTAGTGTGGGGCAACGATTTTTTAAAAAAGAAGAAGAAAGAAGATGCAGATTGGGTTAACGATAGGTATATACTTCTTTTATTACAGCGTCTAAACCACGAACTTTGCGATGTTAACCAGCGGTTGATGCAAAAGTGTACCTACATAATAAGTACTATAAACAATCAAAAGTGATAGTGCTGCACCGGAGCCGGAGGTGCAATAATACACATTCCTATTTCACATATTTTATTAAAACTACAAGAATGTTACCTACTCACAAAGTCGCTTGTTTATATAATAGTTTTAATATATAATTTATTGATCTTCATTAACTAAACTTTCATAAAGTTTTCCACTTACCTAAACTGAAAAAAACAAACCCGATCTCTCTTCATCAAATAAAGGTGTGTCGCTATTTTTGATGCCTGCATTTTTTGTAATTAAAAACATGTCTAATTTTAAGACTCTCACGTCTAATTTTAGAACAAACATAAACGCGGTAAACAGAGCGAAAGCAGTCCAAACAATAAAACGTGATACGTACATAAATACCTACATTTATCTGATATAATGTACATATATGAGACACATACACGAGTTTATTGCGTATGTACGTCATATTATTTATGTAGCTATGAAAGCACGGGTTTCCCCATTTACGTTTCGTCTCTGTTTGAGAATAGGACAATACTTTGATGCAGGTGTCGGGAAAACACAGCATGACTAGTTCGAGCAGGATTTTAGACCAAATAATTATGTACCAATAAAGGCATGAACTGTAAAAAAAGGATCAAAGATACTTTGACAGCTAGGTATAATGCGCCAAGTCACTAGTCTAAAATAAGGTGAAAGCCTAATTGATCTACAAAGGAGAAAAACGACAAAAAGCAAAAAGTTTTAGGCAGCCCCCCGAAATGCCTTTTGAAAATTAAACTACTCATCTAACATAGGTGCCTATCCCACTTCTGATAGTTAAAGAGAACCTTCACGCTTGGATTTTTTTTATAGCATTATAACACTAAAGTTTATTGAACGATGCATTTACTATCAACTTTTTTCATTTGACTAAATCTAATCTTGTCCATAGGGCTGGGCTATTTTTTGGCAATCAGCATTGCCATACAACGTAGCCATGCTGCCAGCCGATTTTTTGACGCCCTGTAATTCTATTCTACTTTGGAAGATAATAAGTTTACTTCGTTCATCCAAACTGTGATTTAAATAAAATTCATCCTTTAGAAACAAAATGCATCGCTCTCGCTCCGCCTACTAACAACACCACAGCCTAACTTGTCCCAGCCAGTCAATGGTACGTAATTTGTAAACATTGTATTTACGCACTTCCAACGAAACAAGCAGCACATTTATACATTTTACAGCCTGCTCTCGATACACATGAGCCACCAGGATGTTTGGCTAATCCTTTATACACTGATCGAGATATACCACATTATTGATTGATTCAATCCGGAATCATTGGACTGAACTTGATAGCGAGCTTAGAGTGATTTAAGGATAGCTATGTAACTGTTGCTGGTTCTTTTCTACATTTATTTATTGATTTTACTTTAACACAAAATTAATTATACATATTCGCCAATTACATTAGTTACGGAAAGGTAGGCAACAATAGGACATCAGACAAAATTCATGCACTCATCTTCGTCAGAAAACACATCTCACAGAGAGCGCTGAGTGCGTGGAGATTTTGAGGGATGCTCGGCGAACAAAGTGGACACAAAGTTAGAACAGCTCGTCATGCAGCTCAGGAGCATAAGTTTTTCCATGAAGGACTTTGCACATGGTTGTTGATAAGTCATTCCGTCTGACTTCCAGTGAATTGTACCCTAAACAAACTAAAAGAAACATGATATACAAATGAATGATTTAACAGTGGAGATCACAGTGAAAACCATAACATTATCACACCTGTCATCCATGAAGGGTAAGGCAGAGGAGTACTTAATACATAGTACACCCACATTTCACCACTTATGTTTTTTAAGTCTCATGTAATAAAGTGTGAGCCTATTGCCATCAACCGGACCCAAATCCAGACTCTGTGGCTGCTACTGAGAAATTCCTGATGGAAAAACCCAATTACTCTTTGCCCGACCCGGGAATCGAACCCAGTACCTCTCAGCAGTCACGCTTGAGACCACTAGACCAACTGAGTAGTCACAGTGAAAACCATGTTTATCTAAATTATAGGGGGATCCACCTGTCTGTCTGTGTGCCTCTGCACATCTTACATTGTATTGTATAGCGGGCTGGTGTCCGCAACTCCACGTCCAAAGCATAATACATGCACATAATACATATTATAGATCTTTTGTAAGTGAAAACTCGATTCTACTGGGTCTATCATAAACCCAAATATATAGGGTTGTAACGCCATTCTGAAACATTAATTATTCTAAAAACAGTTTTAGCTGACGTCGTCGGTCACGCGTATGAATGACGCGTGTTGTTGATGTACATCGGAGCAGTACGCTTTTCTAGAAACTGTTTTTCTTCCGTCTTCACACAGGTGAAGCCGTGCTCAAGTCAGTCAGTATGTAGTGGCACACATGTTGAAGGTGTAAGTAATATAATAATATGTCAAGCTTATCCATACACACATCTTCTACCTGCCTTTTCCCAACTATGTTGGGGTCGGCTTCCAGTCTAACCGAATGCAGCTGAATACCGGTGTTTTACATGGAGCCTCTGCCTATTTGACCTCCACAACCCAATTAGTACTGGGTAATACAAATCTTCTTTGTAAGACTGATTGTCAGACTTTCGGGCCACCGACTACTTTTAACGATCGTCAAAGTCTACAAATGAAAGTCAGGATCAACGACTTAACGTGCTTTCCGAGGCAGCGAAGAGTCTCGAAATGTAACGAGTGAGAAACCCATCCACGGGCCGACCTTGGCTAGCGCAGCATAACCTTGAAATTCAACCTGAAAATTCATTAACCTGAAAAATGAATTCATTAACCTGAAAATCAACCCGTGCGGCTCTTATTATTTAGCCACGAGATCCCCAAGCTTATCCCTACACTGCTGCAAGCTAAGACCAACCTGAACGTGTGAAATAGTCTATAGTTCTTTCACAGTAATTACACCTCGATCTTCTGACAGCAGCATCTCAACAGCAACCTTTGTGTGTATGAAGATACGTGTGAACAACATGTGTGTATGAAGATACGTGTGAACAACATCTAGGCTACACACAGTGTTTCCAGTCTACTAAAGTTTAGACAGATAAGTAAAACAATCAAGCATCAAGTTCAATGCTTTCATCAAAACAAGCAAATAGACCTGAAATGAAAAACAAAAAACACGTAACGAACTACTCTTAGTACTAATAGTATGTTAACTGCGCACCATTTTCCCGTCCTTCTTAAGTTCAGTGACACAAACAACAGTTTCTTCTAATGTCCTACGCGAGATATGAAGTTGTGCGATGCGATGCGAAGATATCTTCTGCTATACCGACTAAAACAGGCGCTTAATCTTTTCGTTAGATTCAATACGTGTTCGATGAATACAAGTTGAAGGAGAGGACGAATAAAAATCTGGTGTTTCACAATCTTGGTTTAATTTTTATAACTTTTTGCCGGAACACGCACCTTATCGTAATTGGAGCCATTACATGAGAGAGCGAGTGAGCACGCAACACTTACCTTCTCCGTCCCATTCAGACATTAGTCTAGATATTTCACTAGGAGAAAACGAAATAATAGATAAGATGATTGGATACGGTCATCCATGGCTTCTACATACATTTTTCGGGCTTTTTACGCAATTTGATGAAGACAGTACCTAAGGTGTTCTTGATTGGACACCACGAGTAAGCAGACCATATTAATTTTATTTCATTAGTGTGAATGTGAGGACAATTTGGGTCATTTTTATGTTTTTGTTTGTTTTTACTATTGTCTGGCAGTTTGAGTACTATAAGCGACCTACACAAATGTTTTCTTTGGTTTTGTTCGTCGTTTCATTGAGCTCTTTGAGTTATGAGTCGAGCTACACGATAACTGACAAATGCTTGCACTGGCTGGACAGGTCCACTCAAATCTGTGTGGTTCTTTCTTCAAAAGCCCATCTCAGACACTCATCTGCATAGTCCTCATGTGAATTTATCAAGATTATGTCTGGACCTTAAAAGAGACTATGACCTCTGAGTTTGCTTCGGCTGTTTCTTCTCAGAGTAGCCAGATACGAAACACCGGTCCCATCTAGTTTTAAAAAAGAAGACGTGTAAAAGCGTTTGTAAAAACCCATTTCCAAAATAAACATCATTTATCATTACCGACCACGTAGGAGCAGCAGCAAGTAAAAGAATGTGAGTGGTCCCTAGTGAGAATAGTTGTGTCTACCTGCGCGTTGAGAATAACTTGAATTCATTTGAATTACACTTAATTCCAGCAGTGAACTGCTTAGGGCTGGTGATGATCGAGGTATTCGGTTCTAGATTTTTTTGCTTGAGCATTAAATGATCAATCGATTGTGTGCCCAAACTACAGCGTGTGTAAAAAGGAAAGAGAAATGTTGGTATTTTGGCGGCGAGATGAACAGAAAGAAAACTAGGTGGGGCTGGTAAAGAAACGTGGTGATTGGAACAAGCAAAGAAACCAGCAGTGGGTGATGTCAGGCTGTGGTTTATGATTATGAGTCCTCGATGAAAAAGTTTATATGTACTGGGAACTTTGTGAAATAATTCGTTACTAAACCCAAACTAGCAAACGTAGTAGAAAACTATTCCTCGCATCAAAACCATCGCTCACACAGGACAAAGGCTTTCTTACGCACAACAATAGTAACTAGAATCTATTGTATGCTCATAGATTTGCACGAGACCCCCCCGGACGTACATAGGTAATACCTGAGTATATTTGCACACCAAACATGTGAGCTAACTAACAACGTTATCTGCCTCGTAAATATTACTGTAGTAGGCACTATTTAAATGGACATATTTGACAGTATCTACTATCTATGTGTTACCAAGACAGGTGGCCTAAAAGTAAAATGTGGAGCGAATTTTTTCAGTTACAGAATTTTCCATTGGGTCGTCAGATGTAATGTTTGTTTGTATCTGTACCGATTTAAGTTTTCTCTTTTAGATAGATCTTGATGAGTACAGTCAGTAATGTTCCGGTTTGAAGAGAGTGATTTGACCGATTCATTGTTCTAGTGATCGCAAGCGCGACTACTGAGCATGAGGTACTGGATTCGATGCCCGGGTCGGGCAAAGTGTTATTGGATTTTTTCGTCAGAAACTTCACAGCAGCAGCCACGGAGTCTAGATTGTGCTCAGTTGATGGCAATAGGCTCGCCCCCTATAACATGGGACTTAAAAATAACTGACAAAATGTGGGTGTACTATAAGCTACATCTCTGCCTAACCCTTCGGAGCTTACAAGCGTGATATTATGTAAATATATAAAATTCAGTCTCTAAGGTCACGTGTTAACACAGATATCCAAAGGCAATTGCAGATATTTCAATTCGTCTTAGCGTATTGATGGCAATCTATAATGAGTCGGCCTAGAACTTAGGTACGATTTTGGCATTACCATTAGCGTCCATCAATCCCTGTATTCTGCGGACACCTGGGCACGCAGTACACGATATAACGAGCCTAAACAGGCTAGAATCGTCTTTAAATCTCCAAATCTGTATCCGGAGTCTGTTAAGAGACTTCCAGGTTAGCCGACTTTCACGTTAGGCAGTAGGAATCTCTTGGACTGTTTGCCAAACTAGTTTTAGTCGTTAAGCAATAGAAAGCTTTTCGTCGCTTGTCCTTCACCTAAAATACCAGGGAAATAGAAATTTGTAAATAGTTGCTGCTTTTGAGCTGAAAGCTAAAAGTAAACCACGAATGGACCTCGAGTTCGGCGCACCTCTGATTTATCGGAATCATGTGCGTATTGTATAATCATCACTTGCTCCGGTGAAGGAAAACAGCGTGAGGAAACCAGCATGCCTGAGAGATATTTCTGGACCACATTTAAAGCCAAGTCAGAGGCCTATGGGCGACATAAAAACTCTGATACCAGGTTAGACACTAACCATACGATAAAGAAGAAGAATGGATGTCCAAAAGGAACAAATTTTTTTAAACAATTTAAAATATGTAAATATCATTGTGGAACTCATGGCACAAACATAAAGTTTATTGGAAAAAGGACCAAAAAAGAGACCATAAATAGTTTGTATTCTTTGGTCCTTCGTGGAACAAATACTTGTAAGGAGACCTATTACGTCCTTGAAGTTTTCACTGTTTTCCCAAATTACTGCACTCTAACGACGTTATTGGAATTTACCCAAAAGCCCGAGAGCCCAATTTATGAGAAAGTCAACAAAAAAAACCTAGAAGAGCTCTCCTAGGTAACCGGGGATCAAAAGACCAAATAGACACTTGCACTATTTACCAACGCCATACCAGCTTTTCCGCAAACAGCCTAGAACAAACTACATAATATACCTACCTATATTCCCTAACGATCCGTAACGATGACAAGAAGTAAGAAATGAGATAAATTGTGACGTACATAAGGTAATATATAAGGACGGGAAAAGTATTACAACAGTTATAAGGAGATACCGTAGTACATACATCGGACTACCTGAGTGCGCGAGCTAGCTGACTGATAGACGCTTTCATTATTAACAATTAATTAATATTGGATATATTTTGGTAAGGCTGCACATGTTAAATGAGAATTTTAATTAAATAAAAATTGTTTTTAATAAATCTGTGGAGGAAATTGTTATTGATTTAGTGAATAATGAAGAATTGAAAGAAAACCTGACTTCCATGCAGAAGTTGATTTGGCTTCGATACAGTGGTGCAATGAGCATTGTTCTAGCGAGCATACTTACCTTACATACATAGGTTTGATACCCAAGTTATGCAGTAATCAAATTAATTATCTAAACTTTGAATCACTTAAAATAGGTGCTGAAATAGCTCATCCACATTTTTATGAAGTTCTAGATTTAAAACTTTAAATGATTTCATTGCTGACCCGCATTTTCCGTATCTATTTGTGTTCATGAGTATTTTCCCATGTCTTTCAACAAGAGATTCATTGTATCAATTTTTGATCTAAATGTTACCCAAACTGGGGTCTCTCTTACACAACCCATGCTTAATGATTCTAAAAAATCTTGATGGAATCGAACCCGCGCCTTCTAGCAAAAGGCAATGCTTAGTCAGTGCGCTTATCGGCCCAACGCGATCAAACCACCGCCTAGTAATATCTCGAATCGTGTAAAAGATGTCCGGTGGGACTCGTGAGAGTGATATCGTAAAATTTTAGTCTAAAAATACCAAATTCTTATACAAACAGTAATCTCTTTTATTTGGTCCAATGTTGCAAACTTTTTCATAAAAACACCACCGTGTCTTCTTGACCCGGAACCAAACGTAAATGACAGTTCTACTAAATTCTACTTTACTATATTAAAGATTAATGAGAAAATAATGTCTAATTATTAGTTTAAAACTTTTCCATCAAATCAAACTAATTAGTATATCATACAGCTGACGTTTTATCTGAAAGGATATACTTCACGATTTGGCCCATAGAAATTTCATTGAAATCGGTTCAGTGATTTCGTTTTTAAATCAAAATCGCTGGAAAAAATATGTCATCCAAGTAAAAGAAATTGCGAAATTGATACTTGACAAGGATTTGTGTATGATACGATAACTAAAAAGGGTAAAATAAAAACTTTTGCTTGTCGCTTCTGTTCGTTCTGGTTTTCAGGGCGATGCAGTTGGTGGGAATAGTGTAGCTGGCTTGTTCCACAAAAACCCATCCATCGTTTCTTTGGTATTTCCTTACTCTCGTCACTTCCCTGATTCAGTTCAAACAAAAGATAATTTATAATTGGAATCAAGGTAGCATTAGCTACTATTTGCGTCTTATCTACGAAACGTCTAAGTAACGCGAAGACTATAAGCCATTGCATTAAAGTGCAGGATGCAGATGACAACAGAGATGTCTGGGGCTATAATTAGTAAAACTACGTATTTTGTTTGCAGACGTAACAATGTGTAAGACTACTACAAAAGAGGTCGGAGTTGTGGAGACCGGGAAGAAGAAGGTGTACTCAGCTTCCGTTGAAGAGGCTTTGTCTATGACTGGTAAGTACTGGCAAGTTTAATCTATGGGTTAAAGGTCCTAAGTAACATGAGACAATGGCGGGTAGAAAGAGATGAAGACGATGGTTGCACTTTGTAGCTTAACTTATAGGTTCTCACTTAAGGAAAATTGGCCCGCGGAGTTCTAAAATCATATTATTCTACCCATGTAGAGAGATGGTCAGAGGATATAACCGCAGAGAATTGACATGTTTGGAAGAAATCCATTCAAAATCCAAAGTGTTCAGTAAGATTATGTTGCAAAGCGAAGAGTATTACTAGATTTGTGGTTATTAAGAAAATCCTCTTCCTCAAATTAAACCCTTTCATCAGTTAACCTCTAATAAACTCCATTCATTCACCATTCAGGTTTCGGCAAATACAACTTCGGTCTCCTGGTAGTATGCAGCTGGACCCTGCAAGCGATGGGCATGGATATGTTCGGCACCAGCTTCGTGGTGGCTGCAGCTGTCTGCGACCTGGAACTGACGCTGCAGCAAAGGGCGTTGCTTACAGCTATGCCTCTTCTCGGTAAGCTGTCCAGTGGAATGTTATTTGTAATTCTCCTCGATCTAGTATGATGATTCGGGACTGCTGTTCTTCATATCATTCTGAGCTGGTCCTTTGAGTCGGAAAAGTTTTCCTGTATTTTCAATATCATCATTAGCCTGAAGCAGTCCACTGCAGAAATAGGCCTCTCCTATCGCACGCCTCTCAACTCGATTCTACCAGCCACCCTGAGAATTATGTTCTATTAGGTACTCGGCAATAAGATAACTCCCTGATGACAAAGTATTGCTATCCCTCTTCGGTCTCTTTACCAAATCCACTCTTACCAAGTATTACCTTCCTTCCAGGCGTGGTAGCTGGGGCCCAGCTATGGGGCTACGTCTCCGATACGAAGGGCAGGAGACTGACCCTGGTGCTGTCCATGTCAATAGGCTTCGTGTTTGCTGCACTCAGCAGCCTATCTCCGAACTGGCAGACCATGGCCATCCTTAAGCTGATCTCTTCTACATTGTAAGTTATAGCTTTGATTTTATTTTGCCATGAAACGTGATCACTGCAAGAAAACGTTTAGTGCAAGAAACGGTACAAAGTAAAAACTTTCCACAAAAATGTTTGATGTCGAGTTTTTTGTGTCGGTGGCGTTAAATAGAATCGTCTCCCAAAGTTTCCAGTCATGCTAATTTTAACTCTTGGGACATAAAACGAGCCCCTGCCGTAATTTTTTCTTAGAAACAGAAATTGAGATAATAATAAAAGACAAGAGTGACTGAGAGATGATACCATAATTATGTAAATAGAACCTGAAACGCCACACATGTACCTACACAAATATTGTCCGCGTTTTTTCCCACGTTATCTCGAAATTTCATGTTCCAAAACGTGTGTTCAAAATCTCTGTCACACCAGATATTAATAGGTCAACAAAGTTGGAAGATAACACTATAACAATAGCGAAATTAAACCTTTAAATAACATTAATGTAAGTAATGGAAATGTACCAATCTTTCTTATTTTAATATTCGGGACAGGTATTTAGAGGCGACGCACGATGAAGGTTTTTAGTCGCGATTATTGGTCCTTAGGGGTGAATTAGTGGTTATATACTCCTGATTTCTCAACAACACATTGTGTTATTAGTAAGTAGTTGTTTTTTACGGAAACCTAGGTGCTCCTAAAGCATTTAAAAGTTTTTATCACGTTAACTCAGTCATCAATTAATCTAGAAGTCATTACTAAGTAAAATCCTATACACGTGATTTTACGTCAAGGCAAAAATCGCAGACAGCTACGAAAATATAAATACTATGCGGAGCTGAAGTTAAGCAAATATGACGTCATGCCTCTCACGGTAGTGAAAATGTACGTCATGGAAGTAGCAACGATGTTATCGTACCTATTATGCAAACTTTTCCGAGTCAGTATTTAGTTTGAGATAACAAACCCCCTGGCGAGACAAAGACAAGATAACCACTGAAAACACACACAGTTCTATATTAAGAACGTGGGTAATACGCTGAAAGTAACTTGTAAATAAGTGGCGTGATTTCTATTTACTTTGTTGCTTCGTGCATATAAAGGAACTGACCTACCGAAACAGAGGTGAATGTTGAACGTGTCAGTGCATGTGCTGCAAATTAGCGCAATATGCAATGTGTGCTCTTTCCTCTAAATTTATTTATACGACTATTAGTATAGGATGCCACTACATAATATACTCTAGTTAGTAGTACTGTAGAATCAAGTTCAAGTAACTCCACAGACAGTTGCGTTGAGAGTTTGTTGTCACTTCTTTTCCCTAGGAAAATACACGAGGAACACACTACAAACACACAGTTTTTACACTTGGAAGTGTTAAAAGGCGGGACTGCTCTACCTCAAAGAAAAAAAAAACAAATGTTTTTAAATAAACCAGTTACAGTTACCGAGGCACTTTGTAATAGTCAAGGAGACGGTTAGTTAAAACCAAGAAGACGAAGCTAAAATCCCGTCACAACCCCACCCCCGATAGCATCAACCTAGTTACCTAACAAACTATAACATTGGTCCTTTATCCCCTAGCACGTCAGCCAGTAACTCAGGCGCTTACACGTTGCTGGGGGAGAGCTGTTCGGAACGCGCCCGTGGTCGCGCCATGCTGCTGTGCTCGTGCGCGCTCATGTGTTCGCAAGCTACTGTTGCAGGTATGTACTGTTTACTGTAGAATTAGCACTGCATACACCTAAATTCTTATTTGGGTGCATGCAGTGGCTTTATTGGTACTGTCTACGTGAAGTCGTCATATTTGTTGTAGTTTGTCGGATTTGTAGCCAACTGAGTCAACATCTGATAATACCAGTTAACATTGTTGCGTCTCCGAATAACTTTTTGAACTATCCACATACCGTCTTTCTTTATGGATTTTAAAATACTTATCATTTACTCAGATTTATCAAATTCAACATAAATGAAAATATAAATAACAAATTAAACAAAATCCTGAACATAAATCCCCTTACGACTCATGAAACAAAAAAGAAGGTAAAAATCGGGCTACTGTCACAGGACTACAACGCAAATGAAAATTTACTGCAATCAACATAAATATATAAGAACACAAATAAATGGTATTCACAAACATACACACACACACACCCCCACCCACTCACCCCACACAAACCCACTCACTCACACACATCAACGCCCACATGCACATGCACATACGTGCACCCCATATTTCTAATTTGATTTTATGCTGGCTGTATTGTAATTTGTTTCAATTTTATTTTACAACAATCTTTATTTTAAAATTAATACTGTTTTTAATTAGATTTTCAATCTAAATTTGTTTTAATCCTGATTTTATTCGAATTTAGTATTTGATTTAATAAGATTATTTAACTTGCTTTTATTCCAATTAAATTTTCTATTATTAGTGCATAGTTAAATGTTTAATGTTAACTATTAAACGTAATTTTAAGTAATATAATTATGTTACCTTTTGCTGCATACAACTTACCCAATTGTAACCCAAATGGAAGAACTGACTGGCTCCTGAAATACTGGTATTCTAACCTAGCCCTGGAGCCAGGGTCTCAATTTTTTCTGTAACCTGGCTTTTATGGCAATAAAGAAATTTATATATTTATCTTCTCGTACAGAGAAGACATTAGCATTAGTCACCACGGTTGCTCAATTGCTTGATCGGCGATATCAAACTTATATTAATATTATAAACCCAGATTTCACCACGATGTTATCGTTAACCGATGCCTGTGACGTACATAAGTCCTATATACCTACGCAACTCGATCATAACCAACAGATCATGTGTCTTCTTCCAGTATTCGCCTACCCAATCCTCCCTATGCAGTTCGCCTACCACATCGACTTCCTGGGCATTATATACCGTCCATGGCGTCTCCTGGCACTCGTGATGTCCCTGCCATGTGCCATCACCGCGTGTCTGCTGATACTGTTCTACGAGAGCCCCAAGTTCCTCGTCAGCCAAGGAAGGATGGATGAAGCCCTGCAGGTTCTGAAGAATATCTATGCTGCTAATACTGGGAATAAGGCTGATAGTTTTCCTGTAAGTATAAAGTACAGTAATTTTGACGTGATATAATTTTTTCCAAGTTTTGTCTTCAAAGAACGCAGATATAATTTAATATAATGATATCGTAAACTTTGCTATAAAAATGAATATAGTAAGTGAAACATTGAACTCTTAATCAAGGGTGTGTAGGACACCTAGTGGGTTACCAGACGGCTGCCACATCCAAATAAAATTTATTTTCAGAACACAAAAGTCATCTTTCAAATGTCTTTAAACTGAAAGAAGCATGGACACCTCTTGGTCTTTACGTCCGCGACAATCGAAAACGTTTGTTAGCTTGACGTTGACTTTGGTCTAACGCTGTTTCAATATTTTTCTAGGTTCATAAGCTTCTCGATGACACTGAGAACCATTCCGCGGACGCTAAGGTTTCTTTCCTGAAGTCGGTTTGGCAGCAGACAGTACCTCTCTTCAGAGCACCGTTACTGAAGGAGACTCTCAGGCTGTTCTATCTGGTTGCTGTTATTTACATGACGTGAGTATTTCCAAACAATCACACTACACACACACAATAATATTTATAGCGCTCTTTTAGCAACATTATGCTAGTTAACTACATATTAATATCTTAAAACAAAAACAACCTTAATTCATAGAGATCATCTAAGTATAATTTTTTTTTATCATTAGATTCACTAAAAGAGCTTAGATCCCTTTGATTTTATTTCAATTTGTAATTAAAATCAAAAGTCTAGGCCAAGTCAGTCACTTTACACAATGTCACATTTTTTGGTGTGACAGTCCTATAAGTATAAGTATTCTACTCTTTGGTTAGGACCAAAGAGTAGAGTACTGACTAGGGTCAGTAAATCCAATCACTCTCTTCGCCACTTCCTCGAATTTTCACCGAGGACATGTGGTGGAACAAATTCCCCTAAGTAATGTTTTGAAATCAAGAGTGCTGTAACATCTGATTCTATTCTAGTGGCAGTGGCTTCATCCTCTGGTTGCCGTACATCATGAACAACCTGTTCTTCGTGCTGGAAGCTGGCGGTGGCGAGGGCATGAACCTCTGCGCTGTCATCAAGTATCCCTCTATTGCCGGCTTTGCTACTGGAAATATAACTGTAAGTGTTTTTTTACTTTATTACTTTCTTTTCAACTCTTTAAAGCAAATCATACGAACACAACAGTCATCAATTTATCACACCTATCTCTTATTAAATGTTATTTTTAATAAGTCATCAATTTCCTAATTATGTTTGGGTCAGTTTTCAGTCTAACCGGATGCAGTTGATTATTTTACCTGGAACGTCTACCTTTCTGACCTCTAAAACTCAGTAACTGTGTAACACGATATCCCTTGGCCGGACTGGTTAGACTTCTGGCTTTTAATAGGTACCTGACTAATTCTGACTGCTAAAATTAATAATGTAGGTATTATAGTTAAAATCCTATTATTATATTGTCTTCCTCCTTACCAGGACGTTGAAATCTGCGACGACACAATTCAAAACACGACCCTCTTCTCCGCGATGACATACGGCGCCATGGCGAGCTGTTCCAACGTAGTGCTGTCCCTCACGTGCGGCAGTCGCAAGCGTATGGCCATGATCTGCATCATGGCCATGTCGGCCATCGCCGCCATCTTGCTGAACGTGGTGGCTGTGCCACTGGCTGGAGGAATATTCTTCTTCTTCTTCCTGATGTGCGCGCTGTCCATGGGGATTTTGAGCGTGTATTTTGTAGAGCTGTATCCCACTTCTCTAAGGTTTGTAAACTTTTTTATTTAGATAGATAGAATATCCTTAAGTGTTCACTAAAATTGTTACACAGCTCTTAACAATACTGCTAATTATTTAGGTTGGTACAAAGAGTATTTTATCGCTAGGTAGTAGAAAAATTTGGCAGTCAAATTCTGTAGAATTTTAATTTTCAAGGCCTAGTTACAGCGTAATCCAATTATAAGCTATATAAGCCATATTTAAGTTACACTATACTTAAATAATAATTCACTAACTACATTAATTGAATTAATTCTAACATTGAGAATCTTAATAAATTATATGAGCAACGCAATTACTACAATATTGCTGCTTTCGTATTTCTACGGGCACTTAAATATACGCCATAAATAAACTAATTAATTACTGTGAGCGATGCGTTCGGAAAATGGATCGAGAAAACACAACGTTTTACATCAATTGTGATTTTAAGACAAAGACCAAGCAAGCGTGGTAAAAACTGGTCTTTTAAATCGTAAATCTTGCAAGGATTTCAGTCAACATTCACCAGATGATCAGCCCGTCTGGCAGGGAACATCCCCAAGCTGTGACTTACTATTTCACTTAACTTAATTATAATTTTCTATTACAGAGGGATGGTGTCCTGCCTCTCAGTGATGCTGGGTAGACTCAGCGCATTCCTAGGGGTCAACGCAATAGGTGCATTGATATCAACCAGCTGCGAGGCCACTTTCTATGGCTGGTCACTATTGTTGCTAAGTAAGTTACCTTACTTTAATCTTCATACTTTAATTTTTATTTTAGCGTTTTTCAAGTTTTTTGCTTGGGGACATTGACTGCAGTTAATTATAGGTTACTAGCTGTTGCTCGCGGCTTTGCTCCAGTTATGTACGTAAATTAACCTTTTAAACGTTTTAAATGTAGCCTATAGCACTCTGGGATAATGTAGCTTCCCGATAGTGAATGAATTTTCGAAATCGAATCAGTAGTTCCGAAGATTACCCCCTGCACACAAACTTACAAACAAATACCTTTTTATTATATTAGTATAGAAGACGTATAGATTAATTGCTTAGACTACTTTATGTTAACGATGTTTTGTTGAGATGATAAAATAATATCGTAGATTATGAAACAACCAAGTGAATTTCTTAGTAATCTTCTGTCTAAGAAGTTCGTGTGAATATCGTCGCCGCGCTTTGCGTAATCGCTATGTGCGTGTTTTTACACACTTTACACTTTATATGCAAAAACTGTTTTATTTCTAAAAGTACCCAAAGTCTTCAAAAAATTATTTTTTACCTTAATAGTATAACTTCACTTTGTTTTAGATTACATTAATAAATATGCCAAAATGACCAATTCGTCCTATTCCAAGGATAAGCTATCTACATATGTGACGCTCGGCCTAATCGTGGCAATTAATACAAACTGTTTATTTCACCTCTGATTAGGCAAATAATGGCAATATAAATAAAAAATTAGTTACACAATCGATTAAACCTCATAATATTTATTTTCTTTTTGTTTATCGTTGATAAAAATAACAGCACGCAATAAACCCCCCATGTTTATTTACGTATGTATGTGTGCTACAATACCGGTTGTGAACTTATCAATTTTATGAAATCGTTCCATTACTACAAAAAGTCGAACATGGCTTCACTGGGACCAGTGAAGCTGTTTTGTCTAATTTAAAAGTACAATGCAAAAGGACCAAAAAACCGATGCTGATGCTGTATTCCAAAAGGATAAATTTTCTTCGAGATTTCCTGTGTAGGAACTTTATAACGGGTGTTTTAGAGGCAGAGAACAAAATAAAACACGGAAAAATGATTTTAATATCCATAAAATTGGCTTTATTTGACTGATAAATGTATGCATTTATGATGCACGTTGAAAACACCCAATAATAAACGTCAAAAAAAATACAATTCAGTAAATCATTAATTTTGCTACTGTTTTGGTGAGATTCAAGAATATACGAAAGCAGTGTGCACTTATCCTTATTCATGAATATTTAATCATTGGATAAGAATTAATTGCTAATACGTAATTTTAAATTTCCGCATTCGAATGTTTTGCTGAATTCAAGGCCTGAAAAATGAAAACAACGCATAACTTACACGCGGTTCCACTTGCAACAATTTAATCTTAAGATGTATTTTTAAACTTTAAGATTCATTCACAGCAACTTCCTATTTATATTTAGTTATTTATTGGCCTATCTACAATTGTTACACTGTTTATCCTAATAATACAAGCAATATGATACAAGCATAGTGTACAATATGATGCGATAGACACAGCATGCAAAAAACGAAATTATAACAACAGTAAAATTATAATAATAGTGCAGAAATAACACTTTTAACAACAGTGGGTAGTTTTAGAAACACAGTAAATACAAAGATGACAAGAGAAAAAAGAAAAAAAGTCGGTGTGGTGGTTAGCTTTGATGGACTTGGCGCTTGAATTTTTGGAGTGTTGTGGAAAAAATATCTATTGATTCATCGCAATTGTTAAGAAGCCTACAAATTCTGGGGATGGGGGAGTTGGATACAGATATTATCAACAACTTCAGATTTCTTTTCAATTTGTAACCATATATTTCTGTCATTTTCAGGTGCAATAGCAGTAGCATGGTTCCTACCAAAAGACAAAACTCCTAAGAAGTAAAGATTCACCTACATGACTGGATCTACTGAAGACTGAACATATCTACTATTAATTGTACATAATCTATGAATGAGTGAATGCCTTGTCTAGTGGTCGCAAGCGGTACTGCTGAGCATGAGCTCTTGGATTCAATTCCCAGGTCGGGCAAGGTGTTATTCGATTACTCTATCAGGAATTTCTCGGCCCGGAGTCTGAACTTGTGCTGGTAATAGGCTCGCCCCCTATTACGTAGGACTTAAACATAACTGGCGAAATGTGGGAGCACTGTAGATACACCTCGGGATTAGAGGCGTGATGTTATGTGTGTGAATGCGTCCGAGCCTTGCGTTATATGCTTCTGACTGACTGATAACTTTATTGTATGCTATTGTTTAGTTTGTTTTTCTCACAAAACAATAATATTTTGCTATCGGTAGTGCCATAAACTATAACGTACGATATAGTGAAAGAGAATAAATCATGGAATTAATATTATCTATATTATTCTAGAACTAATCTGTAACAGTTATTCCTTCAATATTTTCAAAAGACACAGGTGCATTTTTTGAACACCCCTTTAAAAAAACGCATTTGTTTTAAAAATTATAAATGCTAATCAATTAGCATAAAATCTTTCCCATTTTTATTACATATTTACATGATTGATATAGTAATAACTATATCAATCATGTAAATAAGTAATTTCTAAATCAAAGTGTACCAGATAGGGCCATTGTCGAATCACTAAAAAGACTAATGTTTAAACAGTATTATAAGTTAAAAATCTTGTTTTAATTATTATAAAATAATTCTTAAGTGCTTAATTATAATTTGTATAGGTAGGTATATATTACATATTATAATATTGTAATAAATGTACATAATTAATATTAAAATATTGTATTCTTTATTTCCCTTTAAAATAAAATGTCTAGTCAGTTATAGATATTTTATTTAAATCGCAACAAGAAAAATAAGAAAATGGATTTTTTCCAAATAATGGTTGCTTCATCATCATCTGCCAAGCCTTTTCCCAACTATGTTGGGTTGGCTTCCAATCTAACCGGATGCAGCTAAATACCACTATTTTACATGAAGCAACTGCCTATCTGATCTTCACAACCCAGTTAGTACAGGGTAATACGATACCCCTTGTTAAGACTGGTTGTCAGACTTTCAAGCTACTGACTACCTGTAACAACTGTCAGAGGAAATAAATGACAGCCGGGACCAACAGCTTAACGGACCAACTAAGGCAAGCGCGGCTTAACCCGGTGATCGACCCAAACGGCTGTTTTCTCTATTTAGCCACGAGCCTACTTCATCATACGCACATTATATTACCTACTTATCACTTACACGTCCCATAGTGCGGCTTATAAAATGGACATATTATTTTTAAAACACGTGAATGATGTGTATCTTAATTGGTAAGTTTTATAGATAGTGTATTTATCTAGGATAAAACTATCTACATCTATTACGTATTTTACAGCCTTTAGACTCATGCCTAAGTAAAATGTGAAATAAAACATGGAAGTATAAAATGTAGGTACAAAAGCTATGGAAATACAGAATGCTAACGTATGAAGAAGTTGGAACTTTGACCATCAATATCTCAGTAACTAGAAGCTTTAAAAAATATAACAATGGCAGGAAGAACAAGTGCCCCTCGAACTTCGTTGAGGGTGTATTTCCACCCTTTAGATAGCGGGAGCCGAGCTACCTACCGCGATAACTACCCTCTGCATAAAAATATTCATGATTCTCTTAAACTGAACATTGGCCATTAATGGATAAGATTAAATTATTATTTAACAGCAGATAAGTTTGTACTGATAGCAAATATTATTATCGACAGATATGACAATGTCCCAAACCTTGTAAAGAAACTATGACATCACTAATTTTCAGGCACCTTTATACATCAACTGGGAACAACTTTAGCGGTAATCGACAACTGTATTGCTTTATGAACTTCAAGATCTTGATTCTGCCACATTTTTTAAAATACCCCTTTTTCCAGTACCGGCACTAAGGACCATTTTTTTTTGTGCTAGGCACATTAATTAACTCAGAATGTAATCCTCTTTCATTTGGTTAGCAAAAAATATTTTCAGCGATATACGAGTAGCATCCGCTATATTGATTTTTTCACATGAATCCACATTTTCGGTATTCGCCGAATCATTTCGGTGCCGAAAAGTATCTTAACGAATCGATTGACACCTCATTCATCAAAATCGGCTCAGTAGTTAAAGCGCCTCAGTGGACCAAAAAATATTACATATGTACATACATAGACTGCTAAAATCATTACCTTCCTTATGGTTTTGCTGCAGCCGGGTAAAACGGAAATAACGTGTGTCATAAAACTGTCGTGGTTCGTACCGATACATCATGTTTTCTTAAAAACAAGTGCATGGCTTACAATATTTTCACCGAGTTCATAAAAAGAATTACGCAAAATCAATAATTGAACAAGAAATCGAAACATCGACGTGCGTGCCAACGGAGGCCTTGGATTTAATGCTGGCTTTCTGCGTGAAGTCTTTAAATATGAGTCGATACGTGGCGAATTTCCTCTCTAATGCTAAATATTGGCCATATGAAACGTTTTATGCAGGTTGCAATGAAAATTATTTTTATTTCATTATGTATTATTTATTTATATTATAATATAATAGCTTTTCGGAGTCAGAACTTGTGCCTGCATCCTGATTGTTGGCAACAGGCTCGGCCCTTATAACTTGGGACTAAAACTTACCTAGCACAATTTAGGGTGCACTATAGGTACATCTCCGCCTAACCCGATTACAGAATATATATTTCTGTTGAATGACTATTTTTTGTAGTTGTGAACTCTAAACCATGTTTTATCTATGCTAAGGTCACTGCTATCCCCTCTCCGCTAGCATTGCAGTTTTGACATCAAGACACAGAAGACATCAGCCGCATAGTAAAAAAAATGCCTGGCAGTTTGTACCTAGAGGTACAAGGGCCAGGACATCATATTTATTAATAAAACATCTTTCAAAGGGCCATTCGATTTTTTCTTTTATTTGACAACAACTTTAAAAGGAGCCAGTATTAAGATTTTATCGAATATTTATAAAAACTAAATTATGTGGCAACTGACAGCTGAGCATGAATAGATCTCTGAAACACTTAATTATAAATAAGTATATGAATTTGTAGATAATTTCGCAAATTAGCAGTATATCGTATCGGAACATTGCGATTATCTTCGTGTTACTATCAATTTTACCTACGTTCGTTTTTAATCTTAATATGACTCGCCTTGCGTTTACACGTAGGGATATATTCTAAGAATATTTTTTTTCGTAAATATATAATAACATAGTTTAGTAATAAATGGTCAGAAACATCGGGTTTAATAAATACTTAAATCGAATGTTATTTCGTAATTTTTAACAAATTTAAAAAATTATTAAAAAGTGGAAAGTTAAGATGGCGGATAAAAGCAATGAGGCCTATGAGAGGCTGCCCTTCGAGGCGGCAATTGACAAAGCAGGTATGTGGGCTAAGTTTTAAATTAGGTGTTCCATTATTTGTCTTGAATGTGACTAACTGCCTGGAAAGAACTGCTCTATTGCAAAATTCGCAATAATAGCAATCGGTCATCTACCCTTTTTCTTAATTTATTACAAAACGATATGCAACGACAGCTGTGTGTTAGTAATAAGGTTAGTTCCTCCATCACTTAAACCAGAGTTTTTTAAGAAGTGTTTTCTGTTTTACATTACCATCATTTACGTTATCTACCTACTACATTATTATTACGAACAATTGAAGGTTTCGTTTCAGATTCTTGTGTGCATAAAAATTAAAAAACACTACTTCACACGAAAGTGATCTTTCAAGAAAATTATATTAACTCTTCGTCTTCTTAAACTCTTTGAATTTTTGAACGTCTAATTTACATAGGGTAGAACCTCAAAACGCCGGGTTTTAACTGGGCAGAAGAAATGGTGGAAACAAACTCCCCAACAACACATCACTCTGTTAAGCTCTAACTCAAACTCAAAGCATTTATTTCAAATAGACCCGTGACAGGCACTTTTGCATAGTCAAAAAAAAGCTACCTACAGTCCAGTCACAGGCATAATAACTGTGAATGGACCGTAGTTGCCGTATGTGTTCAGTTTGTCTGCCTCATACGTTTTATTAACACAAGCTCTTGTTTATGTTCCAGGTTTCGGACTATACAGCTACATAATGACCAGCCTGACGGGTGTAGCCATCATCTCGTTCGTTTGCATTGTGTACGCCAGCACCATCATAGTGCCCACCAGTGCCTGTGAGCTGGGGACCACGAGCAGCCAACAGGGGTTACTGGCCGCTGGACCTGTAGTTGGTAAGTTTATTAAGAGAACTGCAACTACTTCTTCTTAAATGCTGAACGCCTGGTCCTAAGGGTCGGGAATTCAATGAAACACTTGATTTCTTCTAGGCCGTATCATCGCTTCACATCATCCGAGTTGCGGTCAAACGCAAGCCTATTTAGTATTAAAAAAAAAACAACTCAAGCCGTCGCAATCCACTGCTAGTTTACACCTCTCCCAAGCTTCCGCTTGCAGTCCAGATCAAAAATTGCAAAAAGACAAATAGCCCAGAATAGTGCTGTGTAGGTTCAGAATGTGTCTAAAATTCAAACAAGTTAGTAATTCTTAGGGAATTTCGTCAATGAAACCGAATGCGATCAGCGGTGACTAGCGCATGTAAACCACGTTCAAGAGCTTTTCATGTGATAAAATTGTTGTGAAATATTGACACTCAGCCAGCTTTCAGTTCATTTGTGAAATTTGCCCTTAGTGAATCCGAGTTTGTGCCCAGTCGATGGCAATAGGCTCACTCCTGTTTTTAACACCTCTGACATTTTCAGAATCGTCGACACCAGAACCACCCATAAAGAAAAATATGTAGAATAGGATAGGCTCGATCCTATTACATGGGAATGAGACTTCAACATGTTGTAACTGGTTAAATGTTTATGGGGAGATTACAGGCGAAAACATTGTGAGGAAACCAGCATGCCTGAGAGATATTTCTCGACGGCATGTAAAATCTAAGTCAGAGGCCCTTGGGCGGCAAAAAACCCTGACACCAGGTTAGGCACTAACCACACGATGAAGAAGAAGAAGAAGGCGATGTGACGTAAATTAATAATTCACTTTGTAGGTCCTACCTTTACCGCCACCTTATTTACTCACAATTATACCAGTTTTATGATAAATGTAACTACTAAGCCAAACGCAGTAATGAGTCTTATTTAAACAAATAAATACCGAATTGTCTCATTGTGTATCTGTGGAGAACGTGGTTGATTTCACATTTGTATCATTTCTGTATCCTATCTTTTTGTAATTCTTAATGTGTAATAATTTGTTTTCCCGAATAAATAAAATTAAATTAAATTTTAAAGAGGTAAAGATTGTAAGTTTGGATGTACGGGCCATAATCTTTGTAATTACTGATCCGATTACGAAAATACTCTCACTAATCAGAAGCTACACTATCCCTAAGAGTCATCCATGTCTACCAATATTATAAATGATACGATGTTTATTTGTTTGTAACCTCACCACGAAAACACCCAAAGAAAAAACAAGAGAAAGAAATGTAATCATATTTATCGAATTCGGGGTCCTCCGGTACGGGTGCCTCAGGGATCGGGGTACTCAGGGACTAACCCGAATAAAGGGTTGATTGGATCGTAATGAAATTTGGCGAGCAGATAAATTATATCCTAGGGGAGGACATAACCTATCATTTTTTTCTCACATCAAGATTTCTACCCGAACGAAGTCGCGGGAAACATCTAGTTCACAATAATTTAGCCAGCCTAGACAACCTGCTGACCCGAATCGTACCTGTTTAGCATTCTTTAGCCAGCTTATCCAAGGTTTTCGTATTTATATGGAAATGTGAGAAGCAATTAGCAAATCTGGTTATTTAAACTTCGTTTGTGAGTTTGATAATGACTAATTTTTGCACGCGGCTTCTCTCCCGTTATTTACGGAAATTAACCCAGACGAACGTTTTAAAGGTATGCCTATGACAATCCGGGATAATGTAGTTTCCCGTTAATGAAATAATTTTCGGAATCGGATCAGTAGTTCCGAGGATTACTCCTTACATACAAACTTACAAACAAATATTACCTCATTAATTCCTATAGATTATAAATATCTTCATTACGATAACTTTTTATCCCCGTTTTAATCAAGGCTTGGGTCTTTGAATGAAATTGCCCCATCATTATGACAAATGTGAAAATATGTTGCAACTAAGTACCTAAATAATTAATAATTCTTAATTTTATTGAAAATTACGGAAAAATCGAATACAAAGGTTGAAAAGAAAATAATTATTATCAAAGTCATCCATAATTATGGATCATTCTCACTGGTTCCACCAGCAATTAGTTCCATGGAACTACTTAGTGAGATTTTTTTTCTCAGTAGTTCCACGCACTTTGATAATGGAACAAATGAAACAAAACTTAATCGAACTCGTCTCACTAGTTCCACCGTAGTTATATTAGTGACCAGAGAAGGGAACATGTAACGTTTACAGATCTCTTCCTTATTATTGCCCTAGATGTGAGTATCTCTTGTACTTAGGTGAGCATCTCTTGTAGGTGAGCAAGAGCAGCTTGCTTGCTAAACAAAAGTAAATACACGACTTAGATAATTAATTTGGCAGTTTTGTGACAGTTTTGAGACAGTTTCGGGAATCACGCACCTGCAAAAGGAGGATGGCATTTCCGGCCGCGCTGATAACTAGTTGGTGCCAATAAATCTGTTATTTTTTTCTAGAAGAAATCACAAAATACATTTTACACTCTAGGAAGCGCGAAAAGTAGCATTAAAGTATTAAACAAAATAATCGATTAAATACTTAGTTATCGAGAATAAATAGATCGGTTAAATGTTATAAGGTGTATGGAAATCGAGTGACTAGTACCTATTAGTCGATTAAACTTTGCTAACGTTTACCTGTAGATTTAAGCCGCTTGGGTCCCTTCTATATCTCAGTTTCCATCTCCAGGGTCAATGCTGGGCGGCATCTTGTGGGGCTACCTGGCGGACACTCGCGGCAGACGCAAGATGCTGCTGGTCTCCCTCGTCGGCGGCATCATCTTCAACCTGGTGGCTAGCATCTCCGTAAACTGGGTCATGCTTATGATCTTCCAATTTATCGCTTCTTGTTTGTGAGTTTTTCTTTTATAATTGTTTGGTGAGAGCGATTAGGTTTTTTCTCTTTTTTAATTAAAACGATAAAGGGAATTTTTAATTCATAGGGAGCTCTAAATACATTAAGCTAGTTGAAAGTGTAGAATGCAAGAAAGAGCGAAACGAGTTCGCTTCCTCTGGTAGATTGTTTCTTTTTGCAGAAATAGGAGCCACTTTGTAAATCCTTAAGTGTTTACTTTTACGATTTATGTGGAAAGGCTAGAAAACAAATAGAATGTAGGATGCAAGAAAAACCAAACAACGACAAAATTTTAGCTCCCCACCTCGGAAATGTTAGCACCACTGCTTGGGATTATTACCTACATACCAATGGATCGCAGGACCCCAGGCATTTATCCATGGTGGCTAATGGAAAACACATCCCTGTTCATTTTGTGTCTAAGACTCCTAGCGAAAAGTATTAAATTGGTCATAAGATTCGGATGTGGTAGAAAGTTTGAAAAATTTAAATGAATGCGGAGAGTTGTATGAGGAGGACACCCATGTACTTATTTCTATTAATATCTAGCAATAATAATAATCGTAAGCAGGTAGGCATATTGGACAGGAAGTGTAGTAATCCTAATATTTAATGACTAACAATTTTCATTCATAATTTAAGTATTATGACCACGCTAAATAGATAATACAAGGTAAAAGATTAATTTACCAATTATCTGTCATACTCATAATATAACCTTTTAACTTCCCTTCAAATAATGAGTAATAGGCAAATACACGATTAGTAACAAAAAAAAAAACATAAATTTGATAATCTTGTTTTTAAGAATGAATTATTTTATCGCCAAACACACCTAAACCTACCAGATAGGTATATCTAAACTAATGATAAAATTCAATTAACTGCTAATTTGTTAATACCTACTTAGGGTACCTACTTCCAAAACAAACCTCACGTTACTTTCTACCATGAGTAATAATGACTAATTCCATATCTGTATTAAACAGTCCTAATTTCAACTTACTTACTTAGATACCATTGCTTTTTTTTAGGTTTGGTGGAATTGTATGGTCCTTCTTCACGTTCTAAGCCCTTTGCATTAAAGAAAGAAAGAAAGATAGAAAAATTATTTATTAGTCTCGCACTGGACAAAACAAAGTGGTATTTTGACAATAAAACGAACATTAAAAAAAAGAAAACTTAAAAACAGATTAAAATAAAACTAACTAAACTGGTCCTGGTCTGGTATCTGGTAAAAGGACTCGATAGTACTTAAAAACAATAAGAAGTTCACAAAACCATGTTGAACAGATTACTAACAGCTATTTTTATTAGTTACTTATTTTAGAAATCCTCCATGCACCCTTGGAACCCAACATCTCTCCATAAACCTGTCCCTATTTCCTTCATCTTACGATTATGTGTATTCAATTTTCAGCGCATCAGGCCTATACTCGATGTCAATGTCACTGCTCAGTGAAAGTGTCCCGATGGCGAAGAGAAACGTCGTTGTGTTGCTGGTGTCCAGCATCTTCCTGCTCTCTCAGGGTATCATGGCAGGTGAGGGAATATCATACAGTAGAAGTACTTAACTGGTAGACAGACAACCAGTGTTACCAAGGAGTATCGTATTTACCCAGTCACTAGGTTGTGGAGGCCAGATAGACCACATCTTGGACCACATAGGCATTGCAGTCGTTCCATGTAAAATACTGCCACTGAGTTGGATCTAGTTACACTGGAAGTGAGCCCCAACAAAGCTAGGAAAAAGCTAAACAGATGATGACTTGACTAGATACCATCAGTAAAGGCGAACTTTTTCTGTGCGCTAAAGCATATCAAATTAGCAGTAGGCTACATAGATACTACTCGTACTACGTTCGTATACGTACTCTATTACAATAATCACCTTATTATTGAGTTATAAGTTGTAACATGAAATACAGGTTCTACACTATTTGACCTTATAGATATCAACCGCCCACGGCCTTGCGCCAATAGGGACTTGGGAAGCTCATAAATTGCTGGGTCACTGAAAGGCGATTCGCTTATTTCGGCTTTCACACATATAGCTAACAACTTGGCGAACCTGAGACTGCCTATTTCGACAATGTAGACACAGCGCAAATCACCCTTACTGCTACGGAATAAAAGCTCTGTCAATATCTAATCGTTACCACTAATACACAACAGCATAAATGACTGTGTTGAAAAACAAGCAGATACTTTTTATTAAAGACCGTTTATTTTCTTAATTCCAGTACTGGCGATACCAATCATTCCTCTCAGCTTCTCCTACGATCTCCCCGCTCTGGGCATCAAGTGGAATTCCTGGCGCACCCTGCTTGTGGTCTACTCCTCCCCGAGCATCATCACCACCATCTGGCTGTTCTTCATGAAGGAGAGCCCCAAGTTCGTATTCATCAAAGGAGATGAGGATAGGGCCATGGATATATTGAGGACCATTCACAGGATGAATCATAGATCCAATGAGGAGCTGCAGGTAAATAGTTGTAACTATTTATTCGACTGTACCAGGAGGAGGGTTATGTTTTTGCTTTGAGAACCTTGCTTACTTATTTCCCTTTTCACTATCGTGGAATCCTTAAAAAAAGGTCTGAACCAGCAAGCTAGGTTCATACCTTAAACTTCCGGTCGTAATCAAGAGCTGAAAAAAAACTTTTGCACCAATTATGAATTATGACTGAAAAAGTAATTGGAGATTTTCACGCAAACAAACAGTGAAACGATACATTTATCGATTTAACTTATAAAAATTGTGCTACTTTTTTTCAGGTGAAAGGATTGTTACAAGAGAGCAACGCACAAGCGACACAGGGCGGATCGCCCAAAGATCAGATAGTGCCGCTGTTCAAGCATCCGCTCCTGAAGTTCACTATCATCATGATTACACTCTTCGTGTTTCAACAGTCAGTATCCTAACTATCTTTTTAAATTTGGAAGTGAATTTATTTGTTTACCTACAACTTAATGAATTTGTTAGCATATTTAATTTTGTTATCCCATTAATTTCTGCGATAAATGAACAGAGATCTACGCGATCCAACTCGCGGGCAAAAGCTAATATTAAATACCTTTATATTTTCCGTCATCTACAGTATTATTCAGTCCATTATTAGTCTTCTGTCCTATAAATAAACCTGGTAATCCAGTACAGTAGTACTAGGACAGAAAAGATGCTAAATACTAAATATATTATACTAAATATTTCTCTAAAGGCTCTAACTACATTCATTACTGAGTTAAGTAAAAGTAGACTTGACACACTGGTTTTTGTAGAACGTTCTTAAGCTTAACGAGGACTCTTCAATTAGTAACTGGCAGGCGTCCATTTTCCAATTACTTCTTCTTAGCGTATCGATGGCAAATAAGTTCAAATATTATGTTTAGCCCAAAATTCAGCCACTTACTGAAGTGGTGCTTAATGAAACATCCTCAATAGTAGGCACTATTGAAGATGTTTGGCCGACGAATAGGTCACTGACATGAAAATAATGGAATTGGAAGCACTAGGTTCCTACAGTTACTGTCTCTATGCAGGTACCAAGGTGTTAATATGGCACAGCGAGATTTCAAAAGAGACTGTCACGCAGTGATTGGTTGAGATCATTAATTGGTTGTGTGTGGCCAAGAAACACTTTAAAAATATATTATAAATGAATTATTTAACGGCTGCGTTCCAAATAAGCACAGCTCTGCCTGGGTCTTTGGCCGGCACAAACGCATCAACGGCAACTTGTTGTTTCAATACAATTTCGACAAAATAATGAGGTAAACTTACAAACAACGCTTTCCTGACAATGTCATTTGGGCCCCAAAAGAATAAGGCAGCACTGTACATTTGATTCGTCACCTTTCTGTTTCAGGGTGGGAGCCTTCTTAGTATGGCTGCCGACCATCGCAGACCAGTTCGTGCGCATCCTGCAGACTGGCGAGAACTCAGACCTCACCATGTGCGGCATTATCAACATGGAAACACCGCCTAATGTTAGTAATTTCAGTGCCTATTATGGTTGTGCAAGAATCCCTTGAGTACCCCCTTTGAGGCCACTGAATTCGAGGTTGTTTGAAGCCAAACCAGCGAAGTTCTTAATAAGCCCCAGGAGTCCCAGGACTGTCAAAAACATTTTGCACTGCATTGATCCTTTGCAAAGTGCCTTCAAGCCGAGCAAAATAGTAGCCTACCTCAATAGGCTCGGTTAGACGGTGCAAAATTGTGCCGTTCAATTTAGATATTTGTTCACTACCACAAAGCGAGGATAATCTGCTTAGGAACTGCATTGTATTTCTTCTGCTAGGGATCCAATACTACAGTATTCCACCGGTCTACACTCGCCCAGTTGGTGTAAACCTCAGCACTACTTGATTCTTTAATTAACCTATAATATCCATCATGAACATTTTTAGACTAATGCGGTGCCATGTGCCCTCAATACGACGTCTCTGCTGATGGTGCTGGGCGTGGGGGCGCTGCAGTCTATCTTCAACATCATCATCAGTATTGTAAGTGTCACATTTGGTAGAGTTCGTTGACAAAGTCATAGTATGACGAGCGGTGAAGTCGCGACTTTGTTTAATCTTTGTCATGAACTTATGAGCTACTAACTGTTGCCCGCAACTTTGTTCGCGTGGCCGAAGTTTCATACAAACTTTCAATCCCTATTTTACTTAGGGGATGAATTTCTAAAAATCCCTTCTCAGTGCACACTTATGTACGTCACTTAAGGAACATTTGTGCAAAATTTCATGCTTCTAGACCTAGCAGTTTTAGCTGTGCGTTGATCGATCAGTCAGTGAATCAGTCAACCAGTCAGATTCTTACTTTATATCATATATAGATAGATAGATATATTAGTGCCTATGTCTATACTTACTCGTTTGCTTTCATAAATTCGACTTTCTCTGTTGAAACATTATTTTTTTTTTAACCGAATAAAGAAAAAATTTTGACGCGTTTGAAAAATACCCTTTAATGACAATGGTCAATTCCCTGACAATCTTATGAAAACCGAACGTATCACTATTAGGTTTCATATGCGCCTACTTAAAAACTAACTGCAAGAAGAACATGTACCATTCATAAACTATACTTTTCTCCAGTTTGTAGGCGTAACCGGTCGGCGTAACATGGTGATGGTGGTAACAGCTCTCTGCGGCGTGAGCGGTATCCTGGTGAACCTGGTCCCCAACGCTATCGGCAGCGCTGTGTTCTTTGTGGTGCTGAGCATGGGCGTTGTCGTCGTTGGCTTGTATACTGCCATAGTCGTGGCGCTATTCCCTACGCATTTGAGGTAAGAGAAAGATTTAATCTAGCAGAAACATCAAAAACTTGCCCAAGTTCTTCCTTTTCTGAAGACGGATTTCTCAAAAGTAACAGGAGTTTGTACCCGCTGGTGGATGGCACAAGCTTGCAGTGCAAGGCATAAGTAGTAAATGGGATTTGAGGCATTTATCGACTTAATTGGATAAATTGCTCTGTTCGAGCCTCCGGAGAATACACAAGTGTACATGTTATGTCATATATATATAAAACTGTAAAACGTGTCACTTTTTTTTTTCAGGGCTTTGGCAATAGCACTCCCTATGACAGGTGGACGTATCGGCACGTTCGCTTCTATCCAGATTCTCAATCTGATGTTGTCGAGCAGCTGCGAAGCTGGCTTCTACCTCTTTTCGTCTCTCTTTGCAGGTAATAGATTTCTTTCAGTTTTTGTAAAAGGATTAGAATTATGAAACCAGCAATACCTACTATATAACTTTTTCACAATTTTCAGTATCGGCGATTGTAGCATCGTTCCTGCCCGACGATCGTCGCCTACAAAAAGCACCTCCACCAGCAATCACAGTGGAAGAAGAAAATGTACAGGAAAAATTGTGAAAAATGATTTGCTAACCGCAAAGTCTTGTTTATTGTGCCTAAATTCCTAAGATGTAAATATTATAAATAGTTACTTAGGTTTAGTATCGTATGTAATTTATTATAAAGCAATTAAAACCTTTTGTTAATTATTTAGACTGATTTTATTACTTTCTCTGCCTAGCCCAATATCTCTAGAAAAAGTTAGACTGTTCACAAAGGCAGCTAAACACACCGAATGACAAGACATTTCTGACATGTTGAAAGCTATTCTCGTAAACGCGCTCACAGTGCTTGTCACACTCGGTTATCAAAAAGTCGTCGTGATAAAGATTTCTATCAGTTGAAAGTGAATCTAAATTAAAAACATCGATCGCGGGCGGCGCCTGTACCCCGCAGAGCAACGTCCAAGGACACTCAGCTGTTTATAAAGGTGACAATAACTTGATAATAGACTCGTCCTTGTATCGTCGAGGCGACTAGGTGGGCTATCGCATTGATTTTTCTATAAACCGAGCTAGTAAATATTGGTTAACGCTCGTTAATCAGTATAAGATGTCTTAGAGGTTAACGGTGTCGGCCGTATAAACATTCGGTACTGTTCGGCGGAGGCACATTAGTGTTCAGATAATCTTCAGTGTGAGGCGACTAGAAGTATCGGTCGTATGAGACACTGCCTATCAAGAATTTTAAGAATAAATCGTGTTAGTTTTAGGTAAGCAGATAATCACACTAATTACAGATTATTATGATATTGGTCAGGAAATGAAGGCATAAATTACAAGTACTTAGTTTGTAG
This sequence comes from Standfussiana lucernea, assembly GCA_964057025.1. NCBI lineage: Eukaryota > Metazoa > Arthropoda > Insecta > Lepidoptera > Noctuidae > Standfussiana > Standfussiana lucernea. The sequence continues at coordinate 15,941,927 of OZ059790.1, read as the reverse complement.
ATAGATAGCACAGAAGTTTTAATTGGTGCTTATATGTAATCAAATGTAACAGATTTGTGCAAAGTGGTCTGATGTCTGATTGTTTTGATAAAAATAAATTATAAGATCACGTCATGCAAATCAGTATTTGCACAGTAGGTTTTGATAAGTCTCTTTTTTTACATCAGCAATAATATAAACTTACTTTTCTCTACAAATAAATATATTTGTGATGTTTGGACCATGTAAAATATGACTGGTCTTTTTGATATAAAACTGGTTATTTTTTTTTTTAAACAAACAACTATATCATATTCTTTACTTCTTTCTTTTTTATACTAACCATTGTAATATTAATTTATGGCTAAACTCCAGCAGTATCATATGTGTTATGATCAAAACGTTACTCACTGCAAAATATATTTATCCTAAATAGAGCTGGTAAAACTATTATTCATATTGCCATTAAATTAGCTCTAATATCTTACAAAATTACTTAATGGTGTAAAATATAATATTATGCAAATTACCCACAACATTTCCATACTAAAATAAATAAACAGTGTTACACGAAATCAATCGCTTGTCTAACATGAAATCCCACAAGAGCTAAGCTTAATCAGCGCATATCAAGTGACTGTTGATCCAGTTTAAATTTAGGTAATCCTGTTACCATAATACTTCACCTACTCATGCAGTGGCTCTATGAAGGGACTATTGTGGAGTTCAGATGCATTTGTTCAGTCTTAGAGTGTGTGTGTTGGGTTTTAACATACTAATTAAAATATTGGTAGTAAGTGATAGTGAATTGTGTTTGTTGTTTCGGTTTGTAGTCTGAATAAAACCTTGTATTTAGTTGTTAAGAGAGTGTTTATACATATTTTTTTATTGTATACTGCAAACTAGATGCTTATGTTTATGAAAGTTTCCGAATTGAAACAATTTTACCCCTTTTTGTTTATCTTTAGGAATACAATTTACTTGACTCTAAAACATTATTTAATAAAACATACATTCAAAAGTTCAATATAATACTTTGAACCATAATTTTATTGCCTTATTCATAAAAAAATAAATAACCTAACAACAGAAAACAAGAAACTTGTAAAAATGAATAGCAATAAATTACAATTAACTCATCGACAGCTAGCTACCTTAAAACAAAGATATATATTTTCTTTTTTAACTTATAACATATTTTCCCACAGGTTCACACAACGGCAACAGTAAAATTTTCAAAATGGCGAGTAGTACATGGGAGGAATTCTTCGCTGTCCACCTTCCACCTCCAGACTTTGAAGACAACCGGTCGTTGTTGAAGGAGTTCTGTGAGCGACATGATCAGTATGGCAACAAAATTGTGCTAGTTACGGTAAGCATTGAATTCTTATATGGTTTTTGCGCCCATAGACCGGAAATACGACGTAATACTGAATATTCTGTCCTAACCCAGTCCCTGTTCTACTGCGTGCCAAAGTTCACCCAAATCCATTCAAGTGTGAAAAGGTAACAAACAGTCAGCAATCCTTTCACATGTAAATATTAAAGGAATATAGACATAAATGTCATTTGAATATGGTTCCTCGTCCATTCAGTGTGCTTAGAATACCTTAGTCTCCTACAGATAATGTAATGTACCAAAAGAGTTATGTAAGATGTGACTTGGGTTTTACATAATATTTGTAGAATCATCAAATCACATTATGTAAATATTAGTTGTGTCACATTTTTGCAATGTGACAACAGACATGCAGACGTAAATACTCGTGATGTATGTAGGTAGATCCTTTATTCTTATCTTCCCAATTTAAACCTACTACTCATATCAATTCTACATTTCTGCAACAGTTTCTGCACTCTCACAAAAGTAGGTTGATTATATAAAATGTGCTAGTTCAGTCAGTCTATACAACTCTTTGTTAAAATTCAGCACGTATTTTAGAAATGATAATTGAATATAGCTTTAACAATTTCGTTTATTTTGTCTACAATTCAACATTCTGATATAGTATCTAAACAGAAATGGTTTTGAGTTCCTGAGTAGGTGTCGTTAATATTACAATGTACAGCTTAGCTTGGTTTAAAGGCAAGATATTTTTACCTGTTAAATGTAACTTCTTTTGTTTACTGTAAGTACATAATAATACCCAAATAGTTTGTAATGACGCACATCCTCCAAAATTTTCATATCTGATGGTAATTTTCTTTCAAAATATCTTTCAGCCGTGAATTCGGCACAGGCTGTGGTTATTAAGTAATTACGTAAGTTGAGATGGGTATGTCAGCCTTGACCTATACCTTAACGTCGTTAGCGCGAGATTCCGCCGATAAACATCAGGGAATTGCTCGCCAAATGTTGGAAGTATGTCACGGTTGCTCTAGACTAGGTACTAAGTTAAGCTTTAAGCTAGCATTTGGAGCGTCTGGCTGAAATTAGGCCAGAAAACAATGGTGCACATAAGAAAACAGAGAGCAAAATCTACTTGTTGTATGTTGATGTAGCCAATTTATGAGATCCTGAAAAGAGCATAGACTACTTTTCATCCGGAAAATAAACGCAGATGAATTCGCGACTTACAGGTTGTAAAGCCAGAATTTAGATTTTTAAAAAGACTTTCGACACCCCAAAACATTTATCAGCGCAGCAAGCCGGTAAACCAAACCATAAATACCTAATACCTCAGCAGCGTATCACAACGTAACCGTCTGGCCCGCGACTCCCATAGGACATATTATTTGCTATTCAGCCGGTGGTAACGCGACTGCGTGCGTGTTTAGCTACAGTGAATAAGAGTCCCTTGAGACGTGAAGCGCTATAACTAGTGGCAGGCAAGTGGCGCTGTGCTGTCGGCTATTAATACCTTCACGCACGGATTCCTTCATACATTACTTCAGTAATAGTTTATATAGTGGTAAAGGTCCACAAGGGACACACATTCTTTTTCCCTTATTAAAATGGCAATTAGGTAGTCTTTATTACACGAACACGATTCCTTTGGAATTTCCTTTCTAAAACTGGCAATTGGTATCAGTAGCATGTGTTATAAGCACGCATTTTTGAAACGGCCATCTTAGAATCTTTACTTTAGTTCTCACCCTTCAATTTCTATATAACATTCGTTAGTGGGTCATCTTAGGGGCGGAGTTAATTAAGTGAATACGGTACATTAGGTTGAGTAGCTCAAGTCAATGCTGCCAGCAGGCATTTATTGGGCTTAATAGCTTTTGCCCGCGGCTTCGATGGCTTTATGGTCGGAAATTAATCTACAAGAACGGTGTAAATATAGCCTTTGACAATCAGGGATAATGTAGCTACCCATTTACGAAAGAATTTTCGGAATTGGATAAATATTTCCGAAGATAATCCCCTACATCTAAATTTCTAAACTTAGACTACATCTAAAGATTTCTCAACCTCTCCCCTTCCAGTCGGGCGGCACGACGGTCCCGCTGGAGCACAACACGGTCCGTTTCGTGGACAACTTCAGCGCGGGCACGCGCGGCGCCTCCTCGGCCGAGTACTTCCTGGAGCAGGGGTACGCCGTCATCTTCATGCACCGACAAAAGTCGCTGGAGCCCTTCACCAGGCACTTCACTGGACAGAAGCTCTTGGATATGCTTGAGATCCAAGATCGAGGACCTAATACTTCTATTTCAGGTGAGTTGATTCGTAAACTGCAATGTAGTGTTTGATTTTTTCTATCCGTAAGACTGAACAATGCTTTTATTGCTTTTACTTCAGAAGCAACCATTTTTGTATACCTAATATTAAAACTAAGCCTAACACAATGTTCCAATATTTGAATGTCCCCAAAAGCTGTTAAAGTGGATTTGAAAATGATTGGCTTTCTTTAAAGCCCACCATTTCTTTGAGACAGTCTCCTTTAAAAACTATACTTCATAGTATGGTTCATACTTCGTATCAACAGCCACGTGCTGTAGGTACGTAAATCTAAATTTGGCTATTATTTCAAAGAACAATAAAAGCCTACACTCAGCACCGCAGACCAAAACCAAGATATACTTATTAACAACTATAATTATAAGGTCAGTTGGGGCAAGTGCGGTATAGTATGTAATAATTTTAAACTTTACTTTTAGTTGTAAATATTTTTATTTTTATGAAACCTAGAGAGGTTCAGTAGGAACTACTGGATAGCTTAGTTTCTTAATTTTTAAATGATCGTTCAATCGAGCAATATAAGCTACGTTTTGTTAAGATTTTGTGTTTGAACCAAACTGGTCGCCTAGACGCACTTTCCCTTAAAACTGGGGTAAGTGCGGCTAAGCCCAATAAATGGCTTTTCCTTATTTATTATTAAAATAAGGTCTATAATTTCGAACAAAAGCTTATGAGTTAAAATAATGATCAGAAATGTAGTACTTGACATTGACATTAGGACTATTAACGCTAAAAAACGAAAACTTGGGTAAGTGTGGTATACAATTATTTTTAGAGGTGTTGAACATTGGGGTATTTTTATAAAATGTATTCCGCACTTACCCCAGTTTTAGTTATGGGCTATAATAGTCCTTATTTTATATTTAGAGCATGGGATCCAGTTAATTTGCAATATTATGATTATTAAAAGACATTGGTGAGTAGAGTTAAAAAAAAAAACATTTTAAGGCACCAATGTTAACATTAAAATTAAAAATGTATTTGTTGGACTGTTGTAGGGCTGGCTGTGCAGCAATCTAATGGCATCTCTTATGTTAAAATAGAGATAATATACGGTCGAAAAACATTACTTTCCTTTGGAAGTCGGATAAAATAAAATAAAATAATAATAAAATATTGCTAATGCTTAGCAATAATGTAAAAGGGAAACTACAAAAAAAAAACGAAAGTTTATAGGGCATCGAAAAATTCATCCACATTATTTCACATGATATGTTGAAAATACATAAAAAAATATTATCTTAAAATGTTGTCAACTTCTGGTTTGGGGCAAGTGCATCATAATCCCCAATACTAGTAGGCGCACTTGCCTCACTTCGTTTGTTTTAAGTTATCAAAATGTAAACAGCTTATGATTAATTACTGGTGACTGGTGAGATAGAAACAAAATAATTGCAGGTAAATAAAGAATAATGTTTAGAGGAGGTCAGAACGAAATAGCGACTCACATCCTACTAAGCCTAGTTACGACATCTATAATTTAATACCGGAACTAATATTTTTTTTTTGATGGACAGGTTATGGCGCGTTTTTCAATTACTGTATTGGTTTAGGAGATATTGATGTTTCCCGCACTTGCGCCGCAGAGGCACTTTCCCCAACTGACCTTACTGTTCTAATTCTTACACTGACCTAGAACCTGACCTTTTTGGTGATGTTCTTCATAAAAGACAAAGGCAAAGTATTCTCAACCGGCCGCGTGTGTGTATGATGCAAAAGGTGCCGTTCACTGGTTTCTGCATGTCGAGGTGAGATTATGTATATCGTAAATAAATTGACTCTTCAATTCCCCAGTGAAACCCGACAGTGTGGACGTACTGGCGCCTGTCCTGCTTCGATACAAGGCGGCGCACGCAGCGGGCGCCATCTTGCACGTCTCCTTTACCACGGTGTCGGAATACTTCTGGTTGCTGCGGGCCGCGTGTGAGTGCCTCGCTAACCTTGGACCGAGGGTCATGCTGTATCTCGCTGCTGCCGTCTCGGACTTCTATATACCTAAGGATCGTGTGGTAAGTTGTTTTTTTATTGTAAAACATAGCCTGCTTATATCAAAACCCTCAGTTTAGCTCAGCAATTTATTTGGAAGAGAATTCCCCATATTATTATAAAGGACATCAACCAAAATGGGCTAACCGTGAACAACCGTGTTGGGAAAGAAGGAATTCAGAAATAATTTAGTAATAATATTTACTGAACATTGGTCCCTATTCGGGAGTGTCAATATAAATAATATTAAAAACGAATAAAAAAGATTTTTAATTGATTTGTATTTGTATGGTGACAGTGCGTGCGGGGTGCGTTGAGTTAGGGTTGCCTAAAGAATAAAAACACAGAAAAAATAATATCGATATTTTTGATGTTTCGATTCGAGAGCTTCGAAAAATTCAAATGTTTTCCTGGAAGACCAAGCTTTGCTCTGGTCGTTGGAGGGTTCATCACCAGCATCACCATCATCATCTTAACCTTACATGAATAAAAAGATATACTTTACGTAGAACAACATTTTTTTTTGAGGTGGTAAAATCATCCATATATTTCACCCGCTCTAGGGTGGGGCAAAAGGGCGTGTCAGACTTTTACTGACTAGCACTGTTGAAAGAGGAGACTTACCGCCATGATTATAGCGTGCCACATAGAACAAACGTTGAAAGTCGTTTAGCCTATATCGGGGAAAAATAGTAAGAATCGTTCGTACTTGGTAATTCGTCTTCGTTCGTTTGGGTTTTGTTCGTCGTGGTAGCGGGTATTATTAACACGTGCTTTTCTTGAAGATTCTTATTGTAATGCGGCGTGGACCATAACCAAAAGAATTACGCAAAACAAAACAGCACAACACGATGGAATCGATTTCAAATCGAGTGTTCGACTGACAGTGCAGAGAACTGGCAACACTGACCCAGACCCGATTGTCAAATTGTCAATGTCAAAATGTCATTCGCTTATCGCTTTGCGTTTGCGCTCTTTTTCGTATCGTATTGTGAATATTATTTCGACTTTAGCTATTTTTGACGACTTGTGCTGTTCAAAATGGATTCTGATGATTTTCTAAACGACGGCCCCGGGTCACTCTCGGACTCAGTACCCGCTTCAAACGTTAACCCTAGCATTTCTCCGCATAATGAACCCGACAAAGACTTGCGCGTGAACATGGACTTATTTATATTATTTAACCAATTTGATACAAAACTTCTTATATATATGTTTTCTTTCTACTGTAAGCCACTCAATAAAATCAATAATAGTGCAATATATTTATGTTCATGTTCAAGCCCAATCGCCATACAAAGTGGTTGATGTCCTTTGGTCAAGATCAATGAGTGATTTTTGAATAAGAACGATGGTTTCAGCCACGGAGTAAATACAAAGAGGAGATGGCCTAAGCAACTGTGCACTGTGATTCTCAACTAGGTACAATAGTTACGTAACTACAAAACAAAATCGACAGAACGAGCGAATAGTTTTGCTATTGACCGGTAGATGGAAAATAGAGAAGTGGGCGGGATCTAGCACCCCCTCACCCCGCAAAGTGTCACGCGTTGTTTCTTATGGAAATCTAAATAGAACATCTCCTCTTTGTATTTACTCCGTGGTTTCAGCATAAAAAGAAAAAAAAACAGAACCACATATCAATCGACATCTCTTCTTCGATGCCCATTATTTTGTTTCCCATTTTTATAAGAAATTATAAAAGGGGCTGTTATCAGTCTGTGTAGACTGAAAGTTTTGATGGTCATGACCTGTCATATCGTTGTGACTAGGAAATTATATTTAACTGCATTCATCATACTATCCTCGTTTCTCTCCTCCAGCCTACTCACAAGTTACAATCCAACTGCGGAGCACCCATCATTCAGCTTCACCTGGTCCCCAAGATGTTGGCGCCTCTAGTCAGCCTGTGGGTCCCGGAGGCCTATGTTGTGTCGTTTAAGCTGGAGACCGATGAGAACCTACTCATTCCCAAGGCGAGGGCCGCGCTTGAGAAGTATAAGCATAAGGTAAGCTAAACATCAACTGTCCATTCCTGCTATTTATTCTGATCGCGGAAGAGACGACTACTGTATTGTGATAATGAAAAACCAGCACTGTTATGTTGAAAACGTGGCGTTACTTTAGTATTGCATTCGCCACGCGTCCCTTTATCAAATAATATGTTAGGACAAGTTCTTCCACAACAAAAATACATTATTTTTTTTCAATCAATCATGTCTTTGACCCATTTTCTACATCATAGAACACGTTTTTGCTTGCATCTACATTAATGTTACAACAATATTGTCAGATGGTGGTAGCGAACCTACTGCAGACGCGCCACCACCGCGTGATCCTGGTGTCGCCCGACATCTCGCAGGAGATCGTGCTCTCCAGAGAAGAAGTGCACGCGGGTAAGACTACGACGCTGTTTTATTATCCGTCATTGCTTGGGTTTAGCTGGCTTGTAGAAGTTGTAGAGCAAATTACTTTTCTTTTTTGTTGCAAAGCAGATAAAGATTGATTTGTTAATCTCGAACTGTCATTTAGATTTATAATGTTGACAATTTTAAGTCCGTGTTCTGAAGTTATTCCTAGACTGGGTATCTTAAAGTTTCAGTTTTACCAGTTCAGTGTATTAATAAACGCGAAGTGTGCAAGTAACACTGTCGTCCTAATTAAATATTTTATAAGTATGGGCATTAACTTGAATGTAGCAGTATAATATGAATTGTATCGTGTAGGCGTAGACATCGAGTCGTCGATAGTGTGCGAGATAGTGCGCGTGCACGCGCTGCACATGCGGCTGGCGGGCGAGCCGCTGTCGCCGCCGCGCTCGCCGCGCTGATGTGCGCGCGCGCGGCGCCGCCTCTACCTCACGCACGAGTAGGCGCGTGCCGCCGCCACGCACTGCACCACTGTGCGCAATCAACTATCCAGACTGTCTTACTTCAAACTGTGTGCGACGTATCTTCTGTTTAACTAACGAGCAGGTAGACTGCCTATAACACACTGGTACTTGTGACTCCGTGTGTCTATAGACTGTCTTACTTGAAACTGTGTACTATTTCCTTGTGACAAAACTATGACTTAAAGTGTTAAATCTTTCTACAGTATAAGCATAAAAGTGTTCGATGTTTCTTTCTACGGGTAGTGAGTGGCAAGCGAGCAATCGCGCGTTTTTTGATCGCGAACGGTAAATGTGTAAAAATGACGCCGCTGCCCGTGAAGACTAGTATCTAAATGTGTTTATATTTGATGAATTATTTACTGTTGTATGTGTTTCAAATATTTTATGTGACAAAGTAATCGTGAGGCTGTCGCATCTAACGTTACGAAGAACATGCACTTCTTACACTAAAAGCGCCGTTGCTGTGTAAAAAGCGCTAAAGATGTGCGCGAGCAAACGCGCGTGTAACGTCACCCAATTGTAACTTGTCGCACGTTCGACACTTGAATATTGTGAATACTTTTTATTCTGATGTTTCAATCATGTACATTAGTATACACTGTACATGTAAACTGTATTTTTAATCAACTGGAAAATCATGTAATTTTATGCCTGTAATAAAATCTGTATATTCGCTCCTGTGCTCTTAAGGTTTTGGAAAATCAAATTCCCCTGATGATGTCTGGTGAAACTATTATGTCATGTCGATGATATTATAATTTTTTAGTATTTTATCTAAGTATTAAAAATGGCATAGAGGTGTCGTTATCGATGTAATGTTTTATCGATATTGACTTTTTAAGTACCGCTGTGCAGTTTCAAACTGTTAATATCTAGAGTACATTTCATTGATGAAAATTGTCACAAACAAAATGTCTAAAGCCATATCAGGTGGAATACCTTTGATTTTTGACAAAAAAAAACATAATATTAATCTTGTGCACGAAGCTTGGTTATTCTTATGTAAACACATGAATTTTTCGATTTAATTTAAAGAAGTTAATATATTACTGACTTAGGCATAGAATTATCAATCATGTCATGTCAATATAAGAAGTCGATATCAAAAAATAAATCAAAGGCATGTGGTTCATTGACCGCCCACAAGAATATATCGGTTGAGGGTCAAATCTTTTGATACGATAGCCCTTGGCCATCTGAGGGTCATCTACGTCTGTATACGTTATATGATACCCCCTTTGTCGGCACTGTAAAGGCTGTGGCTGATGAAACTTTACGAAACAGATAAAAAATGCTGATATTGGAAATGTTGCCAGAACAGAAAATTAATTGTACAGTATTGCCAGCCTAAAAATATTAGCCAAGCTATAAAAAAGATATCTAAAATTGTTTACATACTTTTTGGTGTTCGGAAATTATGTGTTTATTCGATAAACCAAAAAGTTTTAGATATTACCTCTCGATGTGCCCCAGCATCTCCTACAATTAGATTTTATATGTCTATATAACATTGAGTACTAAATACGTGTAACTATGAACTTATCTAAGTGTAACATAGTGTAGATGTACATACGAATATTATTCAAAATATATCTGTCGAGAACTTCCAATAGGATTTTAAATGTTTATTCTATAATAAATTATAAAAATATATCATAACTGTAATATTTATTATTGTATTTTGTCATAGGCAACTCTGTTAACAACAAAAATATCGAACGCGAGAACTTAGTTCAAGAAAATTCTGCAAAATGTCGTCGAAATTATAAAATAATATCTGTAAATAGAATAAATCCGTGTTTGCTGTTAACAGAAATGTTTTAGTTGTTAGTAAATGGTTTGATGTGTAGACTAAACTCAGATATTAGTGTTATACAGGTTATATTAGTGTTAGGATACGTTTGATAGGGCCTTAGGTGCAGGTGGGACTAAATGAGTACCGCAGCATGATGCCCCAAGTAGGAAAATATGGAACGATTTTGTATTAAATCTGTATTAATTTTAGTATCATAGCTTGATGGGGACTTAGAACTCAATCACTTTAATCGAAAGTAGTGTTGACCTAAGATTCACCTGCACCTTCGTTATACCAACATATTTGGTAGTACAGAAATAAACCGATCAACTGTCATACGGATTGTCTCGCATTTTATTTGCAGACATTTTTCTAATTTATTTTTAAATCTGCGAATTAATCTATCGTCGTATTTTATACTAAAATGTATTAGAATTTTAATCATTATATTTATTTACATAACGTTATTTAATAAATGAGTTTTTTTATCAAATAAGGTTAAATGTTGTGTCGAGTAAATAGTTGTTAAGGCTTATGTTTCTACTTCTAACTAAATATATTCTTCAGGATCAGAACTTTTAAGATACAAAATGTAAGATTACATCAGACTTTCAACTGACACGATTTTACATTTCATCGATAATCGTGGATTAAAGCCTTATTTTCAAATGCCTTATTTCGAATCTTATTAGTGTATAGTTTAAAAAGCATTTCAGATAGATTGTTAGTTATTGAAAATAATGTTTTGGTAGTTCTGTTGTTGAAATTGGATATTTTATGGCAATAGTTGTTTTATTTGAAAGATCAAAGTTGCTATATATTGAAGAGTTTTACATATCAGAAGCACATAGTTTGCCAGCTCGTGAACCGTTTGAAATGTTTATTTTATTGTTCAAACATCATGTCATCGTTTTGTGTGTTGGTCATTTTACTGATAATTTTAACACAATTAATTTTACTGATAAACTAAAAGATACCGGTTTAATCAAGTTGTACCGGTGATCTCTTATTGTTCTTATTTGATTTGTTATCTGAATAGTTCACTGTCAGGGACCTATTCTTGAAATTTACAATGTTCTGAGAAACTGGCAGACAGAGATGGCGTTATATATTATTAGTGTCATCTCTTTCTGGCTTGGACCTCCCTGACTTTACCATTGTAAGCCCTGATACGATGACAGTACGTACAGTTTGTAATGCTGCTCGACCTTAAAAGTATGAACTAAAATGAAATGATTTTGCTAAAATTCTTTGAAGAATGTTTGAATTTTATCATCTAAGGTACTCCATTGAACATCTGTATTTATTGGAAATTTTATTAATTATGTTGGTGAATGGTATTTTTTAAATCATAGTTATTTATTCAAAGGTTTTAATCAATTTAGTGTAACGAGTTCATTAAATATATGATAAGTAAAGTCTAGGTATAATAGCTTATATGCAAAATGGTCTACACTATTTTTTGGGTAATTAGACCTACGAAAGAGGTTTTATTTTATAATCTAAAAAATACGATGTATTCAGACCTCTTTGCTAAAACTAATAGATCCATTGTGTATAGAAGTTATAAGATAGGTTCACACTCCAAAACAAGGTAAGCAGGGAAACATCAAAGTGCTGGATTTAGAAAAAAAAATACTTTTTATTAATTTATTTTAAGTTATTATTTTTACGGTTATGGAAAAAGTATAGCTATTGATCGATTATGTATTAACGTAAATATAAACTGACGTCTTTTATTTTTATAAAGACACTAATATAGCTTTATTCACAAAGAATATCAGTAATGAAAAATTTGTAATTCTATTTACATATTTAAGCAACATGCGTGCTTAAAATTATTCTCGTTATTTTGAAACTTATTTATTTATTATTTCATTTTAAAAATTGTTAAAGAAAATTGTTTGGAAAATGTATTAAGTGCTGTGTTAAAGTATAAGTAAATGTGGTGTATTTGGATATAAAGGGTATTTATCGTATAGATGTTGTGCCGGGCCCCGAGTGGTGTTGTATCAGACTTATAGGATGTTCTATGTAGACACATTATATTATACCTGTTTGTGGGGTGGCATGTGTGGGTGAGGTTTTCTGCTCCTCACGATATACGGGGTGGAAGGGACACCGACGCGAAAGGAAACGACATACTCAGCACATCATTCTGAAACCCTGAAAAACATCATCTGTTCCATACATTTTGACCGTGTAGGTATTGCACTTTTGTACGAAACAGCTGATATTTTTTTTATAACCGACGAAATATTTCTATGTTGAGTTCAGAATGATGTACTGAGTATGTGGTTTCCGTTTTCGCGTCTGTGTCCCTTCAAGCCCGTATAGAGCCAAATGAAATTGTATAACTCGACAGCAATGTTGGGTTTGAGTTTCGCTAGCTATTTTAATTTGACCTTATTACATACAAAAATAAACTCTTTGTTGAGGGTAGGCAGAAACCACAGAACGCCACCTGATACGATCCTTACATACTCCTTACGCCTCGTCACGTGTGACCTTGTTATGAACATAAAATCTTTTTTTGCGGCATTCAATATGACGACCCCGAAAACACGTCAACAAAGTACTAAAGTCTTTAGCCCTAATTAGTCAAGTACGAATTCGGCTTGGGAAAAGTATTATTAAGTTTTTCTTTAACCTTTGGTATGCCTTCGTGGATCCGCGCTATCCCGTTATACTGCCGGAACGTGGGTCCAAGACAAACCGCCATCATGCGTTTTTTTTTTTTTTAGATAATTTTAGATATCGGATACTAAAGGTTAAGGAATTTCTCAGTAACAGCCCATAAACGGGATTACGCCCGATTAGCAGCAATGAGGCTACTTCCTGTTCATTGAATTAAAAAATAACTGGTGAAATTCGACTGTGCGGTTAAACACCTCTGCTTACACTGTCGGTGAATGCTGACGTGATGTTTATATTTAAATCAATGAAATTAAATCAAGAACTACACCCACACATGCAAACGTTGATCGTGTAAGTGTACTATATCATGTTTTATAACTATTATATCATATTTTATGGAACGTTGATATGAGCAAGCGGTTCCCGTGTTCTTCAAGTATTAAATCCAAATATTTTAAGTATTTAGTTATATCTGTATGTTCTAATATCATCCTTATATACTTGACAATAAGGTACAATTTTAACTAATCAACTACTTTGATGTCGTGAATAAGTCGTATCTGCATAATGCAAGCTCGTCCATCATTTTTCCACGTCATCTTGGCACGCGTTTATTAAAATATTATTTTCTGCAGTTTCATCTAATTAATTCCATTATAATAATATAACAAAAATATTCATAAACTCTGACTATTTCGTAATAAAATACTATAGATCTAATGAAAAGCCAAATGTGGTGTTCCTTAGGCAAGGGTAACCTCTTCCATTAATTGATTATGCAGTTACGCACTTGTTCACGATAGCAGTGTTCTATCAGCACAATATTATCTAACCGTGTAGTTAGATTTCAAAGGGATATAGCTGTAGCGTGGGTCACGATAAACTTATACGTAGTGTCCGAGTGTATTTTCTTAAGTTCTACAAGTTTGTGATATCTGGGTAAAATTTGTGTTTCTTTTATATTTTTGCAAGGAAAAAAACATTCACACTTGATCACAGTTTATGTCTACTATTGAAAACGATACTTTTTGTCACTTTAAAAAAAAATAATCGTCTACTAGCTAAACATATCGTGTGTTCATGCTACAATAACATGAATTGTAAGAGAAATAATGCTTTCGTTCGATGCTATGCCATGCTGGTTCACGTCTCACGGTCTTCACGATGTTTGACTGCACGGCCACACCGTTCAGAGACCAGTGTTGATGAAATATTATACAAGGTGAAAGGGACACCTACACTGAAACGGTTACCACGTAGTCAGTACATAATGAAAAATAAATAAAAAAATGAATAAATTATACAAAATAATAATAATAATATATAATTCTGCCTCCTCCCCCCCATAGAAAATTTTCACAAATCGATCCATAAATTTTGACCGTCAAGGTATTGCAATTTTGCAGGAAACAGCTGTTTATTTTTTTTTTAAACCGACGGCAAATATATTTATGGGGTGCTTCAGAATGATGTACTGGATTCGTGGTAACAGTTTTACCGTCCGTGTCCCTCCCACACTGTATTATTGGGCCACCACTACTTTCAATAATTATAGTTAACTACCATCTAATAAAGTAATTAGGTTGACAAAAAAAAACAAAAACCCAAAACCCAAAGGTTGACTGGTAGAAAATGCCTGTGGCATTAAGTCCGCCTCTGAACATTGTGCTTGAAGTGAAATAAATAAATTAGATCACGACGAAAGTACTTATTTCTCCATTGTACACCTAAGTATTGTGCCTACAGTTCCGTATTCTTCTAAACTGTGAGTTTATCTAACATGGGTATTCGTCGTTGTGATATTGTACTGTGTCTATGCTACTCATAGAGACTCACTACACGTGGATTAAATACTTTGGCATATTTTAATGTATAGCTTGTTTTATTTTACTTTATCTTTAAACCTGCCTCAAGCGCTACTGCTGAGCGTGACGTTCTGGGTTCGATTCCCAGGTCGAACAGTGTTATTGAGTTTTTCTATCCAGTAATATTAATTGCTGCCTTTCCGTGCCCCGGAAAGCACGTTAAGCCGTTGGTCCCGGCTGTCAATTGTAGATCTTTGACATTCGACAAGTAGTCAGTGGCCCGAAAGTCTAATAATTATTCAATCTTACCAAATCTTACTAATTAATCAATCGTATTACCCAGTACTAACTGGGTTGTGGAGATCAGATAGGCAGTCGCTACATGTAAAATACTGCCTAATCTTTCGGAGAACGACTCGACAAGTTAGTTTTTACTGGCCCATTGGTCTCGTGTACTGCTAGTCGTGGTATCTGTCCGGATCGGACAGTGTTATTGTGTTTTTCGATTAGGATTCTCTCAGTAGCAGCCCGAAGTTTGGAAGTTGGTGCGATACCCCCGTGCCTCGACAAGCACGCTAAGCCGTTCGCCCTGCGCCTGTTTTGTCTCAGGCCGTAATGGATTGCCAAATATAATAACCTACGTACCTGAACCTGAATGACCGTCTCTTGATAAAGTTCGATTTATACTCGTATAGCTTTCACGGTTCATAACTAAACCAACTAAACTTACACTATCACTTACGGGATGTCTTCCGCGATTAATGTTTATATTGAGCTCCCGATGGCGCTTGAAACAGCGTCGAAATATCAGGAGCTCAATTTAACATTAATCGCGGAAGATATCCCGTAAGTGATGTGTAAGTTCATGGTTATATAACTTAACGCCTGCGTACTTAGCATAGTATGTGCTTCGCTATAACTAAGCATTTTTATAAATAAACTCGTTGACTGCCTCGTTAGTCTAGCGCGACTACTGACTGCTGAGAATGAGGTTCGAGGTCGGGCAAAGTGCTATTGGGTTTTTCCACCAGGAATTTTTCAGTAGCAGCCACGGAGTCTAGATTTGTGCCCGGTTGATGGTAATATGGTATACGGTCGCCCCTATTACATGGGACTTAAACATAACTGGCGAAATGTGGGTGTACTATTAGGTATCTACAGTCACGAGCACCAATATGTACCTAAACACTTTTCTCCTACTGTTCTGTTAAAAATTTCGTTTTGTTACAAACATAGCATTTTAGAACTCAATATTTTAATGAAATGCATCTTATCTCCAAGTTACAATCGTTATTTCTCGCGAAAATTGTTTTTAAATTTAGGAAAGTGTATACATACATATTGGTGCTCGTGACTGTACACATCTATCTAGCCCTTCAGGAATTACAAGCGTGATGTTATGTTGAGTAACAAATAAACTACGGTTAAGAGTTAGAATCGCTTTTTAATGTTTTGTTTTGGAAGTCTTTTATTTTCTTTTTCCAACACACGACTTAGAACGCGGTAAGTCGATTTCCATGATACTATCACAGCTTCATAACAAAAAGTTAACAAGCTATTGAAAACCATAGTTTTCTAAAATAAAACAAAACTTGAAGTGACAGTTTCTCAGTTCAAAGTTGTCATGGCCTGTCAGAATTGCACTGAAATATTTGTAAATACTTAAGAGTACTCGTTTATGTGGCTAGATTAGTGGCGGATGTTATAGTTTGTAGTATTTTTGTTCTAAATTGATCGAATATGGTAAGCCACTCAAGTATTAGTATTACTCCAAGATTCAAGTTTATGTACTTACTTAGTCAATTCAGCAAGTAGGGACTGTCGCAATGCCCGCAGATAAGAAAACCAGCTCTAATGGTCTAAAATTCTGCTTATTCTGTTGCTGCGACAATAATAAGATCTAATAGATACCCGAATAAGACATCAAAACACGTCAGGTTTCGCTTATGATGTACGTTGGTTTGGCACTAATGGAAGTTAGGTAGGTTGGTACTTTCTCTCTTCAGTGCTCGCAATAAGCTAAGCTCGGTTTCTCAAGGTCTGAAATAGGAAACAAATTCAAAAATCTCTCCGTTAGCTTTACCAATTATGTTTCAGGAAGATGAAGTAGAAGACGTCGTAGGCGAAGTCAAGCTCACAGATTCACAGAAAAGTGTGACCATCTCGAACATATACTCAGTGGACTTCACAGACAGTGGCTCCGAGAAACACAACTCCTCAGGAATGGACACTTACGTCTTAGAGTGGGACAGCGACGAAAGCGAGTCGTCTGCTCTGCGAGGCAGCGTCAGCATCGTCAGCATGAAGGACAGACCAGCCAAACCCGTTCTAATCAACAGAGACGCACAATGTGAAGTTACAAAAAAATTCAACAGAGCTTCCTCCACCGGCCTCGGCAAGTGTTCCGTATTTGCGCAAGAAATATTCACCCAGACCAGCAAAACTATCATTGAGCTAGCTGAAATGGACGGTGCGGTCAAGAGACCTGTGGGCAGTAATACTTTAGAGACTCAAACCTCCTTCATATCAATAACAGAAAACAAAACTGTAGAGTATAGAATAGAAGTATCAGGATCCACGCAAAACTTTACTAAAAATGATAAGATCGGCAATTCTGGAGATAACTCCCAAGGCATATCTTTTCATCAAATATTTCCACATTCTCTTGATGACGGTTCTTCAAAATTTATGATATCTGAATCAGAAAACGATTGCACCAGTGACAATAGTTCAACCACCAACCCTAAAGAATACTCACCAACACTAGAAAATACCGATTCTAAAGATAATATATTACTGTGTGAAAATCAAAACGAATACGAGAACACAAGCGATTTCGATCGGTCAGCTGACGCCACCGATATAGAAGAGGATTCACTCATGGAACCTAAGCGTAAAGTCAATCATAAGAGTGTAATCCGCAGTGATGGCAGCCGAACGCCCGCGTCTGTGGATGACGACGTTGCCGAACTTTATACCAAGTTGTCTGAAACTTTGGAGTTCCGCATGCACACACCTTCTGAACATGAAAAGAAACGTTTCGGTTACTTAACTCCTTTGACTGAAGAGTCAGTCGCAAAAAAAGAAAGTACAGGCGATGTTTCAGCTGCGCCTGCTAACGCTACAAGTCAAAACGAAGATGCTGATAAGGATGTATTGTTTACGAATAATGCTGGAATAAAAGTCAAGTTGTTCCCAAAAGACAATAATGAATCTGAGATATTTAAATTGCCTCCAATACAGGGCAACAGTTGTCCAGAAAACTTGAATTTTTTGTTTACCTTGAATCCCAATAAATTATTGAACAAGACGGGCAACCTGCCGTGCGTTTATGAAGAACGCAAGGAAAGGACTTTCGACAGGTGGGAGTTGGGAGGAAAGAATCTAGCGGCAGGAGAAAGTGCACTCATTAGTGGAAGAAGTGGTAAGTTTAAAGTTGCCTATAACTTAGTACTTAGAAACGATTGGCGCACTATGATGAATGCATTAATGTAACATATATGGCAATAACAAGGTATCCTGATAACTTGCTATCCAGAGCCTGAGAGACCACACTCAAGCGTCCAGCTACCCCCCATCCACGCGGAGGGTTGCGTAACCGGCAACTGCAAGACTGACCATCACGCATCCAACGTGAATAAGATAGAGAACTCGTCGGATTCGCTGTGCCCCATCAATATCAAAGATAAAATAAAAGAACTGAAGTTGAGCCACAGGCCGAGGAGGTCTTGGACCCAATCTAAGTACTCGAAGTAAGTATCACAAAACTCTTTGTGGGATTTTGACGTTAAGATATCTTCACATTTAATGTGTGTCACCGAATCTTTGATTAATGAAAAATCACATTTATGCTAAATTGGTTTAAAACACTTTTACATGTCACTATAAATTGTGTTTTAATTAAACCCAGATGTGGTTAAGAAAAAACACTGAAATAAGCCCTGAGATCATACCATGACATCACATAGATTAACATAACATCACGCCTGTAATGTCCGAAGGTCTAGGCAGAGGCGTACCTAACATTGCACCTACACTTCGCCAGACGCCAGTTATGTTTTAAGTCCTATGTAATAGGGGGCGAGGCTATTGCCATTAACCGGGCGCAAATCCGTGGCTGCTACTGAGAAATTCCTAATGGAAAAATCCAATAACAAGTTGCCCGACCTGACAATCAAGCCCAGGGTGTCGTGCTCAGTCAGCAGTCGCGCTTGCGACCACTCCTTTTATTGTATCCTAATAATATTCGATGACAATGCGTCTACTTCCTTTTAAGTTTAGACCACTCAACCATTTACGTCTACTAACAGTCTCCTTCCTCTTCAACCCTTTCATAGACTCGTGGTCACAAAATTCACAGACAGTGATACACAAAAAGTAATTCTGCATAAGGAAACAATACTTTGCTGCTAAAATAATAAAGTTAATCTGTGTGCATCGTTGTTGGTACTTCGTACATTTTTGTAATCTGGTCTGCTTTTTCTCGGTACACACTGAGTTTATGCCAAAGGTAACAATCAGTGCAAAAAGTGACCATAGGTGAACCCTGGTGATCGTGTTTTGTCTTACAGCGTCTCCGAAAGCAAAAGCGGCTCGCCCAGCTCAGGGCTCTCGCCAGATAGACTGACAGATGCCACGGAGCGAGGATGTGAAATGCTCTGCGTCGAATTGTTCAAGAGACTGCGCTCGCATTCTTGGTTAGTGCGGAGTATCTACTTAATAAAAACCTCAAATTCATTTTATTCAATTTTTGGATTTTTACTTCGAGGTTGTGCGTTATCATGCGTAGATGTGTCAGCGCGTATTTGAAATCAACCAGATTTTAGCTAAGAGATATCTCAACGTAATGTGATATTCGTCCACAGGTTTGAAATAGCAGATGTGTTGGACGACCTTCCTAGAGTTCTGGACAAGTTTTGGGGAGTTATGGCCGAACATAGAATTGCAGACCTGATCAGACAAGTAAACGATATTTCTCACATTCTGAATACGGTTTACATGGGTAGTAAAGGCTACACTTAAACTACCTACGAAAGCCGCTCTTATTGCTACGACATAAAAGTTTTATCAATATCAACTTGTAACAGTAGATGTACGGTTGATTGTTGCTTTCTTACAAAAGCCAAACTTAATCATTTGTTTCTCTACAAAGGTGACCGCTCACATAGAATCTCCGAGAACGCAAGTGGCTCGCGCCGCGTGCAACACTCTTGCTATGATACTCAAGAATACCAATTACACAAAAAAACCGGTAGGTTTAGCTCTTAATAAACATTGCACCTGTAATCCACGAAGGGATAGGCAGAGATACCTTCAGCTGGGTACAAATCGGGTCAAATGTCTGTTTCCAATAAATTAAATAAGTTATAGTTTACTCGACCCAGGAATCAAACTCTAGACGTCAATACGTCATGCTTTGTAGTAGTGCTATTATTCTATTGTACCTATATAATACCGGCCAATATAAACTTTGAATATCTTATAACCCCCGACTCACGTGCCTACTCGTAAAACAAGAATATAATGATGGCCACCAAAAACGTGGAGAAACGTCTTTATTGCTGTCAAAATTACGGAAATGTGGACAAGGACAAACTGCGGGCGCTGTTCCGAACACCGGACTCGTGTCAGAACAAGTACTGAAGTATCTGTCAGTGTCTGCTGTCTGCAGCAGTTGTCCGTAGCTGGTCCACTGTCCCTACCGGATTGACCGAACCATTAAAGAGCGTCAACTCCTTCTTGTCGGTGCATGGGTGTGTTTCCCAGGACTTCTACGAAGCCATGACGATCCTGTTGATCAAGACGGGCAGCTTCAGCCGGCCGGTCAGACGAGCCGCCAACGTGGCGCTGGACGACATCGTCTGTAGTGTGGATTTGAGCCATTCAGTCACTGCCTTGTGTATCCACGGCTCTAAGTGAGTTTACTTATTTATTTGTTGGTTAAGGAACAGATAAACTGATACGAACGAATTACGGTTCGGCACCGGATCATCATCATCATCTTCCTGCCCTTATTCCATTCTATTTGAGGTCGACGCAACACGTTTTCTTCCTCCGTTCTCCCCTGTCAGACGTCACGGCATCATTTACTCCTTTCTCTTTCATATCATTCCTCACACAATCCATCCATCTTTTCTTTGGTCTTCGTCTCGGGATCAGCACCGGATACTGGGCTTTAAAAGATATTTTAATAAAATATTTGCCAGTGTCCGGTAGCTGGAGCCACGTTCACAATTAGCCCATACCGATTTGACCGAACGTAACTAGCCGTGAACGAAATGTTCAGTAAAGAAAGTTTAGCTCGCGTAGACACTCGTAGCTCGTAGCGCGTAGTATGTAGCTCGTAGAGCGTAGCATAAAGCTCGTAGCGCGTAGCACGTAGTGTGAAGCCATAACCGGTAGCTAGTAGTTCTTCCGTGTGGTTATGATTATCAGGCCTTTGCAAAGAAATTTACGTTCACAATATTGATTTACCCATAACATATACCGTATTATATATGTTTTCTGTTATACGTTCGTTTTCTCCATTAGTGCTCGTGACTGTACATAGCTACTTCGTTTCTGTACCTGCAGTCACAAGAGCCCGCTCGTGCGTTGCGCGTCAGCCCGTCTGCTGGTGGTGTGCTGCGCGCTCGGGGGCGGGGGGCGAGAGCTGCTGCGCGCGCGCCCCCCCTCCGCCGCGTGCGCCCGCAAGCACGCGCTGCGCTCGCTCGCCGCGCTGCTCGACGACAAGAGCACTGACGCCAGGTATGGTGAGGACTTAGACTGCAACATAGTGGCGATATCAAACGCTTCACTCGAATGAGCGGTTTACTCGGGTGACTGGTAAATTTTGTTTCACATGACACTTATAAAATTATATCGTAGTGAACGTTCCTTCGCTCGTTTCGTTTATTTATCATAAATCACATGACCAGAAAGTGAAGCATCTGATATTGGTTTAATATAACATCACGCTTGTATTAAGAGGTGTAAGTACACTCACATTTCGGCACTTATTTTCAAGTCTCTTGCCGGGCATACATCAGGTTTTCCAAAGGTGAACCTAATCATACCAACACCCACAATTCACCATAATATTTCACCGTAAAAGAGGGCCATGAACCGGATACGATTCCAGGCTCCGTAACCGCTACTAAAAAAATCTTGGACTCTAGGCTGCTAGCCTGCTACTTATGGAAAACCCCAGTAACAGTTGCTCCAACCAGGGAATACAAACACCCATGATCCCATGCTCTGTAGTCGCGCTTGCGACCGCTAGAAGTATTAAAAAATTAGGCTTCATTACATATACTTCATTATCAGGAAGGCTAAAAAGTCTTCACCAACAGTTTTCTTCCTAGAAAATACGCTGAACGTCTATACTCGATGCTGCGACCTCTTTCAAACTTCGAGGCGTATTACCTGACGGACGTGGACGTGGACCTCGCGACCCGACAGATGAAGAAGTACGACCATCTGCTGCTGTGTGGTCCCCCGGAGACCAGGTGACGTCACAGGTCGGTGAGGAATCGATGTGGTGTCGTGGAGGTGAACATGCGAGTGCGCCCGTGACGAGGTAGGGCCTTCCAGTGGAGTATTCAACCAGCGTTCTTTCTGGTTTTTATAAACTTACGTATTGAATGATGTTTAGTTTCGTTAAAAGGGTTAAAACATGTTTTTCTTAACACCAAAATCAATTGACAAGTAATTTGATCAAGGAAAGAATTGTTATTTTAATTATAACTAAACGAGGACAACGTATTCCGAATCTTTTAGTGCTTTTCTGATTATCAAAAATGTAGTTTGTTAATTAATCAAAAATACTACAGAAAAATACTTGTAAAAAAAACACATAAATGTGGATGTTTATTCAAATCTGATGTTATTTGGCACTGCGACACTAATTGGTATTTAGAAAAGATGGCATTTTAAAATTCAATTTAGCGGCCATCACACTCTCGGAGCAGATTTTCAAAACATTCCGAATTTGATATATTCCTCCTACTTTATAATGGGTAGTGTTATGTCCCATCACTGATCACGCCGTCCATCACTGATGTTAATATTTATAAAATCGATACCATCTGTTCATCTTTGATTCCGGTGCTCAGCATCTTTCACTCTCTTATGGAATGATCGAAAAAATAAATGCAAGGAAACCGATAAACATTAATCAAAATAAACACTGTGTAGGTAATTCTATCGATATTGGATTAGGAGCTATGTGCTTGATGAGGAGATATTGCCAAAGATCAAAATCTTTTTCAATTCGCACGTAAACTGTAAAAGATGACAGAGCACGTGTTTTCTAAGTTCCAACTAGCGTCGTCGTAACCAGAAAACATCAATTGATTGTAGTTATATATAATCTTAAACAAAATTGTTTTCGCCACGAAAGTCGATGTCAGTCCTCACAGTTTTGTAAATATATTGTATTTACATTATATGTCGGTGCCTGTTTTTGTAAACATTTTAATCTGTGTCGATTGTTAAGTAGTTTTTTCATTGTGAGTTTGTACTGTGATCGTAAAATAAGTATGACATTCAGATTTATAGTAAAGCGTGTAGATATGTCCGGAGTTTTATTTTTAGTGATGAGTTTTTTGAAGACGTCATGCAGCAACAAGAATGGCCAAAAGGTTGATTTTATTAATAAAAGTTTAACTGTTGGAAAATCATCTTGTGCAAAATTTACTGACACAACATTTTATCGCATCACAGTAAATCGTCATTTATGTTCCCAGAACGCGACGTGCGTTGACGATTATAACAAAACCCAAGTACACGTGTAATGTCCCCACGTACTAGTAGTTCGTACGTCCCTAGCTACAAGCTCGGGCCTCGGACGTACACAAACACACACATCCCGCGTATGCACCGAGCAAGTACCTAAGCAAGTTAGTACATAATATGACACACGGCTCGGACGTCCACGACCTCTGGGTGTGTGCTGTGAACCCGCTCGGACGATCAGGGGTGGGCAGTATTTGAAATTATCTTAATACGAATACCTATTTTAATCAGATAGGAATTTCAAGATTAAGTTTTGCTTGGCAAGCCTACACGTTACACACGTTGTAAACAGAAAATGTTTCCCGGTTTGCCCAATAAATGAGTGCGCGACAATCGCGTATTTGCCGACATGGGGATAGATTTCGGCCGAAAGGGCGGATTGGCAAAGCAACTTTGGTCTACTGTGCTGTATTTTGTATTTTCTAGTTTAATATCTAGTATTTTTAACCGACTTCAAAAAGGAGGAGGCTCTCAATTCGTCGGAACCTTTTTTTATGTATGTTTCCTGATTACTCGAAGATGGCTGGACCGATTTGGATTTTTATTCTACTTCCTGATTGGTCCCATAGAAATTTTATCAAAATCGGTTCAGCAGTTAGGTTTTTAAATCAAATATCTGGTAAAAAATACGAGTTATCCAAGTAAAAGAAATTGCGAAATGGATACTTGACAAAAAAGTCAATGAAACAAACAATAGTCACCGACTTCCGAAGTAAAGTTATTTTCCATTTTTTTTAATGTTTTTTTTTTGGAAGTCGGTTGTTTTTTTGCAAAAAAGTTTTTATTATTATATTAAAATATAAAATACTATGTTACCCACCCCTGAACACGATACTTTACGCGTACAGGCCCTGTAAGTGCACGCGCACTCGACTGGTACACTACACTCGCACGCAACCAAGGCTAAGTCAGTAAGATCAGATCAGATCTCAGATCTCTCTGTATGCTTTTCAGTATTATGAATGGTCCATGTGCTCCCGATTATCTAAAAACTTATTTCAAAGTGTTGGGCAGTTCTCATAGCTTCCAAAAATCTACTCCTCCAAATACCTTCACACCGCACCGGTTTTATGTCTAATTCTTACGTTATCTCAACTATAAAGCTCTGGAACGCCATTAAAAGAGCTAAAAGCAAACTCACTTTTAAAAGAAAAGTTCGGAGCCACTATCTAAGTCAGACCAAATAGCTCTCAATTACCTAGAAGTCTACTCATAGTAATTATTATCACGTTTGTCGTTTTTTATTTTGGTATTTGTTAAAATATTCATTAGTTTATTTTAATTGTATAAGTGTATTAGTATCTATATAAGTATATACATTTTCGAAAACAAGTAGTATTTTTTTTGTACTCTATCACAATGCTATCCTATTTGACCCAAAGGTTGACGGGTAGAGAATGCCTTGTGGCATTAATTAAGTCCGCCTATGTACCACTATTATATACATGAAGTTTAAATAAATAATGTACAATATTATGTTCTATTCATAACTTTCTACGTGTTTTCAGATTACGGTTGTAAGATTAAAATTAAACAAAGCGGCTTATCTTATAATGTGATCTGACCCGACGATCTTGACGTTAGTGCGCCTGCGCCTAGATAGTAGATATGCGTCCATAACATCTGGTGTAAGGCTAGTGGAGAACATGCCACCATCGTGCAGGTCATTTGGATTATCTGTGACTGATTAAGTTTATTTAACTTGGTTTTACTATGGCGAGATAAAGGAAGGGTAAAGAAAAGATGAATGGATAATGTGAAGAATGTGGAGGAAGGGGATGGAAGATAGCGTGCCGGCTGACAACAGAATATGGAAGAAGGAAACGCGTTGACATTGACAAGATGATGATTTTATTGTAGCTTAACTTTTAGCCCTGATGCCAAATTTTGCCATTATTTGTGGTTTGAAACGTGTTGCTGAAGTTGCGGTTACTTTCGTTACTTTATGGGCTCATTGTCATTGACATTGACTAGAGGTACTATGTATGTACTTTTGCGTCCAATAGAGCTTCGTCAAACTACGAAATATACACTTAATATATACACAGAAATACAAGCTGCTAATAATATTATTAGCAAAATAAATGATTATGATTGATTTGACGTAGAAATGCAATAATTAGTCAAGTGTGAAACTACGTAAGTATCTGGGAAACTGCTGAATTTACTCATATGCGGATACATAAATATTATTATTACAGTCTCGATTTATCTCGTAGACCTACAAGACTAGACTTTACCTACAAGTTCCCTATTTAATATTTAATTATGTAAACAAAAATAGCTGTGATCTTTCGTGAGTTGCGCTCACACAGTGTAATTAGATGCGAAGCCAATGAGTGAGTTAAATAAGAACTGCAACACTTGGTTAGTCTCGTTCAGTCTAATCAAGTGTTGTTCTTATTTAATAAGTACATCTTTATTTCCGACGTAATAAGTTTTATCGCCATCCTACTGCCTCTATCCAATGTTTTCTGGGGAGGCGCAGAATTTCTTCTGAACCTTTCAATCAATCGATCCATTGTGTCTTTGGTCTTAATAACTCTTAAACCACAAGACAAACTTTTCAGAAAAGATCACGGTATTTCAGGGTTGCAACGTAGGTGACAAACAGTAGATTATACCAAAAGGAACTTGATGGCACTATAGCAGTCAACTACCCGTCATCTACCTTTTGCCTAGTTTAGTGTCAACTGTCAACTTTCATTCCAAATTCAAATGCAGCTTCTGGCCGGTAATATAGTCCAAGAGTATGATAGAGAGTCAGAGAGTAACGGTGAAATCTCTTGCCCGATGCCCGAATATGCTATTTCTACGAACTTGTTCCCATTCATCTATCACAACTGACTCATACAACTTACTCTAGTTAAAAGGTTACCGATAAACTTTTTTCTTTCTTTAAGATAAGTAAAAAAATAACCTAATAAAAAAACGTATTGTTTTATAACTTATAATACATTTCCACTATCTATTTATTTACTATTTATTTATGTACACACAAAACACATTACAGGAAAAATACATACGGACAAATGAGCACAAAGGTACCGCTTATTTCATTTAGAAATCACTTCCAGCGGACCTACTTTATCTCTGAGTGTCCCACCCACGTCGCCTATCTTTACGACTCTGAAAAGCACCGCAGGTCAGCAGGGTCGTGTTGTGACAATCACTTCAACAACCGTAAATTGACTACTCTTAACACTTATTACAAGAGGATAGAGTACATTATAGCGTGGTGCAAGGACCTTTAGTAAGTTGTCGTGGTATCACACCATTCTGTACGTTCTCGCAAGTGGTCAAGCGATAGGTTAGTTTCGAGTTCATTTGTAATCGGTGGCTGTTATAATAAAACTAGATTTAGCCTGTGGATGCACTATGCAAATAACAAAGGATAATTTCATAGATAATTAAGTAACGACACTCTTTTTAGTCCTACACCGACAAACCGTTTATGCGAAACTTTTTGTTCAGGTTTTTGTACACAAAGATTAGTTACTTTAAGGTAGCCATGCATAACCTTTACACGCTAAACCTAGCGTGTATAGATACGCCTGGTGTGTATAACCTGGCGTTTGCGTTTATAAACAAACAGTTTTGCATGGTTATACATAAACACGTATGCGTACTATTTGACTGTACAGGCATGAGTGAACGTGTGTAGGAGAAAACTGTGCAGTTATCCTTGCAAAGGAAGAGGTGAACTTACTTAAAGGTTTTACAAGCACATTTAAAACTGTCATGCATGCTCTTTACCCTTATATATGTAGTTAGTATTGTTGTCTCCCATACGGCCACCGTCGCAAAATGATACATAAGCTACTATGCACACTAAGTTTTAAACTCTAAGCTACAAATAGACGCTTTACCTGTAAATACTTTACTAATTCTTTAATATCGTCGTTGATATTTACGCCCCGCCAAAACTGAAAAGTTTCGAGTTTCACCGACGAACAGTCGCTGCAACATAAACCTTTGTCCTAGCTGACCTTCTGATATTATGAAATAAAAAGTCATCATGCCAATCAATCGAAGATACAATAAATAAATAATATTTAGAGTTACATACAATAAACATAGCAGACAGGGACGCACACGTTTATTGTAATCTTGCGTCACAAATAGCTGCTTCTCGGAGATAACTGCAGTTTAACGTCACATTTACCTACTTATGTCGATCATGTGTGCAAATTAATGGACTATTGATTTACGCCGACAGACCACGTACGCACTATTATGAATGAAGTTGCAAGATCTGTTCATTTCTACGCCTTTCAAATAATATTATTTTCAATACACTTCTTCGAAAACTGGCTCTTTTCACACTACGATTAGGTTCAACATGTATTTCACACTCGTGTTTTTTTTTATTTATCTGTACTAGTGCGGAAATAAAAAAATGCACAGCGAGGTGGCGAGCCCCCACCGTGGGCAGATGTTTTTTGATGAATAAGTATTTTTCTCTTTTTTTCAATACTTCAACACGACTCTAAATTGGTTCACTTCCTATAGTCGGCGGTGATTGTTTTTTTTTAATCTCTGCAAAGAGATATGGGCGTTTACGGCGTAAATATTTTTTGAGTATTTAAATTGTGTTTATAAAAAGAATATCATAAGTAAACATGATTATTAAAAAAAAAAGTTTTTTTTTTCACATTAGGCTGTTTAGAGGCTTCAAACCTTTGCTTCTTCTTCAACCTGCGAAAAAAAAAGCAAATTAAATCATAGTTTCTCAATAATTCAAGACAAAAATACTTTTCGTTCTATTGTTTTATTTCTTCAAAAGTACACACATCAAAAGTGTCTAGGGATCAAGCATTTTTATGCGGATTTCTTGAGATTGAGATGTGGCTTTGTAATAAATTTATGATTTTATAAATTTATATGGATCCTTTTTGGTGCATTTCATAATTTGAATCAGGAACTCTCAATCAAATTCGAGTAAAAGATGAAAATAAGCTGTCAATATTTTCCCTATAAAAACATACAACGCATTGAAGACATTATTAGTGCTACTGTTTCCCTACTACTGATTAAAACCAACGTTATTATGGAGCAGCGACGTCATTTAAGCAGGGAAGAAATGCTCAGAGCCGTGGGAATGATAGAAGCTGGTTCCCGGCAACGTACTGTGGCTTTAGCTCTGAATACAAGTCAGAGTGTTATCAGTCGACTTTGGACACGTTACCGAAGCACTGGTACCGTAGCTGAGCGCCATGGAGGACGGTATCGCTGCACCACACGGAGACAAGACCGATACATTCAAATCTTAACTCGAAGAGCTCCAACAATAACCGCCATAATGTTAGCCGTGAGGCTTCATCACTCTTCAGGGAACTTAATTAGCGACCAAACAGTCAGAAACCGCTTGCATGAAGTGAACCTTCATTCCCGAAGACCGCTACGGGTACCACCTATAGCAATGCACAATCGTAGGATTCGATATCAATGGGCTCTTGAACACAGAAATTGGGCAGAAGAACAATGGCGTTTCGTGTGCTTTTCTGATGAGTCTCGTTTTGGTATGAGACCGGATACAAGACGTATACGACACTGGAGAACCCCTGGACGCCAACAGCGATTAAAATCCTGCCAGGAAGTCCATCCTTATAGTGGTGGAACCATCATGGTATGGGCGGGTATTTGGATCGGCGGAAGAACTGAGTTGATTTGGATCAGAGGCAACCTCAACGCTCAAATTTATGCTGAGACGATTGTATCAGACGTCATCGTTCCTCTACAAGTGCAAATCGGTCCCTTATTTCAGTTAATGCATGATAATGCACGACCGCACACCGCAAGAGTTGTAAGACAGACTCTCGCCGCAGCTAACATCAATGTCCTGCCCTGGCCTGCTCAGTCGCCAGACTTGAACCCGATTGAGCATGCATGGGATATGCTACAGAGAAGAGCTCTGCCGAATATGGAGGGTATCCAGTCGCAAGAAGACCTTTTTTTGTTGTTGCAACGAACATGGGCGGCCATTCCACAGCGTGATTTGGATGAACTCATTTTGAGTATGCCAAACCGATGTTCTTGTGTTGTTAGTGTTCGCGGTAGAAACACGGATTATTAATTGTTTAAGTTACCCAATAAAATTTTAAAGAAAACTGTTATTTCAGTCTTTTTTTCGAACTTTAATGTTAGTGGTTCAAATGTCAAAAATCCCTTTATTAGGAAAATGGCAAATTTCTTTATTAATGCAAAGGTGACTTGGTTTATCGTTACTGTGACAAACGAAAACACTTTATTTGATGAATCCTTAAAAAAAATTTTAATTAATATCAATCAGGAGAAAAGTTATTGCAAAAATATATGTTGATCCCTAGATACTTTTGATGTGTGTATATTGAAAAACGCCGTTTGATACACGGGGTCATTTGTTCCTGCGGTTCTCGGCTCCATAACAAAGTTTCCCCACTTGTAACACAATGTAGGTACTATTTCCATGCGAAACAAGCTAAGTTAGACTTGGGAGTAAAAAAAAAAGAGAAAGTTAGGGTGTGAATTGATTGTTGCTCTTTTGGTACTAATGAACTCTGTAGTTTTTGAAACTCATTTACATTAAAATAGTAGCAATGGCTCTATGACATGAGGCTTTAAGAATTCGAATCGAAACGATGTTTGATAAAAAAAGTGTCAATGACTAATTAATAAATATGTCCCCATTAATTAAAAACGGCACGCTTTAGACGTGATAACATGAACATCAATACCCATTGCCTGTGCCTATTGGTTAGAGTAGGTATGTTATCAGTTACCTACAAGTTAATTCATTCATTCCTTCGTCACTTTTAACTTGTCTCACCTGATTAGTTTTATGAAGGTGTCATGTCTTTAATTATCTGAGAAATAGCTATGTTCTACATTTATATTTAGAGGTGTTGGTAGGTATTGACTTTATTAGTTAATCAAGTGTGATGTAATAGGTAAGTCAATGACGTGAGTTTGGGCAGATTTTTTCAGTAAATCATTACTTTGTATAAAGTTTATCACTTTTAAACTTTATGATTCTTTTAATGAGGGTGAGGGCATGATACAATAATGAGGCATATTTAATAAGAAACCAATTTATTTTTTATCTCCTACGAAATCATTATCTTAAACTAAACAATAAATATTTAATTTACTGTAGAATAACTAAAACAATACTAGGTTACATAAGTCTACGACGTCAGGAACATTCTATATAGTACTGATTGTTTACTAACACTATTTTGACTTTAAGCCCTAAGTCTAATTTATAAATACTACATTTCCAATATTAAGTACAGAATACTTCTGTTAGGCGGTAGCCTAATATAGGCTAAATAGATCGAGGCCGATCGTCTCGGATTACAAAAATGGTAAACTACTAAATTTCTCGTAAATTATTAGAATACGCGTGTTCTTGTCACTTGGATGAATATTTCCTTCTTCACACTTTCTTCGTAGAACATTCTACGTTATGGACGGTTCCAGACGAGTTGATTGTCCATGGTTCTTGTTCGCGGACAGCTGAGTAATCAGTCTGTGATCGGCGAGTCGCCAGTGGCGTGGCGCGCGGCTGCGTGGCGGCCGGGGCTCGGCGGGCACTAGCGCAGGCGCTCCCCTTTGTGCAGCATGTGCGGCATGTAGCTGCACAGCTTCAGCATGCAGAACGACGCCCGTTTCTGTTTGTGGTTCCTCTGGTGCGGACGAGCCTCCCCCACCGACGCCAGTAGCAGCACGCTCAGGATAACAACAATGAAGTGCAGGAAACGCATCTTGATTTGATTGTTTATTTACTTATAAAAATGTACTCGTAAAAGCTTGTATATAATTTCCAAAAGCACTGTATGTAGCAGTTTGGTGTTTATCGTAGGGCGCTTGGTTGTGTACTGATGATTCTGTGAAGACGCTCGGGTTATATAGGCGGCGTGTGGCGTGGGTTATCGCGCGCGTGGCTGATAACCCGCCGAATTGAAGTTGCCGATAGCGCGAGGTTCGATGACTGCGCCTCAATGTCACTCGCGAGATAGGCTGTATAGTAAAATTATCATAACTAGGTAAACCGCCACGTGCCAGAACTTGCCTAGACCTCGTTCAAAAGAAACTTATTAAGAGTTGAACTCGCTGGATGACTAGCGGTTCTTTATATCTTGACCCTTGATGATCTTACCATAATAATTGCACAGTACGACAATGTATTTAACGACCTACTTATTAATAAAGGTCACTTGCAACGTTTAAAGATCTGATCATATATTTATTTTTATACAAAAGTTATGCATGTTGGCCATGTACCTACTTATACATTTATATAATTATGAATTTCAGAAATTGCTAGAGCTCGTTACGTTACTCTTAACTTATTATTTTACATTAACATTTGCCTACGTCCTATTTGCGCAGCACTTTCTTCAGCGTTGTCATGAAAACGCGTCAATACATAAATTACACAACAAGGCTATAGGTACCTAAATCTGTCATACATAAAGAAACGAGAAACGTACTGAACTGATCGATCCAGTTAATTAAGCGATGATCTTAGTTTACTATAGTGAATCACAGCGGTACAACCTACCTCAATTTTTGCTAGTGCTTATCTCTGATACATTATCACGTAGATAATCGTGAGATTGATAAAGTTATATTATTTACCAACACATTAAGTCTTTTCTTTGGCTTTTTTCACACATGATCATCATCAGCCTACGGCAGTCCGCTGCTGGACATGGGCCTCCTCAATCGCGCGCCACTCAACTCGATTTTCGGCAACTCTCATCCAGTTGCTACCGGCTTTCTTCGCACGATAAGATGCAAATGTTTATCAATTACTCTCAGGGATTTACAGAATGTTAGGTTATTTTCAAATTGCCTATTAAAATCGTACGATTTTTTTCAAAAACGTTAATTACTTCTACTTTAAAGGAAAAAGTGTTTGACTATATTCCATACACGTATTATCCCATGATTACTGCACCACATCCGTAGTATGATGAAACAGGAAATTGGGGAATTAACGGTGGCCATTTTTTTTGGAAATCCGCAAACACCAACCTTGTTGCGTGGTTGCTTTAACATCATATTTAGATTGCATCACCAGTTACCACACGATGAAAACAGCTCACTAGTTAAATATAAAATTTTAGATATTTGTACTTACACATCTTTCTCGACATTTTCACGAGGTCTGTGAACTACAACTTAGTAAATATAAAACAAATGTGAAATATACTCGTCTTACGTTCATAAAATTTAAAACAATAACAATAATAAAAATGGTTTAATCAGTTAAAGTTAACAGAAACAAAGCATACACGAGATGACAGTCATGTTATCATGACATTCATTGAGACTTCTTCCCGCTAGAGATGAGTCCGATATCATGTCACATGTAAAAATCATCGATATTTTAAAATCATTTCATCATGCAATGACAAAGACAAAATCATCAATGCTTAAAAATCATTACAAGAATGACAATGAACGCGAACTTCGGTGATTCGGATCGGACGGTATCGAGCCGTCTCGGGCGCAGCGGGCGGTGTGACTGTGAATTGCGACGTTGCGAGACTGCGCGATCGGCGATACTGGACTGAACTCACATGTTTCGATAAAATGACCGGGACTGGGAAGTATGTACTATTACTTTGCTAGTCTTTGCTAGTCCTAAGCCTGGAAAAAGCATGAAGGGAAGATTAGAATATTACTTGTTGGGGAGGTGCATATTTACGCGACCAAGTTTTTACGACAAATTGCCATGATATACTAAATAGTCATATCTTGCAGCAAACATCACTAATGGAAACATATTGATGATTTCCATAACGATAAATCAATACCTAAATAACCTGCAATGAATGTCACAAACTAAGAAAATTTAAATTACGCGGCCAACTGACAAACTCGACTCATGCCTACATAAATAACTAATGATAATTTCACTATGCCGTTCCGCGATCATTCAGTATCTACTCACAAATGAAGTGACGATATCTAATACTCAAATAAAAATCATTGATTTTGTCATTGTTCCCGTCACCGATATTTTTTTGTCATTGTCATGCAGTCACCGATACAGAAAAATCATCACTCAGCCCATCTCTACTTCCCGCCAAACTAGGGCGTCGCCATTTTCTTATTACTCCACGATAATTATGTTATCAGCAGCTCATTTACATCCGATTAAAAAAAATGTTTCAAGACAGGCTCGCGTCATTCTTAACCCGTGCCATATTTTAATAAACATTAAAAAAACTGTAGACAAAATTTTCCGTTTGTTTTCGTAGATATTTAAACGCCCAATTTTTTTTACAGATTTCTATCGATATTATTATGCATAACAGAATTGCAAAATATACACAAAGTTGAGTAAGTTTACTAAGTACACAATATGACATAATATTATCATATCCTACACAATATTTATATATGTCGGAGAAAGCGATAACTTTTAAACATCAAGTTGCTGATTTGACCATTGTAGTAGGGGTAAACGCCGTGACGTCAGATGTTGTTTTAATGGCGGCACGTGGACAGAGTCGTTTTGTAGAGTGGGGATTGTGCCGAGATCACTTTTGCTCGGAGCTCCAACCAAGTCACTCCTTCAGAACGAAACTGTCGGTTTGCCCATTTTGTGGAGATTATTTGTTAGTGTTATTTAATGTAAATTTGTGTTAAATAATAAACTGTGATTTTTGTGAACCGAAACTATTATTTTAACATTTCATCATGAACCCGGTACCACCGAACCCTAATGACGACGGCGCTATCGCTCAGCCATCGCTTACGTCGTCATCAGAATTGGGATCTGGACTCGATTCCCACTGGCGTGCTATGTTCGAGATGCAGCAGAAGAACATGATGCAGCTGATCGAAGCCATCAGGACACCAACAGTGGCACCTCAGATCATGCTGCCAGAAATTAATCCGGAGCTACCAGATACCGATCCACGTGCTTGGTGCGATACTATCGATATTTGCCTCGACGAACGTCCACTGGAGGGTGCATCGCTTATTATAGCTCTGAGCAAAGCCCTGAAAGGTAATGCGTCATCGTGGCTGTCGCAGATTTCGTATGCAGGCATGACGTGGCACCATTTCCGCGAGTTATTCCTTGCGCGTTATGCATCCACTGAAACTCTTGCTGCATCGCTTGTTAACATCCACAACGGCCGGCCGAAGGAGGGCGAATGTCACGCAGCGTACGCCAGCCGCCTAATTGCGAAATTATCGGCGAAATGGAAACATCTGTCACCAGAAGAAATAACGGTATCGTACGTACTTGCCCATACATCTCAATTTGATACTCGTTTACATCGCCTCGCTTTCACCACTGAGATTCTTGATCGGAATAAGTTGCTGCAAGAGATGAAGTCATTGATCTACTTGAAACGGAAACACATTGAAGATCATCCCGCTACGACAGACGTTGAACGCTTCAAGTGTACACAAACAAATTCATTCTTGTGTAATCATTGCAAAAAGCCTGGGCATAAGGCCATAGATTGCCGCCTTAGGAACGCAAGAATGAACTCCACTCACTATAACACGTCACAATCCAATTCTACGCGAGGGGACAAGCCGATGACTCCCACAGCCGCAAGCACGCGAAGCCGGCGGCTTTGTAAAGCCGCCGGCTTCTTCGTTTAAGAAACCCATCACTTGCTTCCGATGTGGCGAGAAAGGTCACATCTCCTCGCAGTGCAGCCGACCTGGAACGAGCACAGCCATAGGCGCTCACGGGACCAGCGATTCCGGTCCGAGCACCGTCCCGCAGCGACGTGTGGACAGTTGTGAGGTTCGCGGCGTCCTTGGACAGCTACAACAATCCGGTGAGTCGTTTTCATTTTGTTTTGATTCCGGCACCGAGTGTTCTCTCGTTAAGCAAAATGTAGCTTATAAATTCTCGGGCAAACGTTCACTTTCAACCGTGCAAGTAATTGGTATCGGTAATAATTCCAATGTTTTTAGCACTGAACAAATTCTTAGTGATGTTGTGGTCGACAATAACGAACTGTCAATTTTATTTTACGTACTACCCGACGATTGTATGAAATACGATGTTATGATCGGACGCGATATTTTGACACTTGGCTATACGGTACATTTAACTGAATCTACCCTACGTATTTCGAAAGTCACAAATGTAGGTTGTTGCGATTTACCTCCCGTAATTGATCTTTACAATGTTGATTCTGATAACGAAAACAAGGACCGGTTGACGTCCCTTTTGAATGAGTATTCGAATGCTTTTATCAATGGCTTATAACGACGATGATGAAACCGGAATTGACCTAACAGAGGCGAGAGAACACGCGGTGGACGGTATTAAGAAGAGTGCGGCTTATGAAAAAGCCCGTTTTGACAAAAATAAGGACAATTAGTTAATTTCAGTGTTGGTGATTTGGTATTAATCAAAAATGAAAAAAAAAAAAGAAACCAAACTAAACCCAAATTTCAAAATTTTAGAGTTGCTTGAAAACGATCGCTATGTTTTAAAATCTTTGATTGGTAATAGAACCTACAAGTACGCTCACGATCGTATACGAAAGATGCCTCTAAGTAGTGTTCCTAATGAGTTAAACGTAGAGGACGGTGATGAAAGTACCTCCACCGAGTAGTAGACACATACCATGGCTATTTGGTCGCACCGTACGCACTAGTCTGTAGTCGTAACTGCAGCTCACTTGTGAGCTGTTCAGGGAGCGATGGGCAGCTGGTGGTACGGCGGGGACCTGGGTCTCAATGGAGACTATTGTTGTTTTGGTCTTGTACTGACCTGGGAGTCGCAGACTCTATGTGATGTGTGTGGTCGTATCACATGAGGTGATGACGATATGGGTGGCATAAGTGTCACTAGCTGCTGCGGCAGCTGGGCCATGAGCGTTGTATGTGATCGAAGTTGATTTAGTTGCTGAGTAAATATGATTGAGACTTAGAGGAACCTTTTGTTTGAACTGTTATTTTCAAGTTATGCTATTCCATAAAGATGTGGTCAGGTTGACCGAGCCTGTACTGTTGCTCCAAATTTGACTGTTTGGTTACAGGTACTCACGAGGACGTGTAACTTGTCAGGCTGGCCGTGTCGGAGAAAGCGATAACTTTTAAACATCAAGTTGCTGATTTGACCATTGTAGTAGGGGTAAACGCCGTGACGTCAGATGTTGTTTTAATGGCGGCACGTGGACAGAGTCGTTTTGTAGAGTGGGGATTGTGCCGAGATCACTTTTGCTCGGAACTCCAACCAAGTCACTCCTTCAGAACGAAACTGTCGGTTTGCCCATTTTGTGGAGATTATTTGTTAGTGTTATTTAATGTAAATTTGTGTTAAATAATAAACTGTGATTTTTGTGAACCGAAACTATTATTTTAACATTTCATCATGAACCCGGTACCACCGAACCCTAATGACGACGGCGCTATCGCTCAGCCATCGCTTACGCCGTCATATAATTATCGAATCCTATTGACATCCGCACACTCACCATTTAGGTTCAGCTGAAAACCAGCGTCAGGCACTTGGTGCCCGGCATTTTGCTGAACTGGGCCTATTTGGCGCAGCCGTGAGTCACACAATATTTCTTGTTTTAGTGTTTTTTATATTGTGTATACTTGTGGTATGTGCCAATAAACGTTTTTCTTTCTTTCTATCTAGGTATACAAGAAACCGTAGCACAAGCTCCGGTTATCTTATACACGGAACACTGAAAAAAAATAGGTAGGTAAGTAACATTGAAGTGAGTAAAGAATACTTTAATTAAAATCAACTTAATGATAATCACGTGAAATAATCTGGTTGAAACCAGATAAAATATTAGGTAACGTTTTTAACCAGTTTCAGGCAGATATGAACGAAAATATAATGAGGTCTGATGTTCAGAATAGTGTAGTTACATAAATAGATTGCCCTTCAAATGATAAGTTCGCGTATGTATCAGTTCCTGACCAGGTACACGCCTCTGTTGCGTGACAAGAATAACGGAGGTAGTTTAACCCGAAAAGATGTTGCAAGTACTATAAAGATTGAAATTGGAATAACGTTACTAATTTGAAAGTATTGGGTTAGTGAAAAAGGGGCAAGACTGAAGCATGATGTACATACGTCGAGCCTAGATACTTTTCAAGCGCTATAAGCGTTTAATTTTTTACCACATAAAAGATTTAATCTAATAGGTTAAAGTAATAAATTCCGGCCAATCTCTCTTCTGCAACTACCATTGCTAAAATATTGGACAGTATGCTTGATTCGTGCATGGAAAAACATTTGTACTTGCACGATATTGTTTAGATCGTAAAACGTGGATCGTGTATAGGTCATGTAAGCCACATGCATAATGACCGCAGGCCCAAAGTCTCCACGGAAATGATGGATGTCGCCGCTGAGGCCGGTCCAGAAAAAGGTGGCGAAATGACCGGACGCACTCTGCGATGGTTGGTTCGAGGTAGAGCACGAAAAGAGTACCTGGAAGGATATGGGGGAAGCCCGCCCTTTACCCTGCAATGCACGGTGGTCCCGCTAGAGGTCAAAATTCAAAAAACGCGGTATTTTCAAATATCGAATGCTGTCATGTTATTGTCCGATACATATACTCTAATTAAATATAAATAGAGCCCCGATAACCAATCACTTTCATTCTCTAATGAAACTCGAAAGTGAACACAACTCTCGTTGCATGTGCACCCTTATTAGTAACTTATTACGTGACTGATCATTAGTAGCTGTTTTCTCAGAATTTTGTCATTGAAGTGATATTTTTT
The DNA here is from genome assembly GCA_964057025.1 of Standfussiana lucernea. Taxonomy (NCBI): domain Eukaryota; kingdom Metazoa; phylum Arthropoda; class Insecta; order Lepidoptera; family Noctuidae; genus Standfussiana; species Standfussiana lucernea. The sequence goes on along the minus strand of OZ059790.1, from coordinate 15,903,651 downwards.
TAATGGAGCTTCAAGAATCAGGTATGTGTTATTTTGCTATTTACACTCGTTTTGTAATTTTTCTGAATAATTTTAAAATAACGATGTGTCTACGCGACGACCAAATTTTATTAAAAAATCTGTAGAATTTTTCTTTACTTAGACTTTTAACCGTGAATCACATTTTTGCTGAAGATAACCTTTTCTTGATAAGGAAGTCAAATATGTCTAAAATAACGGCCTTAAGCCATCGTCTTGCGACGCCTCCGTAGGCGAGAGCTACGAAAGTATTGCAAACATAAATTATTTTACTTTTGTTTTTTTTTTCAGACGTTAAGTACATCAGAACCTTTTCAAGAGATTATGTATGTATTTGAACTATGGCTATCCACGAGTGGTTTAGACATAGAAAGACGCAAGTGATACGGCAGTTTATGGACATTATGATGAATTTAGATAATGTAGATGTCGGCAATTTGGAGAAAGTTGTGTAGTACCTATACATATTTGCGATCCACTTTTCGTTTTATGGAAATCTAGTTCTCAGAAGAAAAGCACAGTCCTTAATAAACATTCTAAGAGGCTTAGTGAGAAAGAAAGTGTCAATCTACCGAGAACATTAATTTTCATAGAAAACACTTCGCACGATATTCCTAACCAACCATCATGATCGGGGACCCCAGCTGCAGCTGGGCGGCCAATAAAGGATTTCGCGACTTGCTGTAAGCGGTCACAACCGACGAAAAATGACACACACAAGAAAAATGTCTCGAGTCTCCACAAACACAGACCTTATTTATGAACAAACTTCTGCTGAACTCAGTTCCATTGATAACTTCCAGCAAGAAATTGCCCGAAAAAAGAAAGATTTATTTTATTTTGTTTAGTTTTAATTTTTATTTACAATTTTGTTTTTATTTTGGATTCATTAATACATTGTTCATGATATACAAGGCGTAGTTTTGCATCCTCGTCAAATTCAAGGATGTAACTAAACTAATGATTCTCGCCCCAAAGCAATAATAAAATGGGGATTTATATTTTTTTCTAAATATCGGAAATCGGTAAGTGTACATCACCCGTATTAAAATGCGGTCCGTCTAATACTAGCCCTATAACCGCGGTTTCACACACACAAACAAACGCAGACGTTTATTCGATAAACGGGTGATTCTTTTGAGAAGTGCTTCATTCTGAAATAGTGTCAAATAAAAATAAGCAACGTTTAATAATAGTGACCAGGTACCGTAATTTATATTGATTATTGACGTCTTTTATGACACCCTCCTGAATTTTGACAAGGATGCAAAACTACACTTTGTATAACAACCGAAAATGGTGTTTTCATTTAATTGTCCTTTAATTATTTATACTTTAAAAACATTTCCGAATGGAAAAACAAACTTTTGAATAAATAAGTAATAACGACCGCCTTACAAAGGCACGCGGACCAATGCAATGGGACTTCAAAGGCTAATAAAAAATATGAAAATCCAAACCATAAAGTCCATCAATTGTTTCCATAAAGTTCATCACGCAGCCGCGCCGCGCCGCCCGCGCCGCCCGCGCCGCGCCGCGCCTCCGCGTTCCAATAAAAATAGCATTCGTGTGCGTAGTGCAGCTAACTACTAGGGTGCGCTGGACAATCATTTGCTCATCGCCACTTGTAGGGACTATTAGCACATCTGCACCTATCATACAAGATTATCGTAATGAGACACAATCAACTATTTATTAATAGGACAACATGTAAACAAGGAAAGTTCATGGAGGTATCGCGAGACCGTCGCTTCGCGTCTGGTCTTACTAACACGTTCGACCTCTTGTACCTACCTCGCCGGGCTAATTAGGTCAATGAGATTTAAAAACCTTGGTTCGTTCAACAGTAAATAACGTGAACATTTAGACCCCTGTATCTGTTTATCTATCTAGGTTAACAACGGTGCGGCCGATCGAAATAAACTAAGACTATCAGGGTCTCTGTTTACGAGACGTTTTCCGGATAGTAACAGATGGTTGAAGATAGGTTCTGGACGGATAAATTATCTATCTATAGAACATAACATAACGCTTGTACTTCCCCGGAGGGTTAGGCAGAGGTGTCCATATAGTACACCCACATTTTGCCAACTATGTTTAAGTCCCACGTAATACGTGGCGAGTCTGTTGCCGACAGGCGGGCACAAATCCTGATTTTGGGCTTCTACTGAGAAATTCCGAGTAGAAAAACCTAATAACAATAGACCAAACAGGCAGTAGTAAATGATATATTTCTTTTCATTAATCACGCTTGTAGGCATACAATTTTCAGTTACCGCGATTCATACAAACCTTCAATACGTCTACACTCTACACTATTCACACCTAAATAGGGAATTTAGACCACTTCCAGTAATTTTTCCTCTAACTAACTCTAATCGAACCAAATAACCTATTCTTTCTCGCGATGACCGCGCGTGTTATGCGCATATTATGAAATTGGGCATTTTCCGCACTGATAATAACTACGTAAGATGATAAAATGTTTAAGAATAGTTACAACAGTTTTTTTCTTCTTATAACCTCATGCCATTAATTTGCCATTTGCTATTTATTATAATTCTACGAAACACACACAGTCAGTTTTCACATGGTCGTGAAAATTCATAACGGCGTAAACACAATGACACAAATAACTATGATACGTTGTTATACAATGACATAAGTAGGATTATGTTATGATTAAGTACTTTTGTTAAGCACCTAATTACATTGTACTTTCACTTTTGATATTAATTAAGCGATAAAATTGTATATTGACTATGTATAATTAAGATATAATCGTATTTTTTTATGCATAAGCCGGAAATTCCGATTTTGAAGTCTCGGCTGTCAGAATTCCATGTTATAATTAAAATATAAGTTGGTAAATTAAGTAGTTAGTACCTTATACTTGTATAAGCAGTAAGTAATGACCTTAAGGGTGAATTTCACTGATGAAACTTGTCGCTATCAAGGGGGTTACCATGATCTGTTAGTGCAGGAATGTTTTACGACTATTCCGAGAGTGGGAAAGTGACAGCGCTAGACAGCTTTCTAGCGCCATCTCTTACCCACTCTCGGAATAATACTAAAACATTCTTGTACTAACAGATCATGGTAGTCCACCTGCACATCAACGGCGTTCAAGAGCGGTCAGTCTCAATATTCCATAGTAAATCTTCCAAATTATGGCATTGACAGATGTAGAACGCGGTTTACACTTCAACCAACTTCAGGCGGGTTTTTTTTTTTCTTGACAAGCCTTGAACTGCACACTTAAATTGGTCATACTGTAAATGTGCTTATCGCGTTCAATTTCATTTGTGAAATCCACTCCAAGGAAATAGTACCTACAATGCTCTTACTTTTCTTTTCAAGGATTTATGAATTGGATTTACGGATGACGTGAAGGCGCCGCAAACGTAACGTTTATGTATCCACTTTTATGCCGAAACATGCCGTGTCAAAATGGCACAATGCATGGCATGAACAAATTATTAACATAACATTAGGTACATCATACCCAAGGGTTAGGCAGAGGTATACCTAATAGTACACCCACATTTCGCCACTTATGTTTAAGTCCCATGCAATTATAGGGGTCGAGCGTATTGCCATCAACCGGGCAAAAATCCAGACTCCGTGGCCGCTACTGAGAAATTCCTGATGGAAAAACCCAATAACACTCTGCCCGACCTGGGCATCGAACAAATGACCTCATGATCAGCGGTCGCACTAGCGACCACTAAACCAACCAGACAGTCCAAATCAAAATTATTATGTCCTAAAAACATCGCCGATCAATTGTGTCTATCCAATCATCGACGGCAGGTGTCCAAGTGTCTACTTCTTTACTATTTCTTAGATACATAAATTAGACTTTAAATAAAAATACCCTAACCTTTTGTAAAGTGGAGTAACGAACTATGCTTATCCAGCCAATCAATGTTATGAAAGGCAGGATATGTATCAGATATCGGTCTATTTTTAAATAACAATTATCCTCAGATTATGGTGATATCAAAATGATAAAGTATTAATTTAAGTAATAACTCCGGTGATTCAGAAACCAGCCGTTAATCTTAGAGGAAATAACAAAGTAAAATGTTAATAATTCGCACTTTTTACTACGCAGTTAAAATTGGTTTTAAAAAGCGGTGTTCATGACGAAATCTGATAAAGGTTTTCAACGTGTATGATGCAATATCGTACTTTATTGAATGTGCCTGAAAAATTACGGCTGACACGGGGGCACGTGGTCACAATTAAAATAATTGCGACACCCCGTGGTGGCCTGATGATTGGTATTTTTAAGTACCTAGGTACCTAAAGGTTATCAACACTTGGTAGGTAGGTCTAGCTACGAATAGGTAGCTGACTTTGTAACAATGTAAAGTATTATATTTCAAAGATAAACTTCTATTGTTACCAGCACATGACAAATAAAGTTAAACGAAAGTTCCTGAACGATTGAACTTTCATTAGAGTGGTAAGTAGGTTGCCATATTTTCTTTAATTTCTCCATTTATTTGTCTAAACGTGCGTTTAAGCTTTGGTACTTGTTAAGAGCGTCTGTTGTTAATCTAGCTACAAGAATTACGGCATACGTAGCCTAAAATCTGAAGAAATTAAGAATGATTTCCTGAGTACGTTTTTTCATAATTTTGCCGCTTTTTAACGTTAGTTTGTTCACATTTGCTGAAACTCACCCACAAACACCACGTTTGAGGACGAACTCAAATCAATGTGTTTTAGAACACGGCCTGTCGCCTTTCCTGCCAGAGCCTTGACGACTGGGGTTAGACTTTTTTTCTACAGCTATCTACTTATATGTATTTAATAATAGGAACCAAAAGAAGTTCTCGTACATAACTTGTTTTATACTTAGATACAGTCACGTATACATTTTATTTGTATAAGTGGCTTTTACTTGTTTTATGCTTATATAGATAGGATTTAGGTGAAGGCTCATTAAGTAAAAGCTTAATGAACCTGATAGAAAAATAAAGTTTGTTTTCTTATTAATTCTTAACCCGTTATAGCTGAATTTTTAATAGCAGATAAAATTTCGTCATTAGGTATCACTACTCGTAGATCTAACGAATGAAATTCTAGTTTTACCTAATCTAATTTCATCAGTGATCGGAATAGGTAGAGCGAATGTACCTAAAGTTCAAGGTACAGAAACTAAAAGTGGGGGACTTCCTTACGACAAAATTTTTTTTGCCGAATATTTTTTTCTGAAACTTGGAAATGCCTCGGAATCAGTTAAGTACATTTAATAATAATGTTATTTATTAATCATTACAGTAAACTAATTGAATCATTATCTTTCCTTTTTACGGCGTTCAAACGAAGAAAAGGAGATTACCTTTATTTTTTAAACAATAAAAATTGTGCATTTTTTTTTTAAACAGAAACATTAAATGAATTCGATAGTTGTTTTACTTTATTAATTTTAGTTGTACTTAAGTAATGTTCCGAAACTCGGAACAAATATTCCGAAAAAAAAATTTTCTTAAGGAAGTCTGCACTTTTCGTTTCTGTTCCTTGAACTTTAGGCACATTAGCTCTACCTATTTCGATCACTGATTTTCATAGATGATATGTAGGTACCACATTTTTCAATCACTGCGAATCTAAGAGTTTCTTAGTTTTCCTTCGTGGTAATAGGTACAATTACTATTTATACTGCAGTAAAAGGATACAATAATTAAGTCAGTAAGGTACCAAGGAAAAGAAGAAGCCTATACAAGCTTAAGCCAAAGTTAAGCGACGATCTTTACAGGGTGGCCTACCTGCTAGCAGCAAGCCCCGGCCCCGGGCGGTAAATTCAGAGGGCGGCGAATTCAAGCTTGGTAGACTTGAAAAACGAACTTTATGATGACTGCAATAGAGTAAAATAATAATTAATGAAAATTGTTTATTTCGGACAATTAATGGATCCATAGTGTGTTAGTAAGGCTTATAGTAGTAGGTTAGGTTAATATCAATTAAAACACATTGCACTTTAAATATAAACATGAGAGACACAGGTCCACTTCCCCGCCACGAGGGCGATTAAGGAAACGAGCTGGTTTCCGTGCTCACCATCCGCACAAGGCACATCCATTGTGGCGAAGTGAACCTATCAGCTATACTTGTAGTCTTTAGTATGCTGTTGGGTTGGTTCCCGTGTTCTACGAATCAAGGATACCTATATTTTTTGCGAATGACGCGAAAGCCATCAGTCTGATAAACATCCCTGAGGTACTGCAGACATGGGAAAATCCCAACATCATCCTGAAGATATTATTATATTGAACGCGCAAAATGTCCAGCGATCTTTTGGCGTACCCGACGTCGAGCGCTTGAACTTGTCTCTCAAGGGAGTCTCTGATTGGGGCGAAATCAATCTGGTCAAGTTCAATGCAGCCAAGACCCAGGCGTGTTTTTGCTCCGCCAAGCAGAGGCCTTTTAACCTGGCCCCTATCGCCGAAATGTAGGTATTCATCCCGATTACTCACCATCTCGAACTTGCTTAGTGTTACTCTGACTTAACCCTCAACTTCGGGTCCTTTAGTGAGTGCAATACTCAATTAGCCGCTAGAAAGCTGCGTGTTCCCACAAATGTGCGAAAGTACTTCACGCCGGAACAGCTGCTCACATTATATCAAGCACAAGTTAGATCATGCTTGGAACACTTACTTCGCATCTTTGGGATGGATCAGCCAAGTATCAGCTGCAAGCTTTAGAAGCTTTTGAGCAACGCATCACTGGAACATCGCTGAAAAGTTGCCAACCTATGGGTTTTTTATCGGTAACATTTCAGAGAGTGTGCTTTGGGATTATACAATCTAATTACCCCATCCCCATTATATCATCGGACGACACGTCACCGTTATATAGTTGAAGTCCCACGGACCCGAACAAGGCGTTTTGCTTCCACATTTATTATGCGGACCGCCAGCTTCTGGAATTCACTGCCGGCTTCTGTTTCCCAGTCTGTGTTGATCATAATAATATAATTTGGATCCCTTCAAAGTTCGAGAGAATTTGTTTCTTCAAGGCGAGCGTGCTCTACCCAGGGCCACATCATCGCATCAAACGCAAGCCTATTTCGTGTAAACAAAAAAACCTGAAAATATTGGCGGGCGAGGGCGGCATTTTTCAGCTTTTGCCCCTCCTCGAAAAAAATCAAGATCCGGAGCTGCTAGTTAGGTGAGGCCCTCACCCAACTGCTACTACTTACTAGCAGTTACCCTCACCGTGAGGGTAACTGTTCCCAAAGATAGTTAATAAATGCCGTGCAATGAGGAACAGAACAGGGGCAGCTTTGGTCTAGTAGCGGATCGCTATGAGCTGATGATGAAGGGAAGGATGACCATTGTCTGACGTCCGTGTGGATGTTTATCTCTTGGCTGACTATTTTCGTTGGTAAACAAAAACAAACATATAAATTACATTTAGAGCATTTCTCATTTACCATTCGATATTGTTTATATTTACGAAACATCGCGCGACAGCTACGCGTCCCGCTCACAAACACCTCATACACATGGAAATTATTATTCGACATGCCTTAAATATACACACAAACTAAATAAAGATAAGCTTACGACACGAAGCATCAAGTTAACTAAGCAAGGTCTATTTTTGGTACAGTTTCATCAGCAGCGGCTCTACCGTTGAGTCGTACCGGTCGCAGACTAAGCCAAATAAACACGCGACCAGTGGGTTTTTTTTAATCAACGTGTTATCAGAACATCGCACGTCGTGTGTTCGCCGCCGGGGGCGTATTCTGATGTAATATATAAATAAATAAATAATGGTACGAATCAAGTTTGCGAGGTCGACGCGTGCCATAGGTGTAGGTACTTCTTGATTCATGTTGAGTTATTTACTACTTTGCTATTAATTAATGTGTGGTTTTTTTTCTGTAGTATCGTAGTATTTTATGACTTAGATAAATAAGCTCTATCTGGATAGTTTTAACGTGTAGATCCCTGATCACCTGCCGAACCTTTTGCCAACTATGTAGATAAGATCGGCTTTCAGTCTGTCTATCTAATCTCTACAACCCCGTTACTGGGAAATACGATACTACTCCTTGGTAAGACTGGTTGTAAGATTTCAACTTTCGTCAGAGAGTAGTAGCAGGGTGTAGCTTCCTGCTACTGATTACAAATGAATCATCTACCGACCTCGACTAAACTCCACATGGCACAAAACGAGTGCCAAGTGGCACTCGGTTAATAAGTATTAAGCCCGATTTACATTGGTCAAGTGTTTAGCGAAGTAGATATGTTTAGTGAGTAAGGACAAACCACAGATAACCTCCTCTAGATTCCGTATAGAAGGCAACTTAATGGTCACCGCACATTTGTGGCACAGCACTAATATAACTCGATGCGCGTATCTATCTCTTCAGTGTCGACCAGAAGTTAGACCCGTGAAGACGCTTGCAATTTAGAGAGCTCAATACGTATGAAAGTTTGATTGTTGGGATTTACTTAAAAAACGACTACCTATGCTTTTAAATGGTGAGGAAAATTATCTAGGACCTTGAGTTATAAAAAACAGATGGGATAATTTTCAACTGTTAAGTAAAATTATAAAACTAACCATTTTAGAAAGAGCTCAACTTATAGTGTCTGAAGTAGTGACTCTCATTGCTGTCTTTTTTCCACAAAACTAATAGTGTCATGACTCATGAGCAATACGTTCTTGCTTATCGAAAAATAAAATATCGATATTTTGTTGTTTATTTGGACAAAATAGTTCAATTAAAATATAAATACATATTATTTAGGTACGGTTCATTCTGAAAAAAATAATCACGTTTCCTGCGAATTCAACCGTCAATTAAACCAATGGCATGAAAAAATTTTAAATTAAAACTTTTGTTCATTAGGAATATTCGGTAATCTATTACATATTGTAATGAAGTAGGATCTTTACAACATAAAAAGGAAACATTAATTATATCATTCTGTTTAAAAAAACTATCGACGTCAGAATCTACACCTTGAAATAGCCAATCGGATTGCACTCCTCCACTTGTTACTCCCCGCGCACCGCATGCCTACCGCTACATTTGGTGAACTCGAACAAAAACAAAATGTTTATGATACGGAATCTAGAGGAGGTTATCTGTGGGACAAACCCAAAACCTCCCATGGGCATATCATATGGGTCGACACATCAAGGAGACAAGTGAGCTTACACTAGACAGTGGTGTAAACCGATCGGACAGCAGCGAGTTAACAGTCACTGTCAAGGTGCTCGTCACTCGCCACTGTTCTTTAACAATTTAAATGAGGCTTTAGTGAAAATACTGGTTTTGAACTTCCTTAGGTACTATGAAAAGTAGGTAGGCAACCACTTTCCATATAAGTATTTATCGTTGACTTTCATTTGTCAGTACCGAGAATTAAAAACAGGTGGGTGATGTCAGTAACAGCTGCACACCTGTTTTTAAGACAGACCACCTGAAGTACGATTACTATCTTAACTAATCCGGTGAACAGGAAGACAAACTAATCTGCTGTAGATTATGAAGGATATCTCTCAATGTGTCATCTTTTGTTTGAGAGGGATAGGTATTGTATTATATTAGTCTTGATTCAAAAGTCTTACAAAATATACATATAAAAGTAAACTAATTTTACTAAATATACAGTAACTCAGTATTAGCATAATATGCTAATTATGTCTTCCGATTCCGCAAAGGCCTCCCACTCTTTCTGATTATGGGTCATCCTCCTCCAATAAACTCCAGCCATCTTCCGGATTTCGTCTTTCCTCCCATTATTTTGTTTTGTCTTGGACACCATTCGGTAACGTCATTAACCCATTTATTTTTACTACTCCGCATCTTATGACCTGCCTGCCTCATTTTTACGGTATCGGCTTTACGAAATCCAAACCGACATAATTATTTACTGCATAGTCGTCATCAAATGTAATAGCCCATGTAATTCAATCAATCATGAGTAGATTATAACACTCAGAGGCCCATAAGCATTACATGGTAGATTTATAGATAACAGTGATACATCAGTTGGTCATGACACCATCATCTTAGGCCGATTAGACGAGCAGGTGTGGCGATCGATCAATGAGATTGAATATCTATAATCAAATAGATATATTATATTGATACTAACCTACATACGTAGGCGATGTCACTACAATCCGTAAATCTGCCATCCATTACACTTAGGTACTAGGTAAGTATCCACATATTAACGGGTTATCCCCGATCCTTGCACTGAGACTGCACCAAAGCAGGAGGTCCACTCTCTAAGCACGAAACCCGTAGTCGGGCATTTCCTACTCCGTATCACTTACGGGACATACGATTAGTGAGGGGCCCGAACTAAAAACGAATGACAACACGGTTGGACAGTTGTCCCTACTCCCGATGTATTATCAAAACTCATGAATCCGAAAATAATAGGGCGTAGGGTTCATTTTGAAATTTCGATCTACTTTCGTACGGGCCCGTATCTTCGTTGACGGACTTAGAGAGTAGACCCCCAGACACGAGCAGAGTGGTGCGGAGACGTGCAAGATTCTTCAGATTACATCAGAGACGAGAGATGCGATGTGGATTTCAAGTAAAAGGTTGGTATGATTGTTACATTACCGCATGTCACCTATTCGTTCCGCCCGTCTCCGCTTGGTGGAAACTAGGCCTTACTGTCCCTTTGCAAAATAATGATCTCTCTTCAAGCTGTCGCTCACCACCTGATTGACCGCGGCAGAACGAAGTACGTACGTTTCAGGAGTTTACGATTCTCAAAATCTCCTTCACGTTCTGAAATCAGCCCACGTGTGGTCGGCACACTCTAACGTAACCCAACCGAGGGGTTACCTACTTCTTATACAGCCAAGCAACTGGAACTGGCTTCTAACGCAGGCCCGACACTCGACCCACAAGGTTCATTTGAAAATCAGCGTCAGGTATCATTATTGCTGAAATTGATTTTTTTGGCGCAGCAACGAGCCGCATAATTCTCTTAAATTGTGTTTTTTTTTATGAGGTTGGTTTAATTTGCTGTATGTGTTCCTTTCGTGCGGTTCTGCCAAATAAATGTTTTTCTTTCTTTCAGGTATTGTGATTACAGAGATTTCCTTCATATTCATATTTTTCAATAAAGATGTGTTCTTACTAATCGTTTGACATCATAATTTTTTTCAATGATAGGAAATCTAACAACCGTCTCATAAATCGTACGATGTATTGTAATAGATACACTATCTGACGAAAGAGGATGTCTTTTTATAACAGGCAACAATATCGTGTTATTTTTTCAGCACTTAGGGTGGATTTCACCAATTGAATGAGATCGCGTTTTTGCGCTTAATCGAGGATTAATTTATAATTTTGATTTCACCAACACAACGTAAACCCGTTTAACCGTAAAGGAGTTTGTCATGTAAACGCCCGATTTTTGCTGTCAGTGTCATCCACAGGCGTCATCATTGTTGTGAATCATATTGTTTTATGTATTTAACTAAAAATATTGATTTTGTTGGTATTTGACTATGCAAAATAAGAACACTGTTAATGTTACATGAATGTTAGGATCAGGACATTCGTCGCCCAGGATCGATACGCGAGAGAAAGGAACACTTTGTTACCCTTGATGACCAGGAATTTGTTACACGGTTTCATCTCACGAAAGCAACAGTTCTGTCTGTATTGGAGTCTTTTGACGACAAAATAGTTTCCAACAAATATGTAAGTACCTACCAAACGATTATTTATTTTAATTATATGTACCTACCTGGTGCACAAAAGGACAGCCTAAACCATTATTATTTGTGCTCCCCGTTTCTACGCGACTGAGTGATATCAGATGTCTGCTGCAGATTTGCGTAAAATTAAGTACCTCTTTTGCACATAGTATTATGTACAGAGTCAGTGCTGCTATCGCATCACTCCAACTAATGGTATTTAGCCCTCGAGGATCTGAGCAATATTGATAACAATGAATCAGTAACAGTCCATTATTTTAATAGCAAAGAATCATTTTTAGTAATATAACAATAAATACAGACTGTATTATTGTATCTTTTCAGATTAGCAAGATAATTTACATCAAACTACAGACTGGATTTGAGTGGCATGGAAGGAATTTTGGCCACGTAAGAATGGTACCTACCGAGGTACTTGGATTCGTCTCTTGTCACCGGCTAATTTAAAATTATATAACTGGCGAAATGTGGATGTACTTACTTAGGTTTACCCAACTCTTCAGGAACAACCGGCGTGATGTTATGTGTACCTATGTCATGTATTATTAAAGATATTCTCTGTAACAGTGATTTTTATTTCGAAATATGAGTTTGTTAGTTTAGTCTTAGGAGAACGTGCGGTTTAAAAGAAGATGTATTGGCAACAATTTGAAAGAGTATGCTTAGATGATTTGGTCATGATGAGAGGATGAGTGAAAGGCGACTATCAAAAGGTATTTACAGGGCAGATGTGAGTGGCAACGCCAAGAGGGAACGCCCTAGAAGGACATACACTGACCTTAATGGTGAGGTTCTTCAGACAGGTCAGGTGCGTAGCACTCGCAACCTGTGCGTCTATAACCAGATGTATGAACGTGGACGAGGCAGAAGAAGTATGTAAGGATCGAAGCAGACGGCGTTCAGCGTTCGGCGTTCTGTGTTCTGCCTACCTCCATGGGAAAATGCGTGAATGTATGTGTGTATGTTATTGTCATTTCAAATAAAATGTCACCGACACACGGTGGTACAAGCGCCCTACAAGTGCGGTCATAAATACCTTACTTTATTAAATTTGTTAAATGGGATTTTTTTCTGAAGGGTAAATAATAAAAAATACTTCACACATGTACATTAATGCTTTATTTACATAATTCAATACATAATATACAATAAACTGTACAATATGTACTGTTTATATACAAATTTAAATAGTCAATATTTGAGATTTATTGTCCCTCGTTCGGAAATACACCTGAATATGATATTAACGCTATTCATGAAGGGGTTATTATTAAATATGTATTCTTTTAAATATTAAACATATTATATACAACAAAAAGCAAAATTCTACAATTTATTTACAAATGTCATCACAACCACAACTAAGTTAAAATAGTACTTGACCACCAATCTAATTTCAATTTAAACTAAATTCGTAATAAATCTAAAACCTGCATCGACATAATGCTCTTTTTCTTACGGGGAATTTTCCGAAGACTACCTAGTAATGAATGGGCCTGAGCTGAGTAAAAATCTGTTAGGTAAGTCCGTATTCGTAAGTACTTCAAACATTTTTCTCGTGTGATCCCGTCTGAAGGCCTTATAATGTTTGTTGATAATTCCCCGATAGATAATAAAGCATACTGTGCCACAGCTGGGAGATTATACCACGGATATTCTTGAATTAAAAGTCGCGCGGTTTCCAAAGCATATTCATTAATTTTATCCGAATTAATATTAAAACCCGAGGACAAGGCTTGTCAAATTGTGGAACAACGTTCAATCAAATCTTTATTTAAGCCAGTAATTTCAGCTGAAACTGCAGAATTAGAGAAGAAATTTAACATCCAAGGCCAACCCGGTAAACCCACATCAGGTGAATCATGGCTGGTGAGTCGGTCAATGAAGTGATCCCAGGAGAAGTCCTGATAATTAGGTAAAATGGTGACATATTTATACTTTTGAGTAGCTTATTTATCGGTAAATCATTATTATATCATTATTAGGTAATTAAATTGGGGGTGATTGATGATAAAATTATTGCATTTATGAACTAAGGCGGTACCACCGTGCGACATTGGTACAGAAAGCGTTTTCACGACCGAGGTTCTGCATAGCCCAGTTTTCATATCCATATTAATCTCCATTCACGTCAAACTGATTTCACCAGCTACATTTGGACAGCGTTTTCGAAAACCAAGATCCCATAGCATTCATCCTACCATACAATGTAAATGTTTTCACTAAAACGCATTGCGTTTAGTATTATAACATGCGACAGCAACCTACTGCGCTTAACCACAAAATAAGTAGATAAGGATCTTTATCGTGTGAACACTGATTGAAAAATAGTATTTTCTATTACGATAAATCTCAGGATCCTCCAGACCTAAAATATGTTTGTGTTAAATTGTGTCCAAAATATTGTATTAAATCTGTATCCACAATATCTTGTATGAACCCCTCCCCAGCTGGTTTATACACTTTTATATTAAACGGTAAGATCTGTAATAACATCAATACTTTACCTGGTGATTTGGTGTAATTTACATGAGTGCAATCTATAGCACCTATGACATACGGAATGAAGAAAGGCAGCTTGCCACACAATCTGGGGACCACATTTAGAGCTCGCGTACATTCTTAAAAATACTCTCAAAAGATAGGTCTCGGTCAAATTAAGATGAAAGGTAATCACAGCATATTTTTTTCTAATTTTGGATTTGGTTAGAATAACATAATTTATAAAATACTTGTCGCGTGGGCAAAATAAGAACTAACGCCGCCATCCTATTTTGTAATACATTTGACATATGTATTGCAAAATAGGATCACACTCTCCTGTCAACCTTAATGGACCGTCCTGGAGTGTAACTGACACTGGCATGGCCACCATCAGGGATTTTAATTTTGATTACACAAAAAAATTGTTGGTAATTTGTAGAAATTTGTCGCCAAATATCAGATTTTTTCGGTCATTGGTTCAAAAGTTATAAGGGTTTATAGGCGGCCGTTCTGTAGAGAATCTCCCCAGCTTGACCACATTTATATATCAAAAACTAGGGCACCTAGCAAAGATCTGTTTTCTCCCAAATTCCAAATATTTGTTTCTACTTTTTTTAGTTGTGCAGCTTAATTAAAACAAGATATTATATGGAAAGAAAAATCCCGTAATAGATTCATATAATGTACATACTTTCATTGGTGAACGCTTCTGAAATTAAGAGAGCCCCAAAAGACCGATCTTCTTTAGCTCTCCTACGGAATCCAATTTGAGTTTGGTGGATATCATGTGGTAACTCATGAAAGTAGATGTGGCGTGGTCTGAGTGAAGCAATAGCAGCATTGACTTTGTGTACAATTGTATGTGCAGTAAAGGTGCTAAATCCACATAAATCTGCAGCAGTCATCTGATAGCACCCACGTAGAAACGTAGCGCACATAGAAGTTGATTTATTGGAGATGCGCTGTTGTTGCTTAAATAGAAATTATAATGAATTAGACCTGAGTAGTTGTTTTAAACATAACATAACATTCATTTATTTTCAGGAAAATTTGGCCCATAGATATATATATACGAGGGTGGATTGAAAAGTTCGCGGCCTAACACATAAATACTTAAACTATTTTAATGTAACTGACCTCATTCGATTAGTTTACTCTCTGGTTGTCAAATAGTAAAATTCTATCGCAATAGCATTAGCTGTATTTAAATTAGACTGAATTTTGTGAGCCTTTGTGCAGCGTTTTTAAAGAATGGAGAAAATTGAGCTACGTGCGGTCATCAAATACCTGTTTAAAAAAAAACTAACTCCAAAAGAGATTCACGAAGGTATGTCAACAACATTGGGGGAATCTGCTCCGTAGTATACGACTGAAAAAGTTGCTGAATTTAAACGCGGACGAGAGAGTATTGAAGATGACCCTCGCTCTGGCCGGCCTATGACGTCTACGACTGAAGAAAACATCGGGAAAATCTGTGATCTGATATTAACAGATCGGAGATTGACCATCAGGGAGATTGCAGACACTATTGGCATCTCGTATGAACGAACACAAAACATCATAGTCAATGAACTTGGATTTTCTAAGGTTTCTGCGCGGTGGGTACCCAGATTGCTTTCAGTCGAACAAAAACGAATACGCCTCACGATTTCTCGCGACTGTTTGGAAATGTTTGAGGCTGATCCACAAGATTTTTTGGCCAGATTTGTAACAATGGATGAAACTTGGGTACACCACTACACCCCAGAGTCAAAACAGCAACCCAAGCAGTGGAAAAAACCTGATGAACCGACTCCAAAAAAAGCCAAAACAATTTTGTCAGCTGGCAAGGTGATGGCGTCAGTTTTTTGGGATGCTAAGGGTGTCATCATGGTGGACTACCTTGCAAAAGGTGAAACTATAAACTCGGCTTATTACTGCACCCTCTTACGTCGCTTGCGTGAAACAATCAAAAAGGATTACTCAGCAAGAAAGTGTTGTTCCATCAGGATAATGCACGCGTTCACACGTCTGTTGAATCTATGGCTCAAATTCGTGATTGTGGCTTTGAATTACTGCCCCATCCCGCCTATTCCCCTGATTTGGCACCTTCAGACTTTCATTTATTCCCAAACCTAAAAAAACACCTTGGAGGTCAAAAATTTTCATCAAATGAGGAGGTCAAAGCTGCGGTGGGTGACTTTTTTGAAGGCCTTGAAGAAACTTTTTTTATGACCGGCATACAGGCGTTGGAAACCAGATGGAAGAAGTGCATAGAGTTAAGTGGAGATTACGTGGAAAAATAAAATTACTTTTGCTTATAGTTTATATTGTTTTCTTGCTGAGGCCGCGAACTTTTCAATCCACCCTCGTACCTTACAGACTAACATACATATAAAAATATACAACTTGTGTTGGTAAATAGAACCTCAAAACTAAGTTAGTAACACTTCACTTGTGCAGTATGTCACTGTGTGTTCATGTGGCACTTGTCCGTGGAAGCGATGGAACACCACTCCCTGCAGCCAAAAGTCCTCTTCCAAGACGAGGTGCAGATAATACGTTGGTATTAGCACCACAAACGCCTTAAAGTTGACGTTGCCGCGCGACTCAAGTAGCTGCACTCTCACCACGTACTTAGCCTTCTGACGCACGTTTTTCACGATGTCCTCCGCTGTAGTGGTGTAATGAAGGCGGGAGATATACACCGGAAAGTTCGGCTTCGCAGCACGCTTCCTCCTCAAAACTGTCACGAAGCCATCATCAGCCCGAATCGGTGCCTTTTCAGGCACGGGCTTCCCAGCGGGAGCAGTTATGCCCGCGACTACGCTAGCGAAATGTCCAGGAACATGTCGATATTTTGTAGAAGCTGCAGAAACAGGCAGCAAGTCGTGTGGTCTTGCGGCGGCGATGGGAGGCGCCAGCGGGACGGGAGCGGAGCACCGGGACGCACGAGGAGCGCACTTTGCAGGCTCAGCATTCTTGGTAGTAGGTTGTCCTCAATAGACTCCAACACAGATAAAACTGTTGGTTTCTTGAGTCGAAATATTTTGAAAAAGTCATGGCCATCCAGGGTTTGAAAATGTTCCTCTCACTCATCGTCGTCACAGCTTTCGTCAAAAAAGAGATAAAAGTCCTTTCATTGTATATAAATAAGCTAAATATTGTTGAAAACCAATAAAATCAATACAATAATGATGACACTGACAGCTCATAATGTCGGTTTTGGCTCCTAAACGCCCACATTCGGGCGTTCGCATGACAACCTCGTTTTATCTCAAAACAGGTTTACGTTGTGTTGGTGAAATCAATTTTCATAAATTAAACTCGGATTCCACTCGACATAATCGCGTTGTCATTCAATTGGTGAAATCCACCCCAAATTTTAAAACAACTCCATCTATTAACTATTTTACAAACTTTTTGAAGCCCCCTTTGTCAAAAATTGTAAAATCAGGGATAGTTGGGAGTTAGTTCAACGTTGTGCTACTAGATGGCTGAAAACTAGAAAATAATATACATAGTTGTCTGAATAAAATACGCTATTTATTTTAAACTTTTTATTTTAAAACATATAATAATTCCTAATAAAACACAAGCGCTATCACATCGTTTGAGTAGATCACATTGATTCATGTGAAATCTTCTTTTAATCCTCCCCGTTCAACCAGTCAACCACGTCAAAATGTTCATCCACCAACTTTAATAGTAAGCGTCTCATTTTCGCCGGAAGCGAATTTAGAGCCCCTTTTTCATTTCCAAGACATACCATTTACAAAAACGAATAGAAATAAGCACGCAACACATACGGCGAAACGAAATACAAATTGACACAACTGTAAAGACAGTTTTGACAACTAGCTGCGTTTTGAGATGCTGACATATTTCGTTATTAAAGTCGCAGTAGGTCGCTTGTGGATGTTACAAATCTAAACGCATTGCGTTTTTTTCACAACATTACGTTCTATGCCATGCAAAAACGCGTACGCGATCCAAGTGTAGTTTTTGAAGTCAGTTAATAGTAATCCGATATTAATATCGACATGAGATCTCGGTTTATGCAGAATCTAGTTTCTGAAAACGCGGTCTGTAACAAAATCGGTGAATTTCACCCTTAATTGGAGAACATTCACGATTAGCTGACTTATTGACATCACGTAAGGTTCAGTATCAAACGAATGGGAATCACGAGCGGAGGTAGTGGAGGCTTTACGACAATGCGGCAATGTTATCATATTGCGTAACGCACCTAACGAGCTAGCGACTGTATAACGACGCATTTATCGCAAAATTCTTGATAAACGAATATTTTTTACGAATTTCATGTTTGGAGTTGTCGTTATTTTAATTTATGACGTAGTTAAACAGGTTGTTGTACTTATGATTTTATCATGGTTCATGGCCATCTTGTTTTTTCAGTGAAATTTCGACAATATTTCTACAACAATTTCACAAATGCCAAAAGAACCATGTCGCACCGTATTTTCTTGTTTTTTTGCTAACTACCAGTCGATGATACAAACAAATTAATTTTCCAAACCTTGGAAATACCATCTTCAACGTTTCGTAAAAATAAAATGATTTGAGCTCGGTAAGTAATTTTTAGTTTATTATAATTGTTATTAATGTCCCATATAGCACTTTTCGGTCACAGAATCTTCAAAGCAGTAACAAGTTGTCGCAGTTTCGTAACTGCTACGAAACATGGTGACTGTGTGGGGTTTGGTCTCTATATGTGGTAATAGTTCGCACACAATTTGACCGGAAAACATTTCAGTAACTTTAAGTAGTCTTTGTGTTCACACATAACGTAATCATTTGTGTAGACTTATTTTTAAACACTTAGTGTTCAGTTTGTAACATGCGTACAATCGAGTAAAAATGCGTAGTAGCGGTGTGGTCACCATGTTACTAGAATAATAACTTTAAATTTATATTAACACGAGGTGTCGTAATGTTACGTCATTATTACTGAACAATATATTACTGAAATGTGAATAAAAAAGTCAACTTATGACACTGTTTCTCAAATTAACTGTTTTGACAAGTGATCAAATGATTGCAGTTGAAAATGAGTAAAGAACCGAAAAGGTTCCGTCTCACATCGACTTTCTACAGAAAAGTAAACAAATTATTGGTTCTACTAAATCTACCTCCAAGTACATCTTTTTTCAGATAGTAAACTTATTCGGTATAAATTGTGTTTGTTGTACGAAATCTTATATTTGTTTACTTGAAATTTTATCAAAATTAACTATTTCCATTATTTTTTCGTGTAAGAAAGTGTTACTGAGTGGTTATCCACCTGAAATAAATTTTTAATCGCAGCCTATAAGATCAAATAGGTCTTTGTTGTTGTCTAATGATCATAATATTCTAATCATTAGACAAAAATAGGTAATAGAAGCCAATTAATAGAGCGCACGTGCACAAGCATTTTATAATTTGTTTTAAAATTAAATTGTTTGGAATTTGGTGTGTATTTTAATTAATAACTTAAGTTTAGGTCCGCATTAAAATTCAGAATTAATATCTTCCAGACTACATACCAAGTGCATCGTCTTCATCATTTAAAAAGAGAAGATAGTTCAAGAAAATAGTTCTGAAATGCCTGGTGCCGTACAGTTTAGTTACAAACTGCCTAGTGCCGGTGGACCAACTTCCGAAGTGTCAAACGTGCAATTAGATGCAGTTGTGACCTCAATAACAGGCTCCTTATGTCAACGATCATAGCGCCGCTCCAATCGATCTATCTCCACAATGTCAGGCTTATTAGCAACAATAGTCCTGTCAGTGATGATAGGTCGATCCCAATACAACGTGATATTACCATTATCGAGAACTGGGTCGGGCGCATATTTATAGTATGGCACTTCTGATTCCACAAGGTTGTACTTCAAAGCAAGTTGCTGGTGGATAATCCTATCAACGAGTTTGTGTCTGTGCAAGTACTCTCCGTTAGCCAGACGAGAACATCCAGAAATTATGTGTCGGATTGATTCTCCCGGACGGTGGCATGCCCGACATAATATGTCAACCGTGCCATCAAGTATTTATTATTATAGTTTCAAAATAGTTTGAAGAAGGATCCTCATTCTCAGTAGTAGTCTTCCTTTCAGTTTCAATTTTATTTTTTTTAGGTTAATTGTTTTCACTTCAGAGCTAAAAGCGAAACAGGATTTTTAAACATTATTTTACGCCGCATGTGCTAGGCACAGCCGATATAAGGTTGGACGAACCCTCTTTAGTTAGTACTATAGAAATCATTTTGATAATATGGCCTGTCCAAACGTTTGAGAATCGCTGGAAGCAATAAACCATTTTGTGAATTTGGTACCTTTATAACTACTTTTGGTTTCACGTCGACATATGTTGACACAATCTACAAATTTCCTGACCAGTTGTGACTAGAATATTTTCTCTAAATATTTACTTATTTTATTTTATTATTTACTAATTTTGTGGTTCATTTTTGGTTTCATAACATATACACACATCAAAAGTGTCTAGGGATCAAGCATTTTTATGCGGATTTCTTGAGATTGAGATGTGGCTTTGTAATAAATTTATGATTTTATAAATTTATATGGATCCTTTTTGGTGCATTTCATAATTTGAATCAGGAACTCTCAATCAAATTCGAGTAAAAGATGAAAATAAGCTGTCAATATTTTCCCTATAAAAACATACAACGCATTGAAGACATTATTAGTGCTACTGTTTCCCTACTACTGATTAAAACCAACGTTATTATGGAGCGGCGACGTCATTTAAGCAGGGAAGAAATGCTCAGAGCCGTGGGAATGATAGAAGCTGGTTCCCGGCAACGTACTGTGGCTTTAGCTCTGAATACAAGTCAGAGTGTTATCAGTCGACTTTGGACACGTTACCGAAGCACTGGTACCGTGGCTGAGCGCCATGGAGGACGGTATCGCTGCACCACACGGAGACAAGACCGATACATTCAAATCTTAACTCGAAGAGCTCCAACAATAACCGCCATGATGTTAGCCGTGAGGCTTCATCACTCTTCAGGGAACTTAATTAGCGACCAAACAGTCAGAAACCGCTTGCATGAAGTGAACCTTCATTCCCGAAGACCGCTACGGGTACCACCTATAGCAATGCACAATCGTAGGATTCGATATCAATGGGCTCTTGAACACAGAAATTGGGCAGAAGAACAATGGCGTTTCGTGTGCTTTTCTGATGAGTCTCGTTTTGGTATGAGACCGGATACAAGACGTATACGACACTGGAGAACCCCTGGACGCCAACAGCGATTAAAATCCTGCCAGGAAGTCCATCCTTATAGTGGTAGAACCATCATGGTATGGGCGGGTATTTGGATCGGCGGAAGAACTGAGTTGATTTGGATCAGAGGCAACCTCAACGCTCAAATTTATGCTGAGACGATTGTATCAGACGTCATCGTTCCTCTACAAGTGCAAATCGGTCCCTTATTTCAGTTAATGCATGATAATGCACGACCGCACACCGCAAGAGTTGTAAGACAGACTCTCGCCGCAGCTAACATCAATGTCCTGCCCTGGCCTGCTCAGTCGCCAGACTTGAACCCGATTGAGCATGCATGGGATATGCTACAGAGAAGAGCTCTGCCGAATATGGAGGGTATCCAGTCGCAAGAAGACCTTTTTTTGTTGTTGCAACGAACATGGGCGGCCATTCCACAGCGTGATTTGGATGAACTCATTTTAAATATGCCAAACCGATGTTCTTGTGTTGTTAGTGTTCGCGGTAGAAACACGGATTATTAATTGTTTAAGTTACCCAATAAAATTTTAAAGAAAACTGTTATTTCAGTCTTTTTTTCGAACTTTAATGTTAGTGGTTCAAATGTCAAAAATCCCTTTATTAGGAAAATGGCAAATTTCTTTATTAATGCAAAGGTGACTTGGTTTATCGTTACTGTGACAAACGAAAACACTTTATTTGATGAATCCTTAAAGAAAATTTTAATTAATATCAATCAGGAGAAAAGTTATTGCAAAAATATATGTTGATCCCTAGATACTTTTGATGTGTGTAGTTAGTATTAAATATATGATAGCAAAATCTTCCAAGCTCTGAAAATGTAAAGACTTGGTAGTAAAAACTATTGTTTACATTATACTACGCAGGTTAAATGACAATTTTATGGTGGCGCATTGAAAATTTCAAACTATTTGAACAAATCACACAATGAAATCCTTTTCCCACATAGATTTGAACAATAAAAACGAATTAAATTATGAATAAAAATTTACTTTGATAAACAGTAAAGGCTGATCATGATTTCTTCTTATTAGATATTTTTTAACTTCACGTCGGTCGCAGAACAAAAAGAGAACGAATGAACGAACGAATGATTTCTGAGAAGTGGTTGCAGACTAAGAACAATGTTACCATACATCAACGTAACTTTAAAACCAAATGTTACTGTGTCGACTGTTCCCCATTTTTAGTCGTAGCGACGGAACTAAGTCGACTCACCGACCAAAAAATGTTACTAGAATGAATAAGTGTGGACA
Organism: Standfussiana lucernea; assembly: GCA_964057025.1. Classification (NCBI taxonomy): domain Eukaryota; kingdom Metazoa; phylum Arthropoda; class Insecta; order Lepidoptera; family Noctuidae; genus Standfussiana; species Standfussiana lucernea. The sequence goes on along the minus strand of OZ059790.1, from coordinate 15,880,912 downwards.
CAATAGTGTCGAAATGTTTCGTAACGGCTACCAAAAAGCGCTATATGGGGTAATTCGTGCAATATAATATAAAAATACACAAACATAACTTAAAACCAAATATATAACTACCATAAAAGCAAATAATATCTACTATTTTAATGATACTACTTATATTTTTTGTTTTCCTTAACAAAAAGCGCCTTCATCCTCTCTCCTATTAAAAATTAACTTTGCTGTGCCCGACACGGTCCATAATTGATTCGATAACTGTTATAATTATGATGTTCGCATTATGGAATGCAATAAAGTATTGAGTATGTGTTTTCCACCAAGAGGAAAAATACAGAGTAGGTACCGTGTAAGTCGTGTGATGTGTATTTTTTAATCCTAGATATCTTACCCAAGTATAATAGGGGTAGGCCTTAAACTTAATTTATTTTTAAACAATTCGAGTTTTTTTACCAATCGATTATCAAAGTCATCAATTTTGTCAGATTCTCGACTGAATACAGCTAAAAATAGCTCAAACTAAGAAGATAAGGAGTACGTGCCTCGATACACTTATATTTAAGAAATAATTCGTCTAGACACTTACGTAACGATGTTACCGAATTTCACATACCTCGACCTGTACGGACCTCTAGGTATCGACTGGTAGGTACGGATCTGCGTTAAAAGTACACACCTATGTACTTTGTTTTACCTAATGTGCCTACCTACCTTCGTTGTCAGCCATTACAACCTTAACAACTGTACAAGCCGTACTTCTTATGCTTTTCTAGGTTTTCCTTAGAAATTCCAGATTTACGATCACTGTGCCCTCTAGCTTAACAAACCCCTTCATGTTTTCAGCTGGCTCTGGCAGGAACAGCTTACGGATACAGCTTGAAGATAATTTTATTGGCATTTTATTTCGTCTAATCTAAGGGATGCGCTGGTTGCGAGAAGCATAGGACCGGGCGATGCCGCGATGTGGTGAGTTGGTGACGCTTGGCGGAGACTTTATTATGTCCAGTAGTTTACGTCTTTCGGCGGATATAATGATGATTATGATTTATTTGATACTCTTTTCCTTAGCGTAGATGAATACTGCTTTATTACTGACGATGCGACGTTGAAAAAATCTCTATCAGTGATAAGGAAGCGCCCACATTCGTATTTAAAAAATAAATAAAAACGATATGTTTTTCTAATAAGGAATAACTACAAAAATATTTGTGTATATCTAAAGGTACCTAAGTATTGTTTTTTTGGCAATTTTTTTCCGCATAACAAAATTCCCATTGGGTTTTTTTACCAACTTAGTTTCCTTTCCTAAAATTATTATTTTTTAACAGACGTTGGGGCCAGTTGAAACAGCTTTTAACCGATTTAATAAATTAAATTATTACAGATTTTCCCTATGACGTCCTCAACTGTACCTACACAACGCCAATGACCTCAAATGGACACATGACGTCCATTCTATACAAAAGATTACATTATTATGAAAACATCCGTTTTTTTTTCAGTTGAGGTCTTACGCGGCTATGCATTTATAATATATTTTTTTGGGAAAATGTTTTCCAATTTAGCATCTATGCACTTCAAAACCGTGGCAATCACCGTCTTCATTTATTTAAGTTTACGCAAGATTATCACCTATACTTATTGGGCTGTAACGGGTTAGGTCCATATATTAATGCGATTAAAAATGTGGTGATTCTCTTGTGCTTCAAGGCCCTGCAACCTTACCATATGTTGTCTTGTAGGTATTAATTACTTTTACATATATCATATTAATTATGTGATTTTGTAATAATAACCTATTAACGTTCTAGAACGGTAGAACCTTCTCGGTCAAGCCAGTTCAACATTCGTTGATTGAGCAAATAAAATTTCTTATTCTTATTCTTGATCAAAAGGCTGTTTTATCAGCATAAGGCACTGAAACTAACGATTTAATGAATAATTCCGAGTAGATAGGTTATCGCGGCGGCTCATCGTTCGATTGTTGTTATGACAAGACAATGTCAGTCGACCCTTCACGGTAACTGATGCAGATCGCCTCGTGGAGCTATTGTGATGCATTTTCCCTGTTTGTGATAGCTATTGTTCTTGACAGAGAGATAGAAACGACAAGGGGTCCTGGGTTTGATTACCAGAATGCCACAGAAAACACTGCCCGTGTTATTGTGTTTTTCTATCCGGAATTTTTTAGTAGCAGTAGCGGAGGATGGATTAATTCGTGGCGATAGGCTCGCCCTCTTGTATATACTTCAACATAACTGGCGAAATGTCGGTTCCTATACAATATAAATTACAAGCGTTATGTTATGTAATTGTTCTCTATGTTATGTTATATTCCTAATAATTGTTCTTAAAAGATAGTTAGAAACGAATAAAAGGCACTTCGCTATTTCTCTAGTCAGTTGTCAGTGTTCTGACTGAAAAATGAATGAAGGTAGGTACAGGAGAATACAGATTAGGTCAGTGTATTTCCTTCAGCTAAAACTGTAGGAGGTGGTGCGGACCGGGCGTTTCCTATGTAATTTTGACGTTCAAAAACGTTTTGAGCCAATCAAATCATGAATATGATAAAAGAACGTTAAGCCTTTGGTCCCGATTGTCATTTGTAGTTTTGTGATTGACAGTCGTTACAGGTAGTCAGTGGACCGAAAGTCTGACTACCAGTCTTACCAAGGGGTACCTATGCTATTATGTTGTTGAATTGTGGAGGTCACATAGGCAGTCTCTCCATGTAAAATACTAGTACACTGTATTAAACTGCATCCGGTTAGATTGGAAGCCGACCCCAACATAGTTGGATAAGGCTAGGCAGATAATGATGATTTTTAATTTGTTTTCCAGCCCTAAACCTAGCGTTCAATTGTAGCCCAAGGTTGTCACTTCGCTGATGATTGTAGGCTGGTAAATACCACGACGTATGTATGTATTCAGAAATGAGTACATCAGTAGGTACATAAAGAACATAAATAATTTAAAAATAGTAACCGGCCTCTGCAAAAAATGCAGAAAGAAATATGTAAATCTGGTGTTATCGTTTTGAAAACCCATCGCATTAATTTTCAAAGGTAGATCATTAGTTTTCACAGCTCAACAATTTCCACAGATCAATAATTTTTGATATCTTGGATTAGGTAGCTCATAGGTACCTAAATATTGAGCACCTGTATCTTTGTCATGAATCAATTCACACCATTCACGTGGAAATACACGCGCGCAACTTTGTACTGCTTTAGTGACTCCTAAAAACATGGTATTAGGTAACTCCGATCTTTATAGTCTACAATCAGTTATCAATGGCACTATCAGCCATATCAGCTTTAATACAATCGTCATGTAAACATTCTCCACGTGTTAGGGGCTAGGGTGTGTCTCACTGACCCTTGCAGCGCTTTTTATAAACACCGCAGCGCTGACAATTGTTTGACGTAAGAGCATGATAGCGCTACTTAGTGCTAGAAGATCAATTTGTTACTTGTGCGTGATATCTTGCTGACACACGCAAATGTAACAGATTAGGATATCTGAGCGTATGAATCTTGGTTTAACCTGCTGATTGTAAACGAAAAACAAAGCATTGATTCGTATCTAGGCTTAGTTACGGTAATTTGATCGGCGGCTAATCTATTTAATTTAGCCTGACATGAGGGATAGGTTTGTCAGGCTAAATTAAGTATTGTAAATAGGGGTGAAATGTTTTTTTGTAGAACAGACGTAATTTACAAAATTACCAGTGCTAGATAGAAGGCTAGCTCCACGGTCCAGGTATCAAACCAACCCACGAACCCAGAAATATAGTCGTAGGTCATACTTACCCAACTATTAACAAAACGTCAATTACCTGCCAGCAACTCACAGCTAATTAAATGACATGCATGGTAGTCTTTTGTCTCGTGTCGGTAAGACACACATAATATAACATCACGCCTGTAATCCCCGAAGGGTTAGGCAGAGGTGTACCGAATAGTACACCAACATTTCGCCATTTACGTTTTAAGTCCCACATAATAGGAGGCGAGCCTATTGCCATCAACCGGGCACAAATCCAGACTCAGCGGCTTTTTTTTTATTTTCGCGTGGTTAGTGCCTAACCTGGTGTCAGAGTTTTATGCCGCCCATGGTCCTCTGACTTGGCTTTACATACCGTCGAGAAATACCTCTCAGGCATGCCGGTTTCCCCACGATGTTTTCCTTCACCGAAGCAAGTGATAATTATACAAAACGCACATGATTCCGAAAAATCAGAAGTGTATGTCTTGGGTTCGAACTAGAGGCCTATAAGATCTATGGAGCAAATCTCCGAAATAAACGTTTTTATTATTATTATAACTTGCTCCGTGGCTGTTACTGAGGAATTCCTGATGGAAAAACCCAATAACACTTTGCCCGACCCGGGAATCGAACACAGAACCTCATGATCAGCAGTTGTGCTTGCGACCACTCGACTAACTGCCGCGGCGAACAACAATCAAAACTATGACATTGGTAGTAGGGATGGGATTTGGCAGCGGGCTTTCATTATTACATGCTCCATAGGTGAGGCTAACTAACCTGCAGTGCACTGGTTTAAAAAAACCGACCAAGTGGTTGGATGTTTTTGTGGTTCCGTTTTTTGCTATTTGGCAACGGAACCCTAAACACCTAGGTAGATTTCTCCATCAGCGGGCCTTCTGCTGTTTCTATATACCGCATTATGTAGATAGTGCAGTGCGTAAGTAAATAGCCGCATTGCCGTCAGATAGGGCTCTTTGGGAATTTTCTCATAAAACAATATGCGTTTATGTTCTCGCTATGTTGTTGGTTATTTTATCATCGTTTTATCGCGCCTCTGTTTTTGCTTATATATGTAGTTACGCAAGTTACCTACGTACCTACTTACTCACTCCATACTAGTAAACTACAGTAGCTGCAGATATTACAGTCAGCATGAATGAATTCTTGCCAATTACTTGTTCATAACTGATTATTATTGGAGTTGGGAATAATTTAAAGGCGAGTATTATGATGTTGATCATGATGCAACGCCTTGGATGTATTTAGATCTGTAATGTAATCCGTGAAAAAAAAACTCGTAGAAGCTGCTACGCCGTAGCCGTAGCCGTAGCCCGTTGGGTTCACATGCCTACGCCGTAGTAAAAATGTTGTTCTTCCTCTGACATGAGGTTGTCTTCATGTGCGTATGATTAGTGATATTATGAAGACCTCCGTATACCGCAGCAGTCACTACCCAATCAAGCCATTTAGCCCATCTGCCAAACTCCTTTAGGTGGTCTGGCTTATTCGAACAGAAACGTACAGTTCTTAGCCCAGTCGGTTGTAAGAGTCTGGCAGGTACTCAACAATGTTGAGTTGCACGATACTTTCACGAATAGTCGTTACAACCTGCCCAATAGTTGTGGACATTGATATCAGAGACCATTACTGACCATTTCCAAAACGGACACCTTCCGTCTGATAATATTATATTTATGGTGTCCACACCACGATGAGATATCAACAAATACAGCAGTAGGTATGTGTATAGTCTAGTCATGAATTACTGAATGATATCTCGCTGATAACTTCAATTGCTGCCTAAAACATTAAAATAAAACGTAATAAAATGTTAAAAAAAACCCAACCTCTTGCTCATTGATATCGAGATAATGAATTAGCATCACTTACTCACTACGAGGCGATAATTATAAAAAAGCGATGGCTAAATTAAGATAACTGAAACGCAAAACTCGGCTTCAGAGGTTATCTCTCAATATTGACGTTACTTTAAAAACGTTTGTTCTAATTCAGAGGTCAGTTACCCGATTGGAGATACGATTTATTTTATTACGGCAATAAATTATCGTTTTTTATAATATTCGATTGTTTTAATTACTGTAATCGGGTCGTGGCGAGACTGTCCGCGAGGCGGGCGGTACCCACCTACCTACATATCGATAATGTGTAGTTGTGAATTACAGCAATACTTAATGAAGGGTTTATCAATCAGATTTAGCCGGGTTTCCTTGTTTATTTCGATTGAATTCGAGGAGTTTCACGAGTAGCCTATCTCTGTAGACTTTGTTTACTGTTCTTTACTCTTTTGTCTGTTTGGCGTCGCTATTATATTAACCATTTACATATTTTGTAAACAATCAATAAATCTAACTAACGCCCACTCACGGTCGCCCTATTTTACAAGCTGATCGCGATCCGAGGGAATGCCATTACGGGGCTCATAGTAAGAATCCCAGACCGCTCAAGTAGGAGATACCTACTGTGTGCGTTGACCTTTCGTCCAAGCATTTATAAGCTTTTCCTTTCCCAGAGCTTGAGATACTTTAAAGGAAGCTTCCGCTTCAGTACATAGCTACTCACTGACCGCCCGCTGCCCGCTTGCACCCGCACCGCCCGCTGCCCGCTGGCACCCGCACCCCCGCTTCAGTACCTACATAGCTACTCACTGACCGCCCACTGCCCGCTCACACCCGCACCGCCCGCTTCAGTACATAGCTACTCACTGACCGCCCGGTGCCCGCTCGCAGCCGCACCGCCCGCTTCAGTACATAGCTACTCACTGACCGCCCGCTGCCCGCTCGCACCCGCACCGCCCGCTTCAGTACATAGCTACTCACTGACCGCCCACTGCCCGCTCACACCCGCACCGCCCGCTTCAGTACATAGCTACTCACTGACCGCCCGGTGCCCGCTCGCAGCCGCACCGCCCGCTTCAGTACATAGCTACTCACTGACCGCCCACTGCCCGCTCACACCCGCACCGCCCGCTTCAGTACATAGCTACTCACTGACCGCCCGGTGCCCGCTCGCAGCCGCACCGCCCGCTTCAGTACATAGCTACTCACTGACCGCCCACTGCCCGCTCACACCCGCACCGCCCGCTTCAGTACATAGCTACTCACTGACCGCCCGGTGCCCGCTCGCAGCCGCACCGCCCGCTTCAGTACATAGCTACTCACTGACCGCCCGCTGCCCGCTCGCACCCGCACCGCCCGCTTCAGTACATAGCTACTCACTGACCGCCCGGTGCCCGCTCGCAGCCGCACCGCCCGCTTCAGTACATAGCTACTCACTGACCGCCCGCTGCCCGCTCGCAGCCGCACCGCCCGCTTCAGTACATAGCTACTCACTGACCGCCCGGTGCCCGCTCGCAGCCGCACCGCCCGCTTCAGTACATAGCTACTCACTGACCGCCCGCTGCCCGCTCGCAGCCGCACCGCCCGCTTCAGTACATAGCTACTCACTGACCGCCCGGTGCCTGCTCGCAGCCGCACCGCCCGCTTCAGTACATAGCTACTCACTGACCGCCCGGTGCCCGCTCGCAGCCGCACCGCCCGCTTCAGTACATAGCTACTCACTGACCGCCCGGTGCCCGCTCGCAGCCGCACCGCCCGCTTCAGTACATAGCTACTCACTGACCGCCCGCTGCCCGCTCGCAGCCGCACCGCCCGCTTCAGTACATAGCTACTCACTGACCGCCCGGTGCCTGCTCGCAGCCGCACCGCCCGCTTCAGTACATAGCTACTCACTGACCGCCCGGTGCCCGCTCGCAGCCGCACCGCCCGCTTCAGTACATAGCTACTCACTGACCGCCCGGTGCCCGCTCGCAGCCGCACCGCCCGCTTCAGTACATAGCTACTCACTGACCGCCCGGTGCCCGCTCGCAGCCGCACCGCCCGCTTCAGTACATAGCTACTCACTGACCGACCGCTGCCCGCTGGCACCCGCACCGCGTTACATAAAGCTCATTGACGTAAACCTCCACAATTGTTGCATGACAAGCTAAAAATAAAACTCAATGGAAAATAACTATAAGTAATATTTATGTTTATATGTCCGCAGCAATGATCCGATTTAATATCAGAGACGACCTCTACGGAACTATTGATAACATTGTGAAATCCATGGATGTGTTACCAGAAGTTGAAATATAAACTTTACTCTCATTAAATAAGCATGTACTAAAACATGGTTTAAGGGACATCCATGGGCACACTGTAAGTGCGAATGCAGCTTATGATTCTAGACCTCCCATGGATATTTTACGTCAGTTATGAAAAAAAAAACCGCTGCTCCATATACTGTGTTGTGTCCGTATAGATTGGACTTGTGTAAGTATAGATTATCGTGGGACGGTACCTACCTAGGAGAAGTGTTGGCAGGCCAACAACCAGGTGGGTGGATGACATTCAAAAGATCACGAGGATCACCTAGTTGAGACCCGCGCAGACCGGGGAGGAATGGCACACCAGGCAGGACGCCCACACTCAGCAGTGTGTGGAATAAGAATGATGATGATGTGGTTATGAGGTATTGCGCTTTTGTTTGAGACAACTGATTTTATCCCACTGACCTTAAGCAATAGCGAATGTAAACATGACATCACGCCTGTAATCTCAGAAAGGTTAGGCAGAGGTGTACTTAATAGTACAGCCACATTTCGCCAGTTACTAAAGTCCGTGTAATAAGGGGCGAGCCTATTGCCGTCAACCCGGCACAAATCTAGACTCCGTGGATGCTACTGCGAAATTTCAAGTAGAAAAACCCAACAACACTGCCCGACCTGGGAATCGAACACAGAACCTCATGCTCCACCACTAGACATGAGGCATTGAATGTACCTACAAAACAATTATATTATTTATAATAAAATATAATTATTGTGAAAAAATATATATAAATACTAATAAAAAAAAATTAAATAAAACAAAGTGATGGCACTGATAACGACTAGAATTGTCGTCTCACAAGATGCGGCTTGCGAACGTGCGCGTACTATTGTTTAGAATGCGATATCACTTACGTCTTGTAAACACGCATTAGGAAAAGGGAAACAGCATCCATTGATTATTATATTATTGGTTATGAGACAATAAATCAGATGTTATGTCAATAAACCGCCGACTTATCGCGCTCTTGTCAAACAAATAGCTTTAAAACAATAATATTTGTTCGAGATCGATTCTTGCAGCAGTAACTGGAGAACTACATACGGGTCGATCGATGGTCAAGTTTACAGTCATTCAGTAATTTATTTCATCCACTGCTCTCCAAACGGCGAAGGAAAACATCGTGGGGAGACGCCGGCGCCGGTCTTGGAAGCGAAAATTCATTTCATGCATTCCAGTGACATCAGTCTATCAACGCACACTGGGTCGGCGTGGTGGATTACGGCCCACTCCATTCAATAGAGAAGAAGCTTGCATCCCAGCTGTGGGAATGGTATAGGCTGATAATGTGTACTATCTATTCTAGTTCTCAGTTTTAAAATAAAAACGACTCAATGTATAAGTTCTTAATATAATTTATTGCAGACACAAAGTTTCAGTCCAGTGACCCCGCCGAACTGAATTTGGTGTACCACCCACATTACGATCAATTACAAAATTACCTAACGTTATGTACAAGTAAACTAACAACTTATTCAAATAAAATAAATAACCAATTTCTTCTAATAACTGAGTTACGAGCAAGGTTACAGCTATTTACGTCGTTTCCACACAGACTGCACGGTACGCGACTCTCTTGCACTCTCTTTGAAACACTATTTTATTCTAAACGCGTTACAAATAAATGTTGAATTTCAATTTTGCTACAATTTGTAGATCTCAAAATAAAATCGTACTTATCAGTAGGCATTTACAATCAAAATCGTGTTGAAAAAATCAAATCATTGTCACCAAAATCCTTCCTATATTTAACCAAATCGATCAAATTTGTAATTGGTACTACTAGATTAAACGAAATTGAAGAACAATCTCTGTTCGTAGGGCAAAAAAGTCGAATACCCTGCAAATAGGGTTAGCGCAAGTCAGGAGCTTCAAAACAAAAACTAGTTTTATTTTTTACTATATAAATATATAATCATATGGCAGTTAACTTTTTCTTAGTCACAACATTATCTTCTATAATGAACCTGAGAACTCAAATAAATTGTGATATATTAAAGCTATGGATTATTATTTTCTATCACCATTGAATAAAACTGTGGGATGATTGCTAGCCCCCAACATGCGCTATATAAACGATTTAAATACAACATAAACAAAAAAAAACATCAATTTGTTTTACATTGTGTTTATAAAATACGAGATCATTGTTTTATGTGTAAAATATATACCAAACATATCGTTTATATCGTTTTTAACTCAGAACTCTGTTAGACCCGACAACTTAATACGACGCACCCCTTAATCTTATCATATAACGAAAGACATCGCTGTCTCGCTCCGTTGAATATAAACTGACAAAGACAAACATTGCTGAGTCAGTGTATGTGTGTCCTCTCACACATGCACAATGACCCCACGAAATTACAATAATGTAAATTCACAAATATGTGAGTAAGTACATTTAACACTTTCATAGAAAGACATTCATGCTTGTTAGTGCAGCGTCAGATTGTCATCTGACTTCACTGGCTAGACAATTTACAGTAAAAACCTTCGAAATAACAAATCTACTCGGGAAATCCCAAAACAAGTGCTTGAGTAAAAAATTTAGTCTTTTTATTAATGTTGCTATATGATGAAAACGAGACTCGGTAAGTACGTTAATAAGTGTTTCGTAGTGAAGTCGTCGAGCCTCACCCGTCGTTATCGCTTAGAGCCTTTATGAACACAGCTGGTGTGATTCATGACAGAATTTATATCAACATATAGAAAAATATACCTACAGTACATTTGTAAACCAATTGTTATATAACATTACGAAAAGACTCCACTATCAGAGGTTTTGACCTCATTAATTTCGACTTTTCCAACATAATGCGCACTGACCATGTATATTCATTATCGTCCAACAAGACTCTTCTGATAAAAATAAATTATTATAATTGATATTAATCACATTATTGCTTTATCTTTGGAAACAATGTTGACTATACACGATCATCGCAGGTGACTTTTTTTAACAAATGATAAATAACAATGAGTTACAACAAATGCGATTGCACTACTCGTCAAAATATTTTAGGCAAATATCAAACAAACATAATAATATAGAAATAATATTTGTGAAACGAAAAGACCATTAAAATAAAAATCACCAATAAAATGTGACAAACGCATGAGGAATCGCAAAATTTTGGTTACATGTGCTTTCTAAATACTAACCGACTTGAATAGGAAGCTGTCTCAAAGTTCATCATAAGAGAATTCATTAATTCCTGAGCAACCCTATAATTAAAAAAAACACCTTCCAACTGAAATCAGTTCGTGATATAGCAACCGCAGTTCGAGTGAGGCAAAGAGACAGTGCTATGCATTTATAGTTTCAGTTTCTCTTTCGCTCCGCGAATTGAGATGTCATCAGCCACGACCAGTGCTTAGAGCACACATTGTATCACCTCCCATTCTACGTAAAAAACGGAATAATACGTAGTAACAATACAAAGTGTAATAAAAATAAATTAAATGTAATTAAAGTGATATTTACATAAAGTAATCTAAATAACGTAAGTTTTAAAATACTTTTACAATGAGTTATTAGTTAGTAGGTCCCTGGGGGATATCAATTTGACTAAACTTTAAAGTTACACGTTACAGCTCGCAGCTGTCGGGCGTGGCTACGCGGCATCGTCAAGTCAGGTCAAGATCATATTCCTAAATCCTTACTAAAAATATATAAAGGGAATCTATTCAGTGCTATTTCATGTAAGATAAACATTCAATGAAAATCTCCCAGACAATTATTTAAGACAATAGTAAATCTTTACAAAAATGATATGTTGCCTCGACAAACGCAGCGAGCCACAACCCCAGGCTGAGCTTATAAAATGGAAGCATAGTGAAATTATTACAATATAAGTAGAAAATAATATGTGTAGCGGGGTACCTATACCGAAATGCCCTTTATTAATTTGACTATTTTATATTTGATTATGACGCACCACAGATTACACACATCGCACTAAATGTATTTCACAACCAGAGCCCCGCGTCGCAGGGAGAAAGCTACGACATACAACACATTAAATGTTAAATGATACATCTCTAGGTGTAAGAGTTACTTTATATTTCCTCAACTAGTGGAAATTGCAAGAAGATTCCCTGTGTTCAATCTATAAGGCACAAAAACAAACTCATCGCATTTTCACGCACTTTTATCATTTCTTAGTGTTCCGCAATTAAAGCTTGTTTGACATCAACAAATCTACGAACAAATATTATACACGAATGAAGTCTTCGTACATAAGGTGTGGTGCGCCATACTGTCGACCTCGAAATGCTCTTCACCACACAACTCCAGCCCAAAATTTACACGCTTGGTCCTGTATTTACAACAATTATCATAAATTCAAATTTAACTAGATATTTACATGGCGCCCAGGCTTTTCCCTGGGCAACGTTGCTGCGAACTCTTACAACAAAATAATAGTGTCACAATAACACTAAGAAACAGTTGGGTGTAAACTCAGTTGGAATATAACCGTGAGTTAACAACCGCAAGAGCAAGAAGTGTGAGTGGTGTAGGCTCGGCAGCAACGTTAAGCGGCACTTACGCCTCGGTGGCGACGGGCTCGCGCGCGTGGTGGATGCGCACGTGCTTGTTGTGGTTGGACTTGTTGCTGGACGTCTTGCCGCAGATGTTGCAGGCGAAGGGCCGCGCGCCCGAGTGCACCTTCATGTGCTCGGACAGGTAGTAGCTGCGGTGGAAGGACTTGCCGCACTCCGCCACCTTGCACACGTACTTCTTGGCCATCTCGTGCTCGCGCACGTGGCGCTGGCAGTTGTACTTGCGGATGAACTGGCAGCCGCAGTAGTTGCAGGTGTAGGGCCGCACGGACTTGTGCGCGTTCATGTGCGACACGTACTCGGACTGGCGGATGAAGGCGCCCTTGCACAGCGCGCACTTGTAGGGCTTGGCCGAGCGCGACGCGTGCGTCCAGCGGTGCAGCTTGAGGTTCCAATTGGTGGTGAACGACTTGTTGCAGATGATGCACATGTAGGGCCGCTGCCCGCTGTGCGTCTGCAGATGCGTGCGCAGGTTCGAACGGAGGTACACCTGCAACACATACGTCACTCTTACTCAACCTATTCACTACATTTTACGGGTGTATTACATAAAATTTTGGAGAAGCTTTAAAAGCCGTTTCTATAGGATTGGGACAAACGGCAAACGTAGAACAACGGGATCATATAAAGTATCGTCGTCGTAGTCAACATTCGGTTTCGAAAGCGTGTTGTACTGACCTGTTTGCAGACAGGACACTGCACATTCTCCTGCTTGTTGCCCTTGTGTCGCTCGGCGAGGAAGTACTCGTTGTGCGAGCGGCGCACGTGGCGCGTGAGCGAGGCCGCGTGCACGAACTTGTCGCTGCAGTAGAGGCAGGCGCGCGGCCGGTCGGCGTGCGTCTCCTGGTGCCAGCGCAGCTTGGCGCGCGAGTGGAACACCAGGCCGCACTGGCACACGAAGTCGCGCACCTTGGCGCGCTTGGCCAGGTGGTGCCGGTCCCTACACACCAACATGTACCTATAGACTATATCTGCTGTTGCCGGCGCAAGTGGAACACCAGGCCGCACTGGCACACAGCGGCTAACAATAACACCTTTATTCATACAAAAATATCTACATAATATAGTCTGTAATTCAGTAGAACATACTTACAGCATGATTACATGAACAAATTTGTAAATTACCCTAAAATTATACGTTTTCTAAACTAAAATACACAATAAAATTAATAACTTTGTAAGACTTAAAAAAATATAACACGATTTGTAAACAAGTCTGACAGATAACTGTCTATTTGATATCTATTTTTTCTAGACAACTTCTTTTGTGTTTTATGTTGTCAAACCTTTACGAATCTACAACATAAAAAGTTTGCATACATAATATGTACACAGGAGTTGAACCAAGTCGAACATACTAGAGGCCTTTGACAGTAACATTGTAAGATCCTTCGTGAAATGGGCCGTGAGTGGCGTACCTGTGCTGCACCATGTTGGAGTACCGGCGGAAGGTGTCGTCGCAGACGGTGCACTTGACGGGCGCGCGGCCGGTGTGCGTGTTGTGGTGCTCCGACAGCTTCTGGCGCGTCACGAAGCGCTTCTCGCACACCTCGCATCTGGAACACGAACCAAATGTCTTTACACAATGTTGCTTACCACCAGTGGTTTGTATGACAGACAAAATGTACTCGATTGTATCTTTAATGATAATAGTAATGAAAATGATATTTTATTAATTGAATCTGGTCCTTAAAATGTAAGTACATGTAAATGTTTGCATGCCGAATGGTAAAATATGGCTGAACTCTGATTTTTATAAAAACTGTTGTGTATTACCCATATTTGCAAAATGAAATTCTATTCTATCACGTTGGGCACCTGTCCCACTTGAGACTTGTAGAACTAGGAACTAATAACGAGCTGGCAAGGAACTACAAGGAGCAGCTTCTTGAGTATGAACATTTCTGATAGCCAGTGCTTCCTCGTTAGCGATGGAACAGGTGTCTAAGAGTGAACTTCAGTTTTTATGGAATAATTGTGTTTCCCATTTTTATCACCAGGTGGCGCTAGTTCAGTTTCAATACAAATTGAAGTTTACGTTAACGCAATCGTATAGGTATAGTAAGGTACAGAAAATCGCACTTAGCCTTCTGATGGGTTAGAGGGTAAACGTCAAGCTAGATGTAAACTATATATTTTTTTCAATGCCAATTAATGGTTCACATTCAATTCATAAGCAGCACTTATAGACAGACAGAGACATTGCGGTTTATAATTTGTAAGGTCAAGCGAGTTGTCATTGTTGTATCGGCGAGCACAGACAATGTCAAGGGGTCATTCACCTCACAATTATAACTATGTAGTTTGATGACGGATTTTCCTAGCAGATTTTGGCAACAGGTTTCCCAGTGTCACATCAATAGATTTCCTAAACAGACCTTTTGGCAGGCTAGCCTGTTTTTGATGTTTCTAATGCTCGCATTTTTTTACCCTTATTTTAAAATCAGTAATTATAATTACCCAGTAAATGAATTGTGGATCACACAGACAAGTACCGACCCCAATGTAGATGGGAAAATGCAAGGCAAATGATGAATTATAATTACAATATAAATAAATAAAAAAACGGGCACCAACCACACTTACTTATAATTCTTAATTCCTAAATGTGTCTTTATATGCAGAGACAGGTTGGCTCTCCTGAAGAAGCACTTCCCGCACGTCAGACACTCGAGCGGGTGCGTCTTGAGGTGCGCGTGGAACTGCGCGTCGGTGACCTGGTCCACCTTGCAGGTGGGGCACACGTAGTCCTTCCGGCGCCGCTTCACCTCCTGCTTGATCAGCCGGTCTACCTCGATCTTCGGCTTGGCCTCCTCGACTTGTATACTCTCGTAAACTTCGAGGATCGTCGACGATATCGAGTCTTTAGAGTCTATTGGTGGTAGTAAGTTCTCTGAAATGGGAGAAGATTGAATTAGTCATTATGATAAAAATCAGTACAGAGATTATAACAAAAGGGGTGTATGTAAAGAAATGTATGCTAAACTGAAACATTTCGGTTTGATTGGGGTGTTGATAGATATGTATATTGTGGGGAATGATTTGAATGAAAAGTGAGTGAAAGATAATGCAACGACCGACAGGGGTCTTAAAGAAATGACGTTGTCCACCGATGCCTAGTTACATGGTACATGGGCAGGCAAAAGATGACATTGATGTGAGAAACGTTGTCTGATGAACTCATAAAACCACACCTTTAATTCCCAAAGGGTTACGCAGAGATGTACTTATGGTACACCCACATTTCGCCAGTTATGTTAAGACCCGGGTAATAAGAGTCGAGCCATCAGCTGGGCACAAATGGGGAAAATGGGTGAAAGCTTACTGAAGATGGCGCATCCATACCTAAATCCCAATCCGACCAATAGAGGTCAAGCTATTTTGAATTCAATAATGACATTAATACATTTTCAACCAATGACGCCGCTTGGAACTAGCTATGACAACGAAACTCTTTCATTTACCTTGCCATCAACTGAACACAAGTGAAAGTAAACCTACTTGTATCAGGTTTCTCCTCCTTCTTGATAGCGCGCTGCGTGACAAGCCGGCTGTAGGACGTCTTGCTGGCCGAGCACGTGGGCAGCGCGTGCACCAGCGCCTTGTGCGCGCGCAGCTCCTTCAGCGACGTGCACGTGGCGCCGCACGCCGCGCACGCGTGCACGCGCGCGCGCGCGAACACCGGCGCCAGCGGCAGCACCGGCGCGAGCGGCAGCTGCAGCTCTTCTTCGCTGGAAGGGACACGTTCTACATGTTAATAATAGTGTTATTGACATTGTTTTCAGAACAGTTACCGACTTAGCTTGCAGATTAAGTAATTTAAAATGGAGATAGGCTGGACATGTTTGTCGAAGGACCGATGCTGTGTTGAACTGGAGAGCGCGTAGCAAGCGTAGTGTCGACGTGTAGTACGCCCTCCAGCTAGAGAGACCGACGACCTCAAAAAATTGGCTGGTACAGACTGGATGTGGAAGGTGGACAGCGTGTTTAGTGCGCATCTTGGAAGAGGTGTGTGTGGACTGTGATGGTCCGAGTTGATTGATTGATTGATAGCAATACTACCTGAGCGATGACCAGAACTTAAGTCACTACCCCATCGACACAGCCAATTTAATAATTCTATGCAAAACACGATTCGCTCGTAATTCAAATGATCGTTGGTGATGTGAGTGACGCATCAGAACCTCACTCATTCGAGTGCTTAAAGCGTCCGCTGCACCAAAAAAATCTAGCTATTTTATTAAGCGTAAAAATGTTGTCTTTAAAAGTTGTTCATATTTCATATGACCGACACAATATCGAGCAATTCGTTCGTACAGATGCTTTTTGACGAGCTATATTTACGGCCGGGTACTATAAAAAGGGTTACATTACTAACATGGGCTCCCGCTTCTCATTCGCGTCGACATCAGACCCGTCCGACACCCAGCTCTCGCGGGCGATTAGATCGTAGGGCTCCGCGGGCGTCACATCTGTATACATCTGCGGAAATCAACACACAACTAAAAACACGGCATTATTACTACAACAACATTTACTACTGAATTGAAAAATAATAACATCATGAATCCTATTTACGAAAATAAAAAACATCAATAGAAATCTTTTTTTTTACTTATATAATTTCCATTTTCCAGTTTCTTAATTGAGGCCTATATTTCGTACCACAACGATGTTTTCGTCCCAATATGAAATTTACTGTCTTCTTACCATGTTATGTAATAATAATATTGATTACAACATGTAAAAGATTTGTAAAAATACCAACTTACAGAAATAATTCATTCATTCATATTATGTATGCATGAAAGAAAATGATTGATTTGATGTTGGTTGGTTCATTAAATAAACTAAAATCAATTAAATAATTATTAAAAATAATAAATCCAAAATATTTCATGAGGGGATGAGATATAACATTTTGAATAAACAATAAGAACAAGACAAAGAATGGTTTGAAATTGACTTTCGCAAACCTTCGCGTTACATAGTGTGGTGCGGTGGCTTACCCCGCTCCAGGGCGACTCAATGTCTCCGTTGCTCTCCTGCCCGCTGAGCTCGCCGCGCGGCGGCATGCGCTCGTCGGCGCAGATGTTGATGGGTGCGTCGCTCTCGCTGCGGCCCTCGCTCAGCACGTCCGCCTTACAGTCCGGCTCGCACCCGTCCACCTCCACGTCCACCTGTCCTGCTCTAGCACCTAGCTCAGAATAATCAATTCCAGTACTCTCAGCTATTTTGTAACTCTCGTGTATAAAGTTAGGTAACACAAAGTCGTTGTCCTTCTGCGAAGGCTCGCCCCAGAGGTACATACCGTCCTTAGCGCCCTCCTTGAACCCCGTCGGCTCGCGCTCGGCGTCGAATGCTTCCACGCGGTCGGCAGTAAAGTAATCTGCGTAAATATTGTCGCCGAAATAGTTTTCGTTCATCATGCTAACAAACTGCTTGTTCTTAGATGCCGCTTCAAGGTCCAGCAACTCCCTGTCGGTGGACTCCTCATTAAAATCTTCATTGGACAGATTACCATAGTTAATAACATTAATAGGTCGCAATGTTTCTAGTGGAGTCAGCATGCGGTCCGTCGTCACTGGCTCGTTACTGAACGCTCCTTCATTGCTCGAGTTTATTTCCTCTTTTACCTGAATCATATCAAGATTTGCAGCAAACTCAGGCTGTTCCAAATCATTAGCTGTTAGTGCTTCTATGTCCATGGATTGTTCTGATGTGTCAGCATCAAAGTCATTATTCTCATCATTCTCTTTGATCTCCTCAACAGATATGGTTTGCAAGAGATTAGTCTTCTCCTTACAATCTGTCTTATCCGTTTGGTGCATTTTATTCATGGTAAAATTTTCCGGCGATTTGCAGGTAGATGATGTCGGAGTGTCTCTTTGTTCAGATTTCTTAGCAGTGCTCACAGGAAACGCTTTAACATTCTTAATCTGCAAAACTTTCTTGTGCTTCTTCACAAAAATATTGTTCAGTCTTAGTGTGTTGTGCCTGTATGGCTTCTGTGAAAGCTGAATTTTCTTTTCTGGAAGTCCTAGGTTACTATGGCTAACTTGATTACTTTCAGGTTTGGGAGACAATGAGGTACGATCGGTTGAATTGTCACCATTTTCTGACAACTCACTACAAGGCGATATGGAAGGCTTTTCATTACAAATTAAATCTGGCACAGGACAACTGTCTGAAAAGTCTGTGTCCAACTTACTGTCAGAACTTTTGCTTGGATTACCAACATTCTTTATCACAGAAAATGTATGAGAGATGATGCTATCACCACTGGATATGGATGGGCATGACGATGGCTGAGTGTCATCAGATGACAGTTGATTGTTATCTTCTAGATCAGGCAGGATCTTGTCAGGTGATTCTACTCGTTCCACAGGATAATCTGAGTCATTAGGCCCAGTTAGATCCATAACAGTATTGACCATGTTCTTGTTATGTTGCACAGGAACTTCAACCTTAATGTTGCTCAGAATTTTTAAACCTTTAGTACTGCCAGGCATTTCATATTTAGGGTCCACTGTCTCAGCCGGAGACTCAATGTTGCTGACTTCAGTGCTGGTAACTGGCTGTGGCATGCTGGGGCTAGGTTCTTCACGAACATTATCATGTGTAGGAGCTATGAGTGGACCAACCTCAATAATAAGTGTTTTTGGATCTGTCATACTTTGAACAGATTTATCAAGGTGTACACTAGGTACCCCAGAAGACCCAGACTCATTATAAATGGATGTGGGACATGCTTTATTCATCATTTGTTGAGGTGTTGTATACATACATGAAGTATTGCCAAACTGATCTACCACCATAACATTTTGATACATGGAGCTAGCCTGAGCTAAATTAGTGACATTGTCATGACCACCAAGGACTGTAGGCATGGTGGTTATAAAGTTCTTACCATCTATGTTGTGCACCATTTCTCTGTAAATAATTTGGGAGTTTTGGGTAACAACAGTTGTTCCTGGAGTGAATGCACCAGTAGTCATTTGGTTCAGTTGGTTGCTAGCTAGAGGAGGTGAAGTTGTTTTGGTATCAATGTGCAGTTGTGGGTTGGGTACACTGCCAGTCATGATCATGTTGTTCTGCACATTCTTCTGCATGTATGTAGGTGTTGTTGGCACCATAACATGCATGGGTTTCATCCCTGAACCTATGTATTGCACACCACCCATATTGGTCTTAAGGAGTATGTTATTTGGTTTTGGTAGAACTTTAACAAGGTCATTCGGTTTCCTAGGTGCTGCTGGTAACAATTTCATACCTGGCCCTGCCATAGGTGGCACATTGTAAGAGTACATATTGTTGCTATTGTCCAGGGCATTGTACTCAGCACTGCGGGAGTACTTTATCTCCCGGTCCTCATGTTGCTCTGGGTAGTAAACAAACTGTGCATCAAACTCTGGGACTGGAGGACACTGGAAGGTCTGCTGAAGTTTATCAGCTTTTAGATGAAATGGATTGCTTACATGTTGTCCTGCACCACCACCACCACCAATGCCATGGTTCTCAAAGTTAACATCAAGCATTCTAATATCAGGAGTACCATTTCTAGATGTATTTGAAACTGGTGTAGATTTGGAGGCTCTACTAGGTGTTCTGCGCCAGTAGCGCTCGTGATCAGTACTACGTGACCCAGTCCACTTGGCACTGTCATCGGTGGCAGGTGTTCGAGACCTGCTCCTGTATGAGCGCTCAGAATGCGCCGGTGTGGAAGTCCTGCTAGCATAATTAGAGCCCTTGTTTGCTATACTACACAAAGCTTTTATAACCTGGTCTTTGGGATGGGTGTCCAAGTGGGACTCCAGAGACATCCCATTGTGCAGGTACAGCGTGCACACGGGGCACTGCACGAGCTGCTCCATGTTGACGTCACGGGGTGTTGACTCGGTGACTAAAGCAGCGGCCGCAGCCCCGCACCGCGACGTCGCGATCGTATCAATACTATGTCGTCACAGAACGCGCACTCAGTCCGCAGAGGCAGGCCGCACAATGTCCGTGACGCGCATATCTACTATTCACACGTAAGGCTCTCGCTCGACCCACAACAATACATATCTTCGTTGCACGTCGTCTCCTTATCGATCTGTCAGACAAAATACTCTGTATAAATATACAACATTAAGTCCACAACATCACATTCTACAAACTTGTTCAACGTGCAAACAGAGGACAAAAGAAAACAAAACCCCGAGATAAAGGCCATTGAGACATAAAAAAGTCGAGCATTATGTACAATGAAGAATGAGCTGGATAACGATTTTGCACCAGAAACACACGAGTAGGACTCACCTATTGTATTTTTTGTCATGTATAGTCCATGACATCTATTACTCTAATAGATCCGTTAATTATTTACGACTAAGCTAAATCTAAAAATATTTCCAAATAGTCAGACATATTGCAGAGTTGCAGACGTCTTGTTCACGTTCACACACAAACTTTTATATTCCGATACACGAACCTGAACATCGATATGCGCTCGTGGCGATGTCCTATAATCGAATTTCTATAGGTTTTTCGCAAACTGAGGAAATAACGCTAATCATTTATGCGTGAAACGGAATCGATTCAAAGTCAATCCATAGAGAACAGAAATTCATTTGTTCATTGGTCCCAAATTATGTCCTTTTGCCAAAAAATAATGCAATGAGTAATTAAATCATGCTTTGAACAAGTAGTTAATTAACGTTAATTAATTATTAGTACGAAGATAACAGAATTTTATTATTTGTCTACGGAAAAAAAATGGTCTACTTCCATAGTCGGCGATAGATTGATCCCTGAAACGCGCTAAATAGGTCAATGACACTAGAGTAGTCCACTATCATTAATTTGAATGTATCGATAAATCTAGTGAGCTTACCCATCTAGGTAGGTCTTGATTATTAATTTACAGGTTCTCGTCTAGTATTGCGACTACAGAAAAGTGTGAATACGCTGCACATAAGTTGAAACAAGAAATCTTCTTCTTTTCGCCCTGAAAGAAATCAAAATCAATCATAATAATTATATTTACGAAATAAAATGTAGCAACATAGAGTAACCCCATATTACACAACAGGGTTCTGTAGCACCAAACAATATAAAATAATTTTAAAACTCATTTATACAATATGTAACAAAAACCCTGTTGTTCCTTTCAGGTACGTATACATTTACCTACAAGCACATCATTGATGAAGTTATAATAAAAAAAAAATTAAGCATTGGCCAGTTGAGAGGTCAAAATGAAATAACTATTAAAATCGACACATTCAAAAAAATGTTTAGAGTATCTGATTTTACAAGTACATCTTTATTTCGCTAAATAGCCTACGAGCTCGGCGGCTTCTTTGACGCGACAGAAGATGCCGCCAAAGACTACCGCGACGCTCGCGCTCGCCGCGCCCCTTTACGCCGCCACCGGCCGCTCTGCGAATCACTTCCTTAAGGTCACAGCTCATTAGAGCCACCCGGCACCCACTCCGCACCGCCTCGTCGTACGGCGTCCACTCGTTGTCGACAGGTGGTTCACGGGTGGACGCCACGTTATCACCAAAACGTTGCACGATCAACCAGTGAACCCCGCGCGGTCAACGAGTGAACACCGCGTGGTCAACGAGTGAACGCCGCGTGGTCAACGAGTGGACGTCGCTTAGTCCACGAATTTTCGAGTAGTCTGTTAACAATTGGCATTAGGTCTACACGTGTGTTTCGTAATGTCAAATTTTACAAACCTTGAATTGGCACTCATAGCAGTCGCGCTTGATGAAGAAGAAAATGAAAGACGCAACAAAAAAAAGAAAGCTTATTGGGCGCATTGCCAACGTATCGTCCTCGCGTGAATCACTCGCGGGCAGCGCGCGGTCCGCTTCGGACCCGCGCGTTGGCGATGCGCAGTCAACGCAGGGCAGCGAGTTGTCACCGAGTGGTCCACCCGCCGTCCGCGCGTGGACGGCTTACGATAGAGGCGATCCGGTGACGCTACGGAGTTGATGTAGTGAGCGCATACCCATACAAGTCCATATCAAGAATACTAACCGCACGAGGCGAGGCGGTGCGGAGTGGGTGCCGGGTGGCTCTAATGAGCTGTGACCTTTAGTCTCCCGCGCAACCTTTGCGCGCAACTTTCTTCCGAACGGATGTTATTGTTGACCTACGTAGTGAGTGACTTGTGTTTTGTTTACGTACACGTTGACCATGTCGTATTCTAACGTAGAATATTTTAATATGTTGATGTGTCTTGGGAAATGTGACTGCAATTATGCAGAAGCACGCAGACTCTACCAAGAACGTTTCGCGAGTCTACCATTACCGTCGGCGATGGCATTCCAACGTTTGTACATACGTACGTACAATACCGGCAGTGTGCACGGACGAGACCAACAACGAGATCGACAAGATCGAACAAGATAGTGATTTCTTGAATTGGATACTGTTCACCGACGAGTGCTCATTTGTTAGAACAGGTGTATTTAATTCGCACAATGAGCACGTGTGGTCGATCACAAACCTGCATGCTATTAAAGCAAGTAACTTTCAGCATCGGTGGAGGATTAATGTTTGGGCTGGAATTATTGACCGGACAAAATTATTGGACCTTGTTTTTTAGACCAAACAATGAATGGCGCCAACGATCTTCGTTTCCTGCAAGAACAGCTGAGTGACGAACTTGATGAATTAGGCCTCCATATCGTGCGACGTATGTGGTTCCAACATGACGGCGCGCCGCCACACTTCTCCCGCCCTGTGAGAAGCTATTTAAATGCTGAGTACGGAGAGAGATGGATTGGTCGCGGTGGACCCATTAATTGGCCCGCGAGATCACCCGACTTGACGCCTTTTGATTTTTTCCTCTGGGGCGCCGTTAAGCAACAGGTGTTCAAAAAAACATGCGATACGGAGGTCGAAATGCGTTCACGCATAGTAGCAGCATTTGACCATATCAAGTCCGATACCTCCGTTCTGCGAAGCGTACGTGAGAACATGATTAGGCGTTGCAACAAATGTGTAGAGGTAGGTACAAGGTGGTCATATTGAACAGCATCTCCGCGGCCGTCAAGTAGACATCTTAATAAATTAACTAAAACTAATACCGCACATTCGTTCGGTAGCGTGAGGTTATCGTGTTCGGATAGACAGACTTTGTTTTTTTTTAATGTAGTGAAGTGTTAAATCTAGTTTAAACAATTATCAATTGTGCATAAAAATACCGTGTAAACTAACATTTTCAAATACATATTCTTAACATTCATTCGTTAAAGTGATAAACAACAGCTGAAAAGGTCACGAACTTGTGTAGAAAAAAATAGGTAACGGCACGCGCAGTGGGCGGCATCGATCAAAGGAAGTGGCGGCATGGTTTATACTGTGGTTCCGGGAACGTTCTATCTCTTTCTGGTTTCGCGTCATCGCTTCATGCAGCAGAATTGCAGAGGTAAGAAATCGGTTAAACCTTACAAATATTAATAATTAAATATTTATTTTCATTATTTTTGTTGAACAGTTTTTATAAATGACTTGCTTTATTACGTGTGTATAGCGATTCTTAAAACGTAGGTGGAAGGAACAACAGGGTTTTTGTTACTTACTATCAATTTACACACAATAACAAAACTAAATTTGTGTTTCATAATATGTAAATGAAAACCAAAGTTACTGCTACAGTTTCACGAAAAAGTCCCATATCTCAAAAATGAACTTCAAATCTTTTTCAAACCAATTTTCGCTGAAAGTTCTTTTTACGTTGTACAAACACACATTTTTTCAGAATTTTCTTCCTTTTACTTTTAAAATAAGAGGGGCACATTATTTCACGTCTTTTAACGCAAAAATCTCATCAGCCATAAACTTAAGAGAAAAAAAAATCAAGAACATCGATATGATTTTTCAAGAGCTCTCGATAGACACCCCAAACCAACATTCTCGGAGTAAAATGGCTATGACATACAGATGTACAAACAGACAGACAGGACGAATCTATTAAGGTTCCGTTTTAGCCATTGGCTACAGAACCCTAAAAACAGCGTTGACAGTCCTCTGACACAACTAGCTTTGCTGAGACTGACTTTGACAATTGTGAATTGACGTCTTTTGACAAGAAAAAGAATCGACATCCTGTGTGACTGGGGAAAATTAGTTTCAATTATAAATTAAATGTACCAGGAAAAGCCAAGCTGGTTTTAACAGTCCTTAGAAAATAAACATCATATTTCAAAAATGTCTTACAACTTTGAAGAGCTAACTTGTAGCGGTATGTTATTCTAAAAGATCGAAATCTAATGATCCAAGTTGTGTTTAGTTCATTGTTTTTAAAGAAACCTTTCCTTGAAAATCTCAACAATTACTTTATTTTGTTTAGAAAAAAGAATACGACAAAACTGTCTAAAAATATCCTGATAACAAACTACTTGAGCAAAAATTCGGAACTGAAGTTATAACCTATTTTAATACATATAATTCATTTTCAGAAGCCAAGGACTTGCTCCGACAGTGGAGGGAGAGCAATGAGAGAAGGAGTGAAGATGTCATGGAGTTATGGACTACGGTCTTAAGTGAAGACTTGCCCAAACTTGGCAATGAAAGTGGGTACCACTCATTTAGTCAATGTATGAAGCAAAATCAATATTATCCAGTTTATAATGTGGCATTAATGTTATTAACATCTTCAGTAACTCTTTAATTAAAAAAGTATTTTATGAAGTTTTTGTAGGTGTATGTATGTACATGCACTTTATGAAGTCTTACAAATTAAAGTAATATTTCAGAGCACTTGGTGTTGGAGCAAGTGATATACGCAGCCCTAGATTGCCACACATATGGTGTGGCCACCATGTGCATATACCTGCTGTCCAATGAGTTCCCTGGCAGCATGCGAGTCATGAGATACAAGGCTGCTTTGTTGGAAGCTGAGGAAAAGTAAGTTATAAGTTTAAAATTGGAAAGCTTTGCTTTTTAGTTCATTTAATGGAGAATCTGTTGAGCATTGGCACAAAACTTGAACCTTTTAATATATATGAATGTGAGAAAAACCCATCTCCCAATTGCAACAGATTGGAAGGGACACCAATGCTAAAATGGTTACTACTTATTCAGTATGTCTTTTTGAACACCCCCTCCCTACCCCCCTATGTAGAAATTTTTCATCAGTAATAAAAAAAATCAGCTGTCCCATACATTTTGACCATGTAGGTATTACAGTTTTGTAGGAAACAGCTGTTTTTTTTTTAAATTACCCACTATATACAGGGTGGAAACTCTCAGCGGGGCAGTAAGGGGAACTACCTTAATTGTTGCAGCTACACGAAAATGGTTTTAGAAGACTATCCATAATTTTTTGTGAAATTTTACACATAAAAAAATGTTTAATGCCAATCAGATTCCATCTCGATTAGCCTGAAATCTGTAAAATACTATTTTACAGATTTTAAAACACACACAATAGTTCATCATATTTTTTACAATAATAATGTTCCAATCGATCCTGTTTTAATACTGCTCAAAAATGTCTATGGGCCAACCCAGTTGGTAAACTAAAAAAGTCAGAAATCGCAAAATAATCCATAGAGGAGGAGGAACTCTCCACCCTGTTCCTCACAACTCTAAAGTCTCACAATAACACATCAATGGTTTTTTCAGATACGAGGAAGCTCTAGAAGTATTGGATGGTATAATAAAAGCGGATGAAACTAATTCGGCTGCCAGGAAGCGACGCGTCGCCATATTGAAGGCGCAGGGACTCATCACTGAAGCCATCAAGGAACTTGTAGACTATCTGAAGAAGTAAGATTTTATTTTATTGTAGGATGTGTAGTTATTATGCAAACAATGTTGTAGATACATACAGTCAATGTGACCTCTGTGCTGCCGCAGACGACACTGTGGAAGTGGTTTTCATAGTCACAACAAAAAAGGGTTTATTCCCATGTACACGTATACAGCAGTATTTATTATATTATAAGCAATCTCAAAGGTCTTTTTCACTCCTTAAGTTCTGTGCCTTATTAAAAATGATCCATTCCCGTGGTCCGCAGGTTCATGTCAGACGTGGAGGCGTGGCAGGAGCTGTGCTCGCTGTACCTGCAGGTGCAGGAGTACGCCCGCGCCGCCTTCTGCGCCGAGGAGCTCATCCTGCACCAGCCACACAACCATCTGATGCACCAGCGGCTGGCTGACATTCGCTACACTATGGTATGTAATATAGACTAACTCCTGCTCGCGACTTTGTCGGTGTTGAAGACTATGCGTCTTCCCTATGGCACTCGGGAATAATGTAGCTTCCCATTGGTGAAAAAAAAATTGAAATTGGATAATTGTTTCGGAAATTAGCTCCTACATCAAAAGTTTACCATAATAATATATTTAAAATGGTTGAGAACAGATTACTGTTCTGGCTACATAAAAATACATTTTGAAGTCAGTGTGCGTCTTTTTAATAAAAAAAATCTCCCAAGTTTCATTCAATCAAATTCCCTATTTAAATTCACTGCTAGACATGGCTTACTCCCATATTGCGCCACAGACTGGTTCTCCGCTTTCTGCATACATTCAGCACTTTAGTGTACCCATACTTCCAGAAGCGCTAATCATCAGATATTCACTATAATGATGCAAAAATCCCTAACAATGCTTTGGTGTGCACCATAGCTCTTAAATCGAGACATAAAATGAACCATTATCTAATAATGTTGTTGTTCCAGGGTGGCGTTGAAAACATGGAGTTAGCCAAGACTTACTACTGCCAGGCTCTGAAGCTGAACCCAGAGAACATGAGGGCTATGCTTGGACTTTTCTTGGTAAGTTTCATTAAGTAGACATAAACCATAATGCTCTCAAAAAAAGATTTCCCCCTTTCACAGTGCAAGGGGGAAATCTTTGTAACAATACTCCTTTCATGAGCACTTTTATACTAGACTTCACCCAGTTGATGGTTACTGCTCTGGCATAGTATGGACTCACTGGCCTTGATGTGTCCTCTTCAGTCATGTAACCGGGTTTGACTGACAGAATTTTGTTATGGGTGTACTATGTGGTAATATTAATTACTTTAACCTTTTGAACGCCAGAACATAAACGCACGCGCGTGCCCTCGACGCCAAGCCACAAATTCACCGCACACATAAAAATTACCTACAAAAAGAATAGGTGTTTTAAAACTTTATCGACAAACAAAAATATTAAAGAGACAAGACAAGAGCTTAAATATTTAAGGTATACAAATCAAAACACACAAAAGTAGTGATTTAATTGTTTATTTCGTGTTATAGTGCATCGCATTTTTTGTCACATATTTGTGTCGTTGGCGTACAGGGCACGCGCTTACTTGTCACGTATATGAGACAATGGCGTTCAAAAGGTTAATTTCTTCATTAACAGTTTTTATCTTCAGATTCTTGTCCTAGCAATTATATTATTATTCTCGCTCTTAGGTAACAAACAACCTGCTTAACCACTACAAGTCAGCCGGCAACAGCTCGAAGCGCGCGGAGGTGTGGAAGCTGTGCCAGTGGGCGCAGTCCTCGGCCGCGCGCCGCCAGCGGGCCGCGCGCTCGCTGCCGCCCACACCAGACCTCACCTCCATGATGCTTTCCTTGGCTATCACTGAGTAACACTTACAGAATATAATGTTAACACTTGTATGAGCCTGGTTCGACATTTCCAAGATAATTTTATAAACATTCTATTGTAATTTGAATTGTCTCTGTTGGACAGTGCCTGAAACAAGCGCCTAGATAATTATTAACACCTGTGAGGATAACAGACCTGGGTAAATGTTAATCCGGGAATTATATTGTGCGTAGTTAGCCCCAGCATTTAGATGGATAAATGTAAAAAGGACACGCTTTCGATTGTCAATCTTTGACAATCGAAAGCCACAATACACAGGGTGATTGGTAATTGGGTGCTGTCCTTGAATTGGTGATACTAGAGCTAATTTACAACAAATTTGATCCTATAACTAGGGGACCAATCTGAGTGGTTTCAGAGTAATGGAACTTTTAAGTTTAAGTTTTTTTGAATATTTTCCTCCTCTCGACCAAATATTGATAATTGTGACAATTCCACGTCGCTCAGAGCATTGACATGATACTTTTCAGATATCGCATAAACGAATTAATCTTTTTAAAACAATTTATCAAAAAAGATGCAAACTTTTGGTTTAACAGAGTTATAAACTCACTTAACGTCAAGTCACTTAACGTGCAAATTGCAGAAACGACTTCCTTGTCTTATAAGCTTTCAAATTTGGTATCACAGTACCCACTTCAAGAAACATTATGGATAATAACAAGTTTCCATACAAGGTAGTATTTTGACCGTACTGATTTTTACGCATTTCTGGATCAATATCAATTTTTGGTAGAGATGAGGAAAATTTCCAAAAGAAGATTGGAGCCCTAGTTATCGGGGTCAAATTTGTTGCAAAATAGCTCTAGTATCACCCGTTTCAAGGACTGCACCCAATTACCAATCACCCTGTATAAAAGTTTGTTTCCATTATTATTGTAGGTATCAAAAATGTATTGAAAATATACCAGGTAATCTATACTAAATATTTAAGTATAATTTGTATATTGTATGATCTAGGTTATAGGAATATTTTATGTTAACTTTATCAAAAGCACGCATGCATTTATGGTGTATAGAATGTTTTGGGTTGTGTGTCATCTTTAAGTTAGTTTAATTTACTGGACTGTTCCTGTGGGTATGAATTATTTAAAATAAATAAAATTTATTATGTTACCACCAACTTTTTGTTTTAATAATGTTCTCTAAATTGCTTTTTACGCGACTGGAGGAGGGTAATGTGTTTATCAGCCTTTAAATGTGTTTTCTTTTATGGCACTCTAAAGACCAAACGCGTGGGCCGATTTTGATGATTCTTATGTTAATCGATTGTCTTAAGAGCGTGTACGCCGTACGGCATTTCATACAAATTTTCAAGTCCTTATTTTTCGATATGGCGGAACCGATTTTAATGAAACTTCATACCCATAACCATAGGTCTAAAAAGTTAGTAGAACACATTTTTGCAAAATTATGTTACAGTTAAAGAAGACCGATTTTAATTATTCCATAAAAACAGAAATTTCCAATTATCTTTTGTTAAATAAGACATTTCGAATATGTGTTTGTTCCTGCTTATGTGTGTGAAGTTTCATTAAAATCGGTTCAGTCGTTTCAAAAATAAGGACATGATAATTTCTATGAAATGCCGTACGGCGTACACGCTCTTAATTTTGTTTGAGCCCTACTACTGTTTGTTAATTACTATGATATTATCATACACATGAAATGAAACTTCAAAATCTACAACCTCGTTTTAAACCTGCTTGCTTTTGGGAGTTTTGGGTTGCTGCCATTATATATATTAGTCTATGGTTGCTGCCACTCGACAGTGTCTTAATTACTTGTCTCTTCTTTCTTTCTATTTACGTTACAATAAGTTTTATATTGGGTTGTGCTTTCAGTCGTAAAATATATGTGAAAGGACTAGGAACCGTATGCCTAAAACTCCCCAGCAATGGCTGAAATAAGGTAAATACCATGAAATAAATTGAAACTTAACGTTTATTTTAAAGGCTCTCTCTTATCATATTCACAAAAGTGTCATGTGACGTCACTTCTGGTGGCGGCCATCTTGCTGGCGAGGTAGGCCGCTACTTCGCCGGCGCGCTTCTCTTTCCTCTCCCGTCTGGTCATCTCGCCCATTGTGAAGTACTTCTCCCTGGAAACAAGCGTAAGTATTTTTGAATGGGTGTATGGACATTTATTTTTATTTTGTTATGCCATTTTCAGCTCTATGCTGAATAGGACTGTAGTATATTATTGATGATGTGTAGTAGTTGTATTGCTACTACTAGCTCTTTCTGTGGTATTCTAAAAAGGACTTAAAAATAAAGGTTATATTAAGGAGTTAAAAATGTGTTCTAGACATAATTGTGACGATGCGAAAAAGAGATGCTATCCGTCCTGTATATGTGTGTATCCGTGTGTATATAGCTCCATCTCCTTCTCACACTCGTTCTAAAACGTCATAATACGGTCTCCATAAAAAAATATATCAGAATTGTATCAGCAGTTTGAAGAAAGCCACAGTTATACATTTCTTTTTGGCAGTTGGCTAATGCCTGATTTTCTTCAAGCGGAACGGAGAGGAGACGTCCCAAGATTCGACCAATCACAGGAGAGAATAGACACGCGATATGGATTTCAGCCAATGTGATTGGATGATTCCCGCACGTCTCCTCTGCTCGTGTCCGCTTGCGAGCCACTGGGCCTTCCTTAGCCATCTGCAAAAAAAATAAATCCTGTATGCCCAAGACATGCCCCGGGCTTTAAAAAATGAAAAACTATGTACCTAAAGTTATGCACCCCCGCATTAGGATCGAGCGGCATGTTGGGCACTTCATCCGTGATCTTTTCGTAGGTGAGCAGTCTCCGCGCCGCCAGCTTCGAGATCCCCTGCTCCGAGTTGCCCACCAGCTTCAGGCACGGGTGGGAGGGCAGCTGGTCTTCTTGGTACTCTTCTCTGGAAACAGAAGTGTATGGATTTAAGGGAAGAAAGATACTATTGGCTTTGCATCTTAAATGAACGTGTGTGTCCGTGGACTTTGTGACTTCTTTTATACGCCTGTACATGGGTACTCGCAAAGGGAAGCCAAAAAGAAATCAACATTATTATGTTCTTTTAACAATAACACTATTACAATCTATGCATAATGATAAAATTGTAACATACCGATGTCTGTACATTGAATATATTGAAAAAATTATATGTATATGGGGGTCTTTATTAGAGCTACAGAAGCCAAAACAAAAGTTTTTAGAATGTTTGTCTGTCTGTATGTTTGTACGCGCATCACGCAAAAACTACTGCATGGATTTGAAAGCAGTTGTCACCGCTCTGCTGCTAGATGCCTAACTTAAAATATAGGCTACATTTTACCACAGAAATGATCTTTTTTTTATTATAAGTACCACACGTACGAAGTCGCGGGCAAAGGCTAGTTATATAATAATAAAAGATAGGATGAGCAGCTATTTGGTGTCGTTGTTATTGATGGAGCCTTCAAAGCTCACTTTCGCTTAGGCGCTTGGCTTGCTACCGGCTCAGTATTAGCACGTTTTATTTACTTGGGACGGTGAAATATACATTTGATTGTGCCGCTCGTCCTGTGCCATATTTTACTATGACCGGTCGGGCTATGTATGCAGCCACTCCAAGTTATACCTACCTCACTAACGGGAACCAGCAGACTAGTCGCCGTCCCATCTCGAGATGTATGGCAGCGAAGTTGAGCAGGTCACTATAAATGTGGGACAGTCCGTACTCCACTTTAGAAGGCACGTGGTTAGGCAGGTGGTGTTCGGATAGTGTGTAGTTCTCTTTCTCTATTCCGATCTTCTCTGTGGGCTCTCGAACACCGTAGGGCGCTGAAATATATGTACTTATATAATAATTAAACGCTACATTATTGGTTTCGATGATTGACTTTAAACTAATCCTACTATTCATACTTTGTTCGTCTTTTACATTTTCACGTCATTTGTGAACCAATTAGAAAAAAAAACATGACCTGGTAGGGGGAGGAAGCAAGCTGCGGGCATGAGCTATTTTTTTATAAAATGTAAGTTTGTCAGTCAATCACGCTTTGCTTGCTGATTGGATTTGGATGAAATCATACACACAAGTAAATAAGTGCGGTAAGTCAAATCGCGAGCACTATAGAAAGCTATAGAAAGAAACTAACATAACATCACGCCTGTAATACCCGAAGGGTTAGGCAGAGGTGTACCTAATAGTACACTCACATTTCGCCAGTAATGTTTAAGTCTGTTTAACCGGGCACAAATCCAGACTACGTGACTGCTACTGAGAAATTCTTGAGGAAAAACCCAATAACACTTTGCCCGACCCGAGAATCAAACCCAGAATCTAAGGCACAGCAGTCGCGCTTGATCGCGATCACTAGACCAACGAACGAGGCAGTCAAAGTTAGAAAGTACAAATTTAATCCACAAACTTACGGTCAGTAATAATTGCATCGAATTTCAAGTCTGTTTTCCAATTGTGCAGCGAGAAGTCGCTTACGACTACATCGAGGTACCGCGACTCCGTTCCATACTGCTTCATGTTGCCGCGGATGCTCTCGTCTTTGGTTCGTATCTGAAAATGTGGGCATTTCGGAATTACTTGTGAATATTTGTGCTGTTTGCCCATAAAACGACATCCCACAAAACTTAGTATAGTGTTTTGTTACCTGTATACGATTTCATATTATGAAGATTTTAAAACCCGTGACAGCATACAATTTATTTTATTAATAACTAAATGGACTATTGAAGAACTTAATGTTGGTAAAACAACTGAAATGCAATAAGTGACATTGAGATGCTGGTGTATTTTCAACATTCAGCACAGAGCCGAACATTCTTCTTCAATTTACCGTGTGGTTAGTGCCTAACCTGGTGTCAGAGTTTTTATGCCGCCCATGGACCTCTGACTTGGCTTTACATGACGTCGAGAAATATCTCTCAGGCATGCGGGTTTTCTCACGATGTTTTCCTTCACCCAAGCAAGTGATAATTATACAATATGCACATCATCATTTGCCTAGCCTTTTCCCAACAATGTTGGGGTCGGCTTCCCGTCTAACCGGATAGGTACAGCTGAATACCAGTATTTTACACGGAGACTGACCAACTGCAAATCTGACCTCCACAACCCAGTTAGTACCGGGTAATACGGTACACCTGGTTGTCAGACTTTCGGGCCACTGACTACTTATAACGACTGTCAAAGATCTTCAAATGACAACCGGGACCAACGGCTTAACGTGCTTTCCGAGGCACGGAGAAAACTCGGTATGTTATGGCTGGTCACCCATCCAAAGACCGTGCGGCTTAAATAATACGATACGCACATGATTCCGAAAAATCAGAGGTGCGTGTCTTGGTTTCGAACTCGAGACCTATGACCAGTCCAATGTTCACAGCACTAGACTATCACTGCTTTTTGTTGCCGAAAATTGTAAATTTAACAGCGAACGTAATGTCCCTTACGACATTTAAAAATTCCATCGTTCCAAGTAATGCTGGCTCCCAATGTGGTAATGGCGGTTTCATGTGACTTAACAACAGCTACATTGAAGAGTTAATGAACAGTGCTGATTATGAACCTAATTTGAATAAATGACTTTTGATTTTGAACAAGCACCTTAACCATTGCAATACATACTTTGTTACCTTTTGGCCGACGCGTGTGGGCCGCGTCCTGCCGTGCAGCATCATGTAGTCGATGTCGGAGCCCCACACGTACGCTGCTAATAACAACCAATGCTTTAGGATATACAAAAATATAAACAGATTTCTGACAATGATGTATTCATCATTTTCAGAAATCTGTTTATATTTATGTTATCTATGTTTATGTTCCACCAATAGCCATGTAGCTATTGTCGTATAGGTCGTACAAGAAACACCCAAGGTAATCCACACATTATCACTTTCGCTGCTAGGTTTAACTAATCCATTTTTACTAGAATGCGCGTCATCTATAGCTACGTATAAAGACGGCTCAGGAGGCGGGTTGTGCGCACACGAACGAATTATTGTTCGACCCATATGCTTATGCGACGCGTTAATTGTCTGCTGATTTGTTTACTCGTAGATCAGTTTATTCAATCAAAAGGTATAGTTGCCTCACCATAATTACTATAAAATAGCTTCTGCCTAACCCTTCAGGGAAAACTGGCGTAAAGTTATGTTATTTTACGACGGCGCTGAACCGCCTATCTATACTTTAATAGGTTACCACCACATCAGTGATGTGAAATAATTCTATTAACAAAGAGCAATATTCACCTCCAAAATGTGCAGCAGCGACCAGCAAAGACCCCGAGCCGACGAAAGGATCCAACACAATGTCTCCAAGCTTCACCTGTGCCTGGTTGGCCATGATGATGGCGAGCTGTGCGTCCATGCTCGTGTTGCCGATGAACTGCCGCTTCTTCAACGAGTGCACTTGGATGAGGTCGCGCTGCCCATCTGTTATCTATACAAATAAATAACAATGAAGTGTCAGTTTGTAATTTCAAATTAACAGCTTTTACTGTATGCATATGAAAGTATATAAGGTACTTATTACAAAAAAAAAAAACTTTTTTTTAAATTTTTGTTTGTCTGTCTGCCTGTTTGTTCCGCTAATTTCCGAAATGCCTGGACCGATTTTGACGGGACTTTTACTGGCAGATAGCTAATGTTCTAAGGAATAACTAAGGCTACTTTTATTCTAGAAAAAAGATTAAAGTTCCGTGAAAAAAAAAACACCCTCATTAAGGGTCTATTTACACCCTTTATGTAAAAACTAAGACAAAACACCACATAGAACCTCCATCTAGTTTTTTCGACTTTTGTACAAACGGAGTCACACTTCATTACTAAATATGTCATGTATTTAAAGTGAAAACTTATAATAACACCTAGCAAGGATGCAAATTCAAATACTACTATTTTTTTTTCAAATATTATTATTACAGGACACTGGTTGGTGACTGACTGTGTTTGATTCTCGCTTTGGGATAAATTCGTTATATAGTGAAGTGCTGTAATAACTGTGAGATTATAGTAGGCCTAAAAAGAAGTGAATCCAAAATGATACTGCATCAATTTGCTGGGTCATAAATGAACGGTTCCTCACCCATTTCCCAAAGAAGACATCATGTGGTTCATCAGGTACATCATTGGGGTCTACACCATAAAATTCTAGGTAAGAGAGGGTCACATCAGGGTTCTTGAGTTTCACTGGACCCCCCATAGGTAAGTAACTGAATTTCTGAAAGATTACATGATGAAATTAACAGAAAAAGTCTAAAAGATGAAAAGAATTTACTAAAGTAGGTATATACCTTACTTTTTATTTAAAAAAATGTTCTCTTACCTCAATCTTCCCAACCTTTTCCTTCATAGTGAAATGTTTACAGAATGTCTCTACATCTACTTTAAAAGACTTTGTCGGTGAAAAACTTGATTCTATCAACTCTTTAGGGCACAAACAAGTATCACTGATACCATCCTTTTTTTCTCCTAAAATCCAACTTCCTGTAGAATTTTTCAGTGAATTCTTCAAGTTTTCATGTAATTGTGCCTCTGTTCTCGCTTTAGACCACAGTTCTATATAGTTCTTAACCAAAACGGACCTAGAAGCTATTTTCCTAACACAATCTTCCGAAGGCAATTCAACTATCCAATACGGTTTCTGAACGCACGGCTTTTCCACAAACTTGACCGGTATATTGAGTAGTGATATAATACTGTACATTTCCTGCAAAATAACATGGTTATTTTACAAAAATTAGAAGGAATCATCTTGTCAAATGAAGAATGTTTATAAAACTTACTGCATGACGAAAATCAATGTGTTCATGGGCGAACCACATCAAATACCGTCGCCACATTTTGTGCTCGTCTTGCATTGCGTTTTATTTCTAAAATGAGGTAAAGTTTTTATTTACTTCCATCACTTATCAACAACATAACCTCAAATTAGTTGGTTGGCTTTCCAGTATGCGATTATTATGACATATCTGAGCAGTGTTGCCGAGTCCCGAAAAATTTCAATCAATAACATTGTCATCTAAAATCGCCTAAAGTGCGAAAAATATAGGAAATAATACAGGTTTATGTTAAAATTCGTGCAGATGCACGTTGGCATGTCTGTATTAAAAAATAGTACGAGCAGCGCTTAGGTCATCCTCTAAAACATGCACTATTGTGTTTTGAAAAATAGTATGAGCGGTGCTAAAAGTAGCGGGCGGGCCCGAGCGAAGGGCTTTTTGATTTCTAAGATTTAAAATACAGGGTTTTATAGAGAATACTTAAACAACACCTCCCATGCACCCGCACGATGTGATATTAGCGTACGTCGCTAGAAAAACAAGTGTGGTAATTATTATTCCGCATTTATTTCTAAAAATACATAAGCTATGTATGTATAAGACGAATCCACAAGGATTTAGCATATATTGAATATTTATTTTTGTATTTTCGTTCATAATTAATATTCTAATAGTACTTAATTTATATAGTAATCTACCAAAGTTCAACTCAAACATATTCCTTAAGCTTATATAACATACTTTAAAATGGTAGTACTGGCCACCAGATACAAGCAGGATTAAATTTGCCAGCTTTACTGAACAGTCCTTAGATTGCCATATCCATGCGCCAATACGGCTTATGTTTGGGCAGACGCTTAGTCACTCTTGGGCGAGGTCCCCGGGCCCTATGCTATGAGTCTTTCTCCTCATCTGTATGGTTGGCCTCGAACATCTCTTGGTATCTGTCGCTGAGGAAATCTTGGTAGGCATCCTTGATGGCCCCAGAACATGCGACGTAATGGCCGCCGGAATGTTCTGCCACTACAGGCTTTATGAACAGGTTGATCAGGGATTCACTCATCTCTGGAAAATATAAAATGAGGCATGTTATTACAACCAGCCATAAATAAGTTTTAGAAAGTTTTGCATTTCATATTGTTATCAAGATCTTATTAATGCTAAACTAAGGAACAATTACGGATCTGAAGAAGAAGAAGACTAAATTAGCAGAAGATTATTTTACCTTTGGGTATGATGGAGTCACTCTCTCCGTAGACATGTAGTGATGGAAGAGTGAGCTCCTCATCATAGAAACCTTTGTGGACGAGGCTGCCTGATCTGAACCCAGATGTGAATATTGCAAACTTGAATGAGTATGGTAGATCTGAAACATAAAGATATAACATGTAACTTCTATTTTTTATAAACAGGCAGAATGTAACAATAGTATTATGTGACTGTACATACTCATTCCAAGTATTTAGACAGCACAAAAGTAACAAGCAAGTATTCAGGCAAGTATTTAGTATTTTGACGGCACGGTTGGCGCAGTGGCTGAGCGATTGACTGCTGCGCTGCGTGTCGCGGGTTCGATTCCCGCACGGAACAAATATTTGTATGGCCTACAGATAGTTGTTTCGGGTCTGGCTGTTTGTGTATGTGAGTTTAAATGTTTGTAAACGCACCCACGATACAGGAGAAATTCCTAGTGAGGGGCAACGTTTTTTTAAAAAACGAAAACGAACGTAACGAATTTAATAATTTATCTTCCTTGATTTGGTGATCTTGGAATACTATGGAACAGATTGATAATCACTATCACTATATAGTATAAAACAAAGTCGCTTCCTGCTGTCTGTCCCTACGTATGTATGCTTAGATCTTTAAAACTACTCAATGGATTTTAATGTGGTTTTATTTCATAGATAGAGTGATTCAAGAGGAAGGTTTATATGTATAATACGTGCATATTATAGTGGACAAAACATTAGTATCTACATTGCACCCGTGCGAAGCCGGGGCCGGTCGCTAGTATTATATAGAAGGTACTCATTTAGGATTGTCTTCTGATAAAAATATAGTCAATTATAGCCTAAGAAAATTAAACTGAAAACTTACATCCTTTCTGCTGCATAGCTACTAAGAGCCCCACAAGACAGGCTCCTTGTGAGAAGCCCATGAACCCATCAAAAGGCCCATACTCCTCCACTACATTCTTTATCACTTCCAAGGTGTCTTCAAACCCAAGAGCTGGACCCCCGAGGCACTTGCCACTGAATGTGCTGTCTTCGGCATTGAACCACCAGGATCGGGAATCTGGAAACCAGTAGTTAAGGATTATGATCTTGTTAGTCAATGTTACTTCGGTTAGAAAGATTTATTGGTATAACTAGATGTCCTTAGGTAGCATCATCTGCCTAGCCTTTTCCCAACTATGTTGGGCTTACAGTCTAACCGGATGCAGATGAATACCAGTATTTTACATGGAGCGACTGCCTATCTGACCTCTACAACCCAGTTAGTACTGGGTAATACGATACCCCTTGGTAAGACTGGTTGTCACACGTTGGTGCCACTGACTACCTATTATGACTGTCAAAGATCTACAATTGACAGCCGGGAGCAACGGCTCGGCACGGAGGAATCTTGGTATGTAATGGGTGGTCACCTATCCACGGACCAACCCAGGCAAGCGCGGCTTAACCTGACGATCAACCCGAGCAACTAATTATTTAGCCACAAGATGCCCTTAGGTAGCATGAACCCAATATAATCATCATTTTCCTGCCCTTGTCCCATTCTACTTGGGGTCGGCGCAACACGTTCAACTTGTTCCATTCTCCCCTGTCAATCATCACTGCATCATTTAAGTACTCCTTTCTCTTTCATATCATTCCCCACACAATCCTTTCATTTCCATCTTTTCTTTGGCCTTCCTCTCCCACTCCATCCATCAACATTTATATCCATCACTCTTTTAGAAACATGCGTTTCACCCCTTTTCATTAAATGTCCATACCAGGACAGACGACTTCCTTTAATTTTTTCTGTAACAGGCGCCACTTTCAAACTTCCTCAAATATACTCATTACTTACTTTATCCATTCTTGTTACTTCACACATCCATCTCAACATTCTCATCACCGCTACATGCAATAGTTTTTCACCCATCTTCTTCACAGCCCAGCATTCTGATCCATGCAGTACGACAGGTCTAATCAAGGACTTGTATATTTTCCCCTTTAACTTGAGGGGCATCCGTGGGTCGCAAGTTATTTCAGTGACCTGTCGCCATTTCATCCATCCTGAGTTGATCCAATGCTTTACATCCCGGTCTACTTCGCTATCCCCTTGGACAAGCGCCCCGAGGTACCAGAAGTCGGAGCAGATCAGTATGGGCGTTCCGGCAAGGGTGATAGACACAGAACTGGAGAGTGCCGTAATCGCAAAACAAGTATTCCATTTTGGTTTTTAGCATGAACCCAATATGGTACAGCAATATAGTCAAGTGCAATTAGAAAAAAGATTCAGGTCAAACAAATTTCTCCACAACTCTAGAAAAAAAAACTCAAAAAAAATCATGAAAATCCGATCACTTTATACTTCGTTCCACCTTTTGAGTATTTTTTGGCTGATTACTTTCAGCAAATTTGTTTATTAAAAGTGTTTAAAAGATTGATTATGAGTTGTTTAGTTTGTACACCTCTCAATCTATACTCACTAATAAGACCTACACAGCATCGTAATAAATTTAGCAAATGAATGAATATGTAATAAAGAAGTTACCTTCATCGCCGCCACCGTCTTCATTCACAATTTTGTGTGGAGCTGATACAAACACGAGCTGCGCGTACTTAGCTACAGCTTTACGGAACGAGCCGATCTTGGCTCTGAACACTGCGCCATTCTGCCTGTAGCCATGCAGAGCAAGGATTTTCAGCTTGGGTCGGTCGGCCTCCTTCTCCTTTTCTTTATTATCCTTGTTGTTTTGTGGAGGCGGCGACATAGAGTGGTTAGAACTCGAATTTGGTTCAGACATGATGCTATTAGATTGTCGCTTGCTAAAATTCTTCGGCAAATTATAATTTATCCCATGAAATCTAATCGCTAATCTAATTAAAACTAATGTTTGTTTATTTTGAGAGGTTATTTTTTCGCTTCAGAAAACTAGTCTATGCAGAAAACTAGGACTAGTTCCCTCACGTTTCGATACGCAATTGTTTTATTTTCTGATGAGAGAATGAGATAAAATCTGTAGCATGAAAGAGAAACAAAAGGAAGACTCTATCTGACATGCTAAATATCCAAAAATATCGCCCCGTAATCCTGGAACACAATCGGGAACGCATGGTGCTGCTAGCATAAAAATGCCTAAAACGCTAGAGTCCACCCAATGAAGTTCGACTAAAATGGCAAATAAATGTCATAATTTCGGTTCCATCAGTGTCCAGCTCTAGTAGTATTTGGCGCCAAAAGCCAAGCAACTGTCAAATTGTTGTAAGAAGACGACTTGTGCATTGTTTAGTTTGTTTTAATTGATAATTTGTAGATTATTGTACTCAAGAAAATGGAAGACGGTGATTTCGATCAACGTTTGAGAGATTTACAAAGAGAGTACTTAGAATTCCTGGATGATGAGGTAACTTTTGCACTAACCTTAATGTTTTCTACCGGTCATCTTCTTGTCCATTGATCAATAACGTGATATTTACTTCGTAAACTTTTAGGAAGATCAAGGAATTTATATGGAAAAAGTTAAACAGATGATAGCGGACAAATCACAGCGATTAGTTGTGAGTGTTAATGATCTGAGGCGCAAGAATCCGGAACGTGCTCGTACGCTGCTGGACAACGCTTTCGAAGAACAGATAGCGTTCCAGAAAGCTCTAAAAGAGTATGTCTCGTCCATCGACCCGACGTACGCGAAGGTACAGGAGGAGTTCTTCGTCGCATTCAATGGTAGTTTCGGAAATAAACATGTTACACCAAGAAGTTTGACCTCTAGGTAAGTGAGACAACTGTCTTGATCTTATGTGCAATGTGCACTCGAAATAGTTCAAGACTGATTAATATTTGAAAGTCAGTTCAATTTCTCACAGACGTTTTTATGAGTACTTATAATCTAAATAATATAGGTTCAAGTTTCCTAAGTCGTCTCCTCATTTGCTATGGAGGAATGAATCTTATGTGAGCAAATCCCATCTTCCATTTAAAACCAAGTTTCTTAGACCATAGTACTATTCTAATAAACATTGCATAAACAAGCTAAAGTAGACTTATTCTAAAAAATCTTTCACATTAACCCTTCGAGTGTCGTTATGAGCCTACGGGTGCACATAAGAACAAAATGAAGAAATGTCATGTGTGCACCCGTAGGCTCATAACTAGTCGGTCACAATTGGGTGGTATTTTTTTTTATTATCAAAATGAACACATAACACGTCACTGTGAGGCCAGGTCAGTTTTAATTCCTTCTATTTATACCAATAAACAGGTAAACTCATAACGAATCCAGGAATGTATAATTTATATGTTGTTGAACGAATGTTTAGCGACACTTAACAAACAAAATATTCTTACAGGTATTTAGGCAACCTAATATGTGTAGAAGGCATAGTCACTAGGGTCTCCCTGGTGCGCCCAAAGGTTGTCCGCAGTGTACACTACTGTCCAGCTACTAAGAAGGTGATGGAGAGGAAGTACACTGACTTGACATCTTTTGAAGCGTTTCCTACTTCTGCTGTATATCCTACTAAGGTAACTACTTAACACAAAGATCTAGGTTTTCAGCAACATGGTTATCAAATTCATACCTGAGGTAATGTTGATAAAAGGAAATCATCTTGAAAAGGATCTTATCTTAACCAGTACCAAAATCAAAACATTTATTTCAAGTAGGCCAAGTAGGATATTACATCTATTTATATTTTGAATCGTCAAAACAAAGAAAAGAATAAAATGAAGCTACAGTCCCAGTCACAAGGCATAATAACTGTGAAAGTACTGTAGTTGCCCATTCCAAAGCTTAGATCTTTATGGAGAAGAATGGGCAAAAAACTCAATGTTTGAATGAGGAATGCACCAGTCACTTGAGATAACCAAATACAGTGCAACCTTAACATAACAAACCTCAGTTTAATGAATTATTTGATATAACGAATATTTGCTGGCTTTCCAATTTGTTATATTGACGTTGCACTGTATTGGGGTAAAACAATGACTTGGGTTTAATGCAATATGTTTTCTTTTCTTCCAAAATCCAACGCATCTTGCTAATATAATTTTCTTTTTCACTCACTTCAGGATGACGAAGGCAATCCACTTGAAACAGAATACGGTCTCTCCCGCTACAAGGACCACCAGACCCTCACAGTCCAGGAGATGCCGGAGCGGGCCCCGGCCGGGCAGCTGCCCAGGAGTGTGGACATCATCTGTGATGATGACCTGGTGGACAAGTGCAAGCCTGGAGACAGGGTACAGATTGTGGGGAACTACAGGTGTTTGCCTAATAAACAGGGTAGCTTC
Organism: Standfussiana lucernea; assembly: GCA_964057025.1. Classification (NCBI taxonomy): domain Eukaryota; kingdom Metazoa; phylum Arthropoda; class Insecta; order Lepidoptera; family Noctuidae; genus Standfussiana; species Standfussiana lucernea. The sequence continues at coordinate 15,838,518 of OZ059790.1, read as the reverse complement.
ACAGCTGGTACTTTTAGGTGAGTAGGTTATCAAAAAAATGCATTAAGAATCAAGACAAACAGGAGGCTTGTAGAAAACTCCTGTTGCTATTAATCGACCTTGTACAGTTATGTCTTGTGCATAAAGCAATTAATTAAGTATATAAGTCTTTTTGTGATCAAATGCTGAATGTATCAATAGATAACTTAAACAGCACAGTATAGTACTTTGCATAAGTCATGCAATTTGCTTACACATACATATATAAATCAACATAACTTATTTTCCAAATAATTCAACTTTAATTCTTACTAGCTGTTACCCGCCATCTTCGTGATTCGTCCGCGTGAAATGATTATATAAATAATACTTCCCAATTTTAATTGGATTTTGTTAATAATTTTAAGGGTTTTAAATTTTTTGCACAGACCCATGTTTTTCTTGTAAAATAAAAGTAAAAAGCCTAAGTCTCTCCTTATAACATCACCTATCTGCCAGTAAAAACCAGGCCAGCTATTTCGAAGATTAGCTGGAACAGACTGCTTAAGTACTGTATTATTATTTTTTTTAACTGACGAAAAATTTCTATGTTTGGTGGTTCAAAATGATCTACTGAATACGTTAACTGGCTTAGTGTAGCTGTCCCTTCCTTTACTTATACATACTTTCAAATGCATGCAGTAAAAAGCTGGTATTTTGAAATTACAAACAGACCTTCAATTTTATTTATGTATTGGTACATATTTTATGTTACTTTTTAGTTTTCATTTGAAGAAAGGTTGTGTGCCTTTGTAACAGACCCGGGGTGTGTGTGGGATCAAGTGTAAGATCCTATGTAAGAAATCATACAAGAGCAAAAAAAGAATGTGTGTGTGTGTGTTCTCCTATTAAAAAATAAAAAAAAAAGATGTATGTGTAACAATAAAAGAATTTCGGGCGCCTTGGGAACGCACACTACATTTAAAAAAATACTTGCCAGATAACACCATTTGTAGAGTCGAACTTCTAATCTTCCGGGGGTGACTAAACTAGGATTATAGGAACAATGGAAATACCTTTGTTAATACCTTCTTTATTATGTCAGTAGCTTCCTTTTATTTTAAATATTAAATTACTAATTTGAGATTATCCTTATTGTTGCATCTTTATATGAAGAAAGTAAATTAAGTTTGGGCCAGATGTCTGGCTAAAAAAATGTTAAATTAGACCTCAAGATTTCGGCGTCGAAGATGAGAGAATCCAGAATCCATGAAATGGAAAATTATAATCAGACGAGAGAAAAAGAAAAAGTAGAAGAAAAACGCCACAGCAGGGCTGTAACAAAATTTTAAAAGGTTAATACACAAGTCTATTAGAATTTCAACACGTGGGGAGCATGGCGTCCCAAGAAGGAACTTACCGTTTTTCCGTTAATAAATGACTTTTCCCGTGTGCACCGATAAATCCAAATTAGGTGAAAATCACACTAGAGCATCGTCCAATATTGAAATCCTGAAACATCAATTCGACTTAAAACACGAACCTAAAATGATGACCACATATTGGTCTGGTAGAAACAAATCTTACCGAAGAAATTAAGGATCCCTCCTTCTGAACACCTCGTCCTGGGTGTTTAAGGCAGCGATTATGGCATCGTTTGGCCTAAAAATATCCGTGATTATACCGGATTTTTAAAATTAAATTGGCGAGATAAATGCCTCGATGACGAAATCAGGTCGTAAAGTGAAACGTCAAAAAATGACAGTTGCCGAACTGAACCATAGACAATAAAAGACAGTATAAAAATCGTTCCGAAATCGACTAAAATATGAAAAGCATGTAACAGTTTAAAAAACACGTTACACCTTTTAAATGGCAATTGGTACTATGTCACACAATTAATATTCTTTCTTTCTCCAGAACAATCTTAATAGCTAACAACGTAACCCAAATCAACAAAGACATGAACATGAACATAACTCTCGAAGACGTGAAGCTGTGCAAGAGACTAGCAAAGCGCGGGACAACGGACATGTTTGAGCTGCTCAGCAAGTCGCTGGCGCCGTCTATACATGGACATGACTATATCAAGAAGGCTATACTTTGCTTGCTACTGGGCGGTATGGAGAAGGTCTTGCCTAATGGCACGAGACTCAGAGGGTGAGTTTCAGTTAACCACACTTTAGGATTTTCTAAAAATACTCACAGATTGTTTGTTCACAGACACTTCAATTTTAATGCTACCACAAAGTTAACCCTCCGTCAATGTCATTTTTTGGAAAAATTCTAGACGAGTTTCTGATGTTTGTCAAGAAGGGGTTGTCAATCACCAATCTTCAAAAACTGAATTAACTACCGTCCTAACTCCTAACATAATAATCACCCATTCCTCAGTGACATCAACATCCTTCTCATCGGCGACCCGTCAGTGGCGAAGTCGCAGCTCCTCCGGTACGTGCTACAGACTGCGCCGCGCGCTATCACGACGACAGGACGAGGGTCCTCCGGCGTCGGTCTCACGGCTGCTGTTACTACTGACCCAGAGACTGGAGACCGCAGGTTAGTTCAATTATCAAGGCTACATAGTCTGTTTGAAATAGGCTTCATTATAAAGGTTAAAGGCCACCACTCAAACTTAGTTTCTAGGTTGCCATTCGCAAATTAAAAACTATGTCTCTGGTTTCTTGTGTATTGTCACACATTCGCTCGAAGCACTTTGCTACATCTTTTATTATGCGCACTTCCAAGGAGTGGAATCTCCTGCCTGCGTCGGTGTCCCCGAGTTCATATGACCCCAATCTATGTATTTAAGTCGCGAGTTAATAGGCTTCTTTTGGGTTAGCTCGTTCCATCGTCGACTTCATCTCTGTTCTCGGGACCAGATTGAGGTCGAGAGTAAGCCCATATAATAAAAAAAGTATGTGCAGGCCTGTCGATCCTTTCGTGATTAAATCTCGTGTCACTGAGGCCCGGTGTGTGTGCCTTTAATTCAGCTTATGCCTCATATTGCGGCTCTTGATAATTTATACCACCTTCCTTTCCTTTGCAGACTGGAAGCCGGCGCCATGGTGCTAGCCGACCGCGGTGTGGTCTGCATCGACGAGTTCGACAAGATGTCGGACATCGACCGCACGGCGATACACGAGGTCATGGAGCAGGGCCGGGTCACCATCGCCAAGGCGGGAGTGCACGCCACGCTCAACGCGCGCTGCTCTGTGCTCGCTGCGGCCAACCCGGTCTATGGACGAGTGAGTTCATTATAAAGGTTTAAAACATAGGTAGTGAGAAACTTGTGGATAAATAACAGCCTCAATGTAGTAAGAGAAAATTTTTGGTAACCGGTAATTATTTAGGCTGCGTTCCGACCAAACAATTACCGGCACCGACTGACTGTCCGTTGTTTTTTTTATACATTCACACAGTCAGCCGATTATATGCGTGGTTTGAGCGCGGTCTTAATGTCGTAAATACGTACAGTCTGTTGAAATAGAGCAAAAGTATCTACCTATCCATAGGTTACCATTTCAATCATTTTCCTCTCGCAGTACGACCAGTACAAGACACCTATGGAGAACATAGGCCTACAAGACTCGCTGCTGTCACGTTTCGACCTGCTTTTCGTGATGCTGGACATCGCGGACGCCGACCACGACAACATGATCTCTGAACACGTGCTCAGGATGCATCGATACAGGTTAGTCTGTTATTATTTTCCCTTTTTTTCATTACTGTTGAAATGGGGTAGGTCGGTCAAATCTCACTGTAGATGGCGTGCCCATAGCTACGTCCGAATCTGATCAACGAGGTCTAGTTATTTTGAAATATGACTCACATTTTGCCTAATATGACATAGTAGGCAAAATGTGAGTGTACTATTCAGATTCTAAACCAATGACGTTTCCAACGATGTTTGGAACTAACTATGCTAGTGACATTAGTTCCATATTTAGTTCAGTTCAGTTACCTTCCACATTCGCTATTTCGTGTTATGTGTATTTTTTACTCTATTGCAAAGAAGATTTTTTCTAAATTTGAATGTAAGCATAATATTATGAACTATTGCATCTTTCTCAGAAGTCCTAAAGAGCAAGACGGCGAAATACTACCCATGGGGTCAACAGTGGAGATGTTATCAACAGAAAATCCAGACAATGATGAAGCTGAGGTAAAGTTATATTTCGTAAATAAAAAACGCTAGCGGATCCAAAATTTACCGTCATGGTCTATCTATTTCTAAAATTATTTAAATCAACAATCCCTTTGAATTTATATAATCTGGAATATTTGAAAGTTGAAGTTGATAGTAAACTTCAACTTTCAACTTCTTTTTCTCAAGGGGTACATACTTACATTATGTTCGTTTCTGTTTCTAGGAAACAAACACCTCAATATACGAGAAATACGACCCCCTCCTGCACGGCAACACTCGCAGCAAGAAGGAGCAGTACCTCAACACCAAGTTCATGCGCAAGTTCATCCACATCGCGCGGCTCATGAAGCCCAAGCTCACGCAAGAGGCTTCCGACGCCATCGCCGACGAGTACGCCAGGCTGCGCAACCAGGATATGATGGACAGTGATGTGGCTAGGGTGATTAGGAATTTATGAAATGCTCTTAAATATCTAGGCAGTATAATTATGTATTTAAAGTGCTCCAGAGAGAAAAGAAAAGTACCTGATCCTACCTGCTGTCGCCTGTGGAGACATCTTATGACGGAACATACGAACTAAGATCCTACAACTCGCAAGCAGAGTTATCCGCCCGTTTTATGTAAAACAACTGGACAACGCCAGTCGGGCAGTGGCAGCCAGACACTTTGCTCCACATACTTGTATTAGATAAACTAAGGAAACCCAACCATATCTCGCGCAGATTTCCATTTTCCCACTTTCCCGTCTTAGTATGTTCTGGCTTGTTTCTAGTCCATTATAATAGTGATCAACTTCAGGTCTTACTTGCCTCATCTCTCCGTAGACACAACCAGTGACAGCGCGTACGCTGGAGACGCTGATCCGTCTGTCGACGGCACACGCCAAGTGTCGGCTGAGCTTCAAGATCACGCAGGACGACGCACACGCCGCCATCGAGCTCGTGCAGTTCGCCTACTTCAAGAAGGTAACGTGCTTGTGGGACTATCGGCAACATTTTAGTCGAAATAGGTTACTTCTAGGCTCCATTGCTTAGTATCCGGCATGGTAACATAGTGGATATCGAAAACGCAGACTATTCTTAATGGCCCATCTGGAACCAACCAAATACAAAACGTGGACCTGCTCAAGTTAGTCAGGCAAGAGTATTCCAATGAAATCAATAGTGAGTGAGTAGCCTCACCTCACACGTAGGTCCAGCACCTGTCCTGATCTGTGTGCAAGTCCTGGTGCACTCGCAGGGACCTGGCCGAAACCACTACCGACGCTGTTCTGAGAGTTCGGCGCAGAGTTCTGATCAAACTTAATTTAAATCAAATAATTATGAAAACAATCGGCACGACTAAGAAGATTTCGAAGTAATGACTGCTTACGATCTTGATAAAAATGACATCAAATGCTGTCTGTGGTAACAGTTCATCAAATATTTTACATCATGGTGATATGTTTTATTATTTTCCAGGTGTTAACAAAAGAGAAGCGTCGCAAGCGACGCGCGTCGTCTGACGAGGAGGCCGCCGCTGAAGGAGAGCAACCCGCGCCGCCACGAGCTAAGAAGTCCAGAAGAACGGTAAATGTGGAATATTTATTATTTTTAACCAACTTCAAAAAAAAGGAGGAGGTTCTCAATTCGGTTGTATACATGGTTAAAGTTAAGTCGTTTTAATCCTCTTAAGGGATCATTGTGCTCATTATAACGAAAAACTTTTACTATGGGTCCAACCCTAAAATCGCGAAAAAAAATAAGCTTTTCTGTACATTTATGTTCGCCTAAGTCGTCAAAATTTTTTTACGCGATTTCACGGTTGGTCCCATAGTAAAAGTTGTTCGTTATAATGAGTACAATGACCTCCTAAGAGGCTTAAAACGACCTAAATTTAACCGTGTAATATATATATATTTTGTGTTTGTTACCTCATATCTTCGTCGTTTATGAACCGATTTGAAAAAATATTCTTTTATCTAAAAGGATACACTTCCCGATTGGTCCCATAGAAATTTCACCAAAATCGGTTTAGTCGTTTGGTTTTTAAATCAAAATAGCTGGAAAAAATATGTCATTCAAGTAAAAGAAATTGCGAAATTGATACTTGAAAAGGACTTGTGTGTGATACGATAACTAAAAAGGGTAAAATAAAAACTTCGGAACATCGGAAGTCGGTGACTATTGTTTGTTTCATTGACTTTTTTGCCACCGACTTCCGAAAGTAAAGTTATTTTCCACTTTTTTTTGTTTGTTTTAGGAAGACGGTTATTTTTTAGCAAAAAAGTTTTTTTCAATCAACGCAGCCCTTCGCTCTTGACACAGGTCTCACCCAAGCTGCATCACATCATTGTTTAGAGTCACAGAAAAATATATTTCACTGCATCTGATCAATGGCATCCGCAAGGTTCCATTTGAATGAATATGATGCCAATCCTGATGATCATTTCAATGATGTTTGTTAACCATCATGGTTTGCAGGTCCATAAGGCAGTAACTGATTATGACTGCCGTTCTTTTTCACATGTAGATTATACTAGAATGTTGTCTAATATGTACTACCTGCACAGCTCTAATTTGGCTTCGTTTAAATCCTGAATTGTGCAGGTGGTTGTGCTGGTTGGGCCGTGCCAAGCAAGCACAAATAAACACAACCGGCCGTCGCGGGACGCCTTGGAGATATGAAACATCGAAATAGAGAGGCATGGCGAATATAGTAAAACCCATATATTATGTTAAGAACTTATGTTAGCTACCTATATTCTTGCAAATAAATATATCATTCATTCATGACGGCATAGGAGAGTATTATGCCGTTTGTTATCACGGCAGACGAGGCCTCATCCCCAAGTCGCGCCTGTAGATGTTTCACATCAAAAAAGGGAATAAATGATGGTCTACATAGTCGTATTTTGTGTAAAGGAGGGTGCGGCGGGCGAGGACCCCTACACGTTCTCATCGGACGAGGAGGCCGAGCCCGTGCTGCGCGCCGCGCGAGCCTCGCAGCCGGAGCCCTCGCAGCGCACCACGCGGGCCTCGCTGAAGACCATCGATACCACTCGGTAAGTAACAGAAATGGTGGAAGTGTAGTCATAGGGTTCAGCAGTGTAAAGAACGGATGCAGGCCCAGAAGATGGCGGGATGAATTGATTGGACTGCCAATTAATTGTGGCTTCAGATGGCAATAAACAGAAACAAAATGAAGAAGGGAAGTGGTACTTCTGCACTGCAGTGAAACACTTGGTTAAAATAAAAAAATGGTATTAATTAGATGCACCTACTGCTCCGCTGGTTTTAAATCTTTAGATTTTTCAGACCACATTTGAATAGTATGTCTCGCACACTCAAACTGAATATTGTATCTAACACCCCATTAAGGGAAGCAACATGAACGCACTCTTCTTAGTATGAACACTTTCGTACAAATCTATGTGTAAGCATCTGCCTGCGTGAGCCTGGGAATCTTCTAACCCCAAATCAAACAGTGTCAAAGCCAACATTCCTTACTCAGTAGCAGCCCACAATTCGTCATATAGGGCTATAGCTTTCTCTACACCAGTCTTATAATTCCAATTCCCTTTCCAGACTAACTCAATTCAAGACAGCACTCCACGAGCTATTCCGCGAAGAGCGCGCGAACTCGCTGCCGCTCTCCCGCGTGACGTCATACGTCAACAACAAATATTCGCACGAAACCTTCGATGATGGAGAGATACACGCAGCACTGGACAAGATGACGCAAGACAACCAAGTTATGATGGCTGATGATATTGTGTTCTTGATTTAGGGAACTTAGAAATAGGTGTAGATAGATCTGTAAGTTTGCAGTGGACCGTTAAGGAGTAACCACTCTTATCGACGTGGATCGGCTTGAACTAGTTAGAGAAACAGAAAAAAAAGTCGAAAAACACGTCATTCACTTCGTTTCTGTTCGGACGACGTAACGCGACACCACATCGAACTATCCGCTGTTATTGGATAACAGCTATTTCTTAGCTCTTTATGGCCGGCTTGTCACGACATTATAAGGTAGGCATGGATGTGATTTTTACTTGCTAATTTTGGAAAGAATTGTCTTCAAATTCTGGCTTGCCATAAAACCATAGATTTAGTGTAAACTGATGATTGAATCAGACTGACCATACTGCATCACTCTTTTTTAAGCCTTATTATTCATATACCTTGCAGGCAAAGACTATATAACCACTTGACTGCGCATACAGTGCCCCGATGCTCGAAAACTATTAGTGTTTGGTCGCCTATATATAGGCTACGGTACTAGTAACCATTTTAGTTGTGACCAAGTATTAGACCTGTGTGCACGCTAAATTATTCCAATTTTTTAAACTTTTTATGCAATTATAACGCATCAAAATGCCTCCATGCGCGGTGAAGTGGTGTGGGAAACATTCCAAAACATCTAGTTACAAAAAGGATGGCATGACTTTTCACCGGTAAGTAAACAGTAAGAAAATTATTTTTGATTTAATCAGATCATGAGCGACCGCAGAGATCTCGTTAAAATGGTGGTTGGGTGAAAGAGCACACGTTTTGATTTCCGCGTTGATGTCTTTTGGAAATGTCTCGTTCTTTTATTAGACAATTCTAATTCTTTTATCCCTTTCTTTCCCTTTGTGTGTTTATAGTAGAAACCCGTGCTGTTGCCTTTATTATCCGAAATTGATATCGACAATAATACAATTTAAATTAATAAAAATGTTATTCAATTCAAATACTGCAATAAAATACCTATCTACTCTTAACCGACTTTAAAAAAAGGTGCAATTTATACGTTCAGTACCCTAAAACTTGAATTCGAAAAACATTTACCTAATTAATTCATTTTAAAAATCAATAATAACAGGATACAAGTTTTTTGTAATCGATTGTTTTTGATTAAATATCATTATTTTAATACGATTTTAATTGAGTATTTTTCATAATGTTAAAATCCATTTTATCGACATCGACTGTTTTCCCCTAATCAAATAGATCAGCCCTAATGATATGCATACCTATGCAAGTTGACCTTGAACTGACCAATTGCAGGCGCGCGTTCTTCCTCGTCCCCCGGCCCGCGGTAGTGAGTCGTGTACTTAGAAGAAATCGGCCTATAAGCTCTCTAGTGGTTATATACTCTATGCTTGCAGGACTAGGTAATATGTTGGTTTATGATTGAGAAGTGTCAACAAGGTAAGATGTGCTAAACACAAGTACAGGACAGCCTGTTTCGGCACAACTGGGCGGTAAATCATACCGTCTTCACCGAATCAGGCCGTCCCAAACACGTGTAGCAGCACTAAAACAGATCGAATTTACGAAGATCATCACTAATTTGTAATTCCCGCCTATAATTAAGACGATTATTAGTATTTTCATATTGTTTGTTCATGTTACTGTTACAATAATTGTTATAGTATTAAGTACCTACAATATCAATTAGGCAAGTGCCTTTAAAAATTATGTAATTCATAAGTCAAGGTAAATGATTGACAAGAAAATAAAGCATCTGATTTTTATATATTTTTTTATTATTATTATTTAAATACACAGTCCTTAATAACTAATAGTTACTCAAGAACTAGGTTATTTCCTACCTCTCTTTCCCTTGCCTTTGCTGTGTCCTTCTCTGCCTTTACTTTTACCGGATTTATTTACTTTACCGCCAAACACTTTCTTTTGTTTATTGAAAGGTTTCTGTCCTCCTTCGTTCCCATCTCTTTGGAACCTTCTACCACCTTTGTTGTCATTTTGGAACTTTCTACCTCCTTTTTGATCATTCTGGAAATTTCTACCTCCTTTTTGATCATTCTGGAACCTTCTGCCACCTTTCTGATCGTTCTGGAACTTCCTGCCACCATCGTTCTGGTTTCCTTTGTAAGGCCTCTTGCCATCTTGTCTGTTTTGCTTGCTTGGGTCCTGTTTTCCTTGGAACTTCTTCATAATTTTCTTGTCTAATCGCATCTTCTTGAAGCCTCGTGGAGCATCTTCGTCGCCTTTCCGTTTTTTCGGTTTTTGTGAGAAAAGATCTAGAAAACAAATACATCTATTATAGAAAACTATACTAATAGGTAGGTAGTAGGTACTATCACGGCTCGATGGAGTAAGAGAAAACAAAATACGATCATTCTATGAAAATGGGAGTAAATAACTAACTGCCTCGTTGGTCTAGCAGTCGCAAGCACAACTGTTGAGCATGAGGTCCTGGCTTCGATTACCAGTTCGGGTAAAGTGTTATTGGGTTTTTCCACCAGGAAGGTATCAGTAGCGGCCACGAACCGCCCCCTATGACATGGAGCTTAAACATAACTGGCGAAATGTACACTTCTGCCTTACCCTTCGGGGATTCTACAACTGAATGAGACGAAATTTAAATCTTGTATAAAACGCACACTATGTAGGCAAGCATACTATAAGTTGGGAGATTACATTGATGATAAAAATGCTTGGCTCAATGCTGGTCCTGCTCCACAACCATAGGGGCAAACTTATTGGTTACCATGGGAAGTTATTGTGGAAGCTGCAGAAGATTGTAAACATATCTTTGCATTGTATAGATTCAATCTCTTAGTGTTGTATAATTGCATAGCACATGTGTGAGTACTATGTACGCTAAAGCTACCATTTACATCTTTTATTGACTCGCATTTTCCCTGGTGGCTGAGAGAATGTCATGCTCACTCAAATGTCTCGCTGATGGTGGCGCGTGTGTCGGGTCGTTTAGTTCCCTCCAAAATGGTTGAGTTGAATGATGGCTGATCCATGCGTCATGTTCGTGAACGGGCGCTGTCAGTTGTGACTGGTCATCTCGCAGCTGCCATGGATTATTGTATTTTTGAATTGTTATTTTTATGTTTTTATTCTGGACGCTCTTACTCGCACGTCTTTCTACATCGTTCTCACATGTATGTTTAATCTCGACATGAATGATGTAACCGAGACTTTGTAACAACATAATGATTTAAAAGAGTGTCCATGGAGTTTCTTGCCCATTCTTCTCCATAGAGATCTACGCTTTCGAATGGGCAACTACAGTACTTTCACAAGTTATTATGCCCTGTGACTGGGACTGTAGCTTAGTTTATTTTTTGTGTTTTGACATTCAAAAGTGCCTGTAATGGTTTAATTGAAATAAATGCTTTGAGTTTGAGTTTGAGTTTGATTACAGGCGCGATGGTATATTATGGGAATATAAATAACCAATAAATAATACCTTTCTCTGGTTCTTCTCCGACTTCCTGTCGGTAGTAGTCTGCGTCATCGTCTTCGTTGTCCTGATCCATGTCTGCATGCTGCGACTCGGCATTGGCTAACTCCATCAACCTACACAATTTCAGACCAATTTGTAAAAAAAAAAAATATCCATTCTAACCATTTTGTAGTGAAAGCACGTGCCGATAAAAAAATGTGGGCATTGGGACGGTGGTATTTGATCTATTTTCTAACTTTCATGCGGACCAAGAACAAATCGCAAAGTTATTTTACTAAAATCAAAAACAAAAGTCATGCATAAGACTTGCTTTTGATTTGAACATCTAAATTAAATAAGTCGGCCCCTCAAAAATCCTTCTCTTCATCACTCCCTAGTAGCTGGGGTGAAGATGTGGCGGATCAAACTCCCCAGCGACACACCAGTCTTATAATCATTCTTCATCTTTTCGTTTCAACGTTACATCCATAATATTATAATATTTGGGCCCAGTAAGGCCACGTTTATTGCGGCGACAGAGGCGTTGTTTAGTTTGTCAAGATTGCTGTTTATATTCATTATGACAGTTTCCATGACTCACCTCTGGCTCTCAGTAACGCCTGATTTCTTCTGCATACCCTCAATAGATTTTTGTTTGTGATCTTCTTTCTCCTTCTGTTTCCGTTTGACGTTCTCGTCTTGTTGTGCTTTACGTTTCTCTTTCAGTTTTCTGAAATAGTCATATATTGTTTTTAGTCTCAACTCAGCAGTTTAGTTAAAATATTTGTCATATCAAATCATATATGTATTTGCCATGACTAGCAGCTATAATCCTCTGCTAACTAAGGTGAAAGCTGTGGGATGCTACACATGTTTGGTTTGGTATAACTGCTGTGCTGCCGAATCAAGTGAGCTGACCTGAACATGTGTGGTTCATCCTTTTGCGCCTTTTGCTTTTACATTTATTTAACATCAATGTGATATTGACGGTCAAGTTGGATGCTTGACCATCAACAAAATTGTCAGTGCTATATGTTTCCCTTACCTCTTTTGTTCTCTCTTCTTTTTAATCAAAGCTTTCTCTTCTTCTGTTTTCTCCACTAGCTCGTGGAATAGCACTTCACCATCCATTAATCCATCTTCTACCTATAATTAAAGAAATATAATTATGTCAAACCCCTTAATTTAGATTACGACAATCCATTCGTCCAGTCTTATGTAATAAGTACTAAAACTTAACCATAACTGGCGACATGAAGGAGTAATAAGGACCACGGATCGTTGGTTTAGTCTAGCTTGTTTCACCATTTTCTACGTGATCTACCGCGAAGCAATATTCCTGATGATTTATATATTTTTAATGTGTCCATTATGGTACAGACTAAAATGAAATGTATACCTTGATAAGTTGGAAGGATATCCTAGGTCCAAGCTCAAACAGTCTGATGGCTGACTTAGATTCTGCTGCGGCACCTCGCGACGCTAGGTTTTGTGGTAGGATCACTTGCGCGTTAGGGTCGTCTTCGAATTCACTCTCTGATAACATTCCAGCTCTGGAAAGAGATGCAATTTGTTTTGTTAGTCTTTGTTAAGCACAATTAAGATAGGTAGATAGTACAAACGGACAAGAACAGAAAGATGATGGCGTGCACATTATGATTGAGCCTTAAGAATTTTTGAATCTACATAATAAATTAGTCTGAATTATTATGATTGCATAAGCTTGTTAACAAGTTATGCAATACTTACTTGTCGAAGAATTCTGACATATCCTTACACTTATTTAGGTTTGGAATTTTGCCTTGCACCATCTGTAAATAACAGACATTCATTTCAAATTAAAATACACATAATTTTTTACGGCGAGAAGGGCTGAGACAGCTGACGGTCAATAACAGTACATTAACAATTATTTTAACTGTGTTTAAAATTGAAATGAGGTTGCTATTATGTTACTACTGTCAGAAACTAATTATAGCATTTTTTTTTTTTGGTATTGGTAAGTGGCTACCAAAGGAATGCTTTTTGTACCTTTTTAGTTCCTTTATTCAGTCCTACAGGTATGGCTCTGATAGCATAGTGTCGCATGTCCACGAGCTTAGTGGCGGGGTTGTAGTTCATCAGTACGCAACGACGGATGTCCTTCAGTTTCACCTGAAATGAGGAGTTGAATTTTAGAGTTATGAAATATATACTCTGGATATCAATAAAATAAAGGAGTTTCTAAATCAATTAGTTTCAACAGTGCAACAATATTGTTACATAAATATTTGTTTAGATTCGTTTTAGGTTCTAGCCTTCCTAAATTTTGGTAATAAGTCGTAAAACATACTTGACTTATAATTAATATAAGTCCGAAATCGTCTCCATCTTCAGCAAATACTTATGCTTATGCCTTCTCTTTATGAAAAGAAGCCTTTACCCTGTAGTGGAATAGTAACAGGCAGGGATTATAATTGTCAAAAGCCATAATCTCACCGTGGTAATATTGATGGTAGGGAACATGTTCTGGAACATGGTGGCCATGAGCTTCATGTGCATGCCCTCGCCGGAGAAACTGTTGAGCACGATCAGCGGCGCGTGCTGGAACGCGCGCATCATCACGTACTGCTTGCGGAGGGACGAGATCACGTCGCGGGCTAAACTGTACTGTGGACAGATGCAAAGAGAAGTTATTTTACTAGTACACAAACACTCTGGAATAACTAAATAGACACATTTTATTGTTAGTTTATGGTTTACTCTAGTATCAAGACCACTTTGAACTTTGATTGACTGTTGTACTTACAATAATCTTTTCTTTTTGGCATTGTGTAAAAATCTTAAATTCATTATTATAATTAATTTACATACAGATGAGATGACAACACACAGCCTCTAATATTATAATACTGTGTTTAGTCTGTCTAAGATTACTGAAAATTTACTTCATAAAGGGGTTACATAGGAGATGAGAGCTTGTCACTTTTGATGATGGGAAATCTCATCAGACACAAGTTGTATAGTAGATCAAGCCTAACAATAATTTTATACTGATATGCAGTTTTGATGCCTTTGCAATTATTCTGATTCCAGAAGGGTTTGTGGTAGGAACCTAGGAGAAATTATTCTATTGGCAAGACTGAAGGGAAATTCCATACTCACACTGTGTATGCGGAACGTGAGTGTTGGTCCACGAGGCAACCGTGTCATTCGCATGTAGGAGCCGAGCTCTGTCTCTGTGAACATCATCAGGTGAGACACGTGGAGGTAGCCTGATATTGAGACAAAGTCCTTAATTGTGTTCTTTTTTCTCTCCTGAAATAGAATATAAATGCGAATTTTGTGTTTACTTTGGTATATAGCCTTATTTAGGAGTTCAAATAACAAGAAATATAAATTTTTAGTATTTGGCAAAGGTTTCCTTCAGTCCCTTCGATTTCCACATACTTATTATTTATTTAATGAAAAGCATAGACTAAAAGTATTTATTTAAGTAAAAATCGAGTTGGAAGTTAAAAATAAATATTTTAATGTATTGTGTATGTGGAATTCAATAAACTTTAACAAGATTGAAATTAGCTGTCATATTCCAAAGGCAATGAACTCAAATTTAAATAAACTTGATAACTGTTGAGCTATATTAGAATCAAACATACAATAAACAAAATGGTATTTTTTATTTATTTCTGTACCATATCACAATGTTGTCCTAAAGTTCACTGGAAGAGAATGCCATTGGCATTAAGTCCGTCTATGTATCAGTACTGTACAATGGAGACAAAGTTTAAATAGACAAACAAAGAAGCAAATGATCAGGTATTTAAAAAATACAATGCTTATTATTTTATTAGTCTTAGATTACTGCTTCTAAAACAGACCAAAACAAGTCAAAACTAACCTTCAATTGCGACGCAGTAAACGGTTCCATAATCTTTCTGAAGTCCTTCATCAGGTCTATGAGGTCCTTGCTACACTGTCCTCGGTGAATGACGAAAGAATGAGGAGCCTTCACCAAGTTCTCTGGCTCCAAAGATTCCTTGGAGGCCGGATTCTTCTTCACACATTTTCCTTTGCGTTTACCCATTGTAAAACGCACTTAAATTACGATAATAACAATGGTTTTAGAGTATTTCAGTTCAGTTTACTTTATACAGTAATTGTCTACATAAACTACGTGTTTTTTATTCAATATTAAATCCACGAGTTTGTTTATTTTGAGGTTATAACATGCACCGAGCATGAAAATTATTTTGACACTGACTTAGTGAGTGACAGTTAGGATGTTCCAGTTCGGAAACCATTTTTTAAATATCTTGTTGTTTCCAAACGAATATCCGACTTTTAAAAAGGAGATATTGGGTTTGGTCAATAATTAAATGTTGTGTTAATAGGAACGAGATTTCTTAAGACGGTTCTAACTTCTAAGCGACAGAAAAGGATAGGAGCATGAAAAAATTCCGTTGCAGGATGAGGTGCAATGTAACCCTATCCAGATTGGCCCATGATTGGCCACTGTAGTTCGTATCCAGGCAGCAGGTGTACTGCCGGTTTTTTTTTTAATTATTGGAGTTTTATTTTTCCTTTATAAATAAGGGACCGTCCTTTAATCACGTGAGGTTTTTTAAGCCACTTTTAGTGAGTTGAATGAGTAAATAAACAGTTCAAGCTGACCCCAAAACCGGCCAAGTTTCGATTAATTTTTTGGGACAAAAACTCATCACCAAACACATTGTACTAATTTATTTCATATTAACATCAGTCTCTAATCAATTAAATTGATTCTTCGCCTTCTAGTTGGTACTGGGTAAAATTATAAGTGATTAATAAAACTCATCAAAACAAATCAAAACAGCTTTATTTCCTGCTGGCTCATCTGTGGATTTTTGAAACTACACTAGGTATTCTTTGTCTAAGTCTCATTATGTATTGTAAGCGGTTTTGTTCAATTTGTTTAATTACTAATGGGTATACAAAACCATCCCAATGTGAGACCTTAGATTACAATAGCTTAAATGTTAAAACGAATAAATACATATTTCAATAATGTTGGTGCCAAGTACTTCCATCACAGTAGGATTTGTACCAGCAAGTAATACAAGTTGAGTAATATGAGAACAACAGCTAACCACTCTAGAGTTATACACCTTGAACTCGACTAGTCCGGGAGCTTCCCCCCACTACCACGGCCTACCCGCACGCTACTAATTCGATAGAGAGAAAGCATATGGTACAAAAACACTGACTTATCACGACGACACGTAAATACTGATGGTAAACTCGTGGTAGTGGTTTTCGAATCACAAAAGAATGGTTTTCGATTCTCTATCTTACTTTAAGTGCAATTAGGTGCAATATAGTTACCCAACTATCCTACTATTTTTGGAATTGAATTTAAAAGAAAATGTATTTGGTAGCAAGTCTGACTCACAGAGATATTCGTGTTATTATCTAGCTATGCACCGAAAGCGGCTTGCGTGCCGGTGGACTGTGCACAGACTGACGTTGTGTCGTCAGCCACCGACATGCACCGGAACCGTATATAATGGATGAACCCCAACCAAAATATACAAAACATCTTACATCAATAAAGGTGCAATTGAAAATTACATAAAAAATAGAGAAAAATAGTTTCGTTGAAAGGAACTAGAAACATTATTCAATTTCATTTGATACAAGGTTTTTCTTTATATAAATCACAATTTTATTAAGAATGTTGCAGAGAAACGAAGATTATTACATTTGTTGTAGTTATGAAATATAAAAAGCCCCTATTTTACCCCTATTAAATTAGCTACTATCTATAGTCCATTCTATACTATCTCAGTTAAATACCGTATCATTAATTTTATTTAAAATCAAATTTATAATGTGTACACATGAATGTGACTGAGAGTTAAAGTAACACTGATAAACATTTCGCCAGCGCTCGCTTGCTCAGTGCTCGCGTAGGAGGAATAGGAATACTTCAAGTGTTCACACATTGTTCAGAACATGAGCAATAAATACATCACAATGACCATAACAGATTTCATATTGTTTTACCTACATTAACAAAACCTAGCGGAAATAAATATAGCCGTAAGAACTTGTTTTATTATGTGAAACAGTGAAATTAAATAAAACATAAAAATCCACATACAAAATGAGATATTACGTGATCAGTCTAACTCGAGCCTTCGCAGTTTCTCAGTATTACTTTATGCTTCTAACAAATCTGAATATAACAATTATTATTGGATCTGTTCATTTGTAGCATGACGTGTAACATCGTAAGTTTAGAAGATCCTAAAGTTTTAACCACTATACGAAGCCATATGTACTCCAAATCTACCATCTATATCGCAACATATTTTATGACCGAAAATATGGTTTAGTTCGTCACGCTACAAATGAACGGGTGTTCACAGCGACTACGCATACAATGTTATCGTGAAGATGAGTTAAGTTTAATATTAGGGTACCCTCGTATATGACAAAACGGTACAAGTTGAAGCGTCAAGCTATTAAAAGGAAATAGTGTCGCGGAGTTAATAACATAGATTTTTTTAATATTAATTAACTAGTTAAGTGCGAAAAATTATAGGCACAAACTTTCTAACATTCAGTTTAATAATTGAGATACCATTTACGTTTTAGATATAGTTTCAAATGGTGAGATGTCATGGCCTAGGTAGTCTAATAAAGCCACAATAGATGATGAATGATTAATATCAATTGTGCCAATAAGTAGTATGTCCGCATCGCGTACTGGGCGCGGCCGCGACACTCGACGCGTCTCGCGCACAACACGCGTACGTGTCTACTTCGCTAGAGATGTACCGGCTGCCATATCCTCAACCAACTATAGTTAAAATAAATACTATTAGCACTAAAACCTAAGTTTTCCATTGAGCTAACTTAATCGATGTAGTTCATTCGTAAACCTGTAATATTCCATGCACTTCTTTATCAAGTTTATTAAAATTGAATCTATTGTAGACTAGTTGACTAATACTCGACTACCGATACATCCCTGATCGCTCGCTATGGTAAGCTAGCGCGTCGCCGCACGCACGCAGCCACAGCGCGGCCCGTGCGCTACAGTGCACCCGTGCGCTACGCGGCACAGGACTCACCTCAACATCTATATGTAACAAAACTAGTATCGATCACTTACAAATGTGCAACCACACAGTAATCGTGGTTGTAATTTTCGCAATAAACTACAAAAAGCTACACTCCTTCTTCGTACAAAGCATCACAAAAATACTACAAAGAAACGTGTAGACGTAACAGAATATGTTAAAATCGAGCAAAATGATCGATAAATTAATAACAAAATATGTTATATGCAAAAAAATATAATTAAGGTGTCGTTCGCGGAGCGATGGTGGAGCCTGCGACGAGTTAGTTCAGTCGTATGAACTAGGTATATTACAAAATCATTGCGATGCAAAGTTGGTGCCTGCATCAGTTTCGTCCAAACCGCAGCCGAGTCGTTTAGTGTTGATCCATCTGGAAATTAATTATGATATTACCACGGAGTAAATACAAAGAGGAGATGGCCTAAGCAACTGTGCACTGTGATTCTCAACTAGGTCCTGACGTTATCATGTGGGCATGGCCTTAGTCAGTGTATTGTTGGCGTTCGTCCTGTGCACAACTTTGTGAACGTTCCTATTTTACAGCATTGTTCGCGCTAGACGAAAAAAAGAATGAAGTGTTGTGTTTTGTCTTGTAAAAAATACTCGGATAGACGTTCTGATGCTATGGATGGCATCCCATTTCATTTGTAAGTAATTTTATGCGTAATTTATTAAAATAGTTCTAGAAAAATCTCCTAGCGTCGGCGTTTCCAAACATAATTCTACCCGACACTAGATGGCGACACTTGGTGTCATGGAAACTAAAAATATTTAGGTATGTAGACCTCAGAACTAACATATTTTAATAACATTAATGCTGAAATTTGTTCAACATTCATTCCTAAAGACCCTTTAATGTTATTCTTGTAGTTTTCATATCATTTTGTAAACAGGCCGCCATCTATCGTCAACTATGACAAACATAAACAACAAAAAGACAGGGCCGTAATTAGAAATCAATTATTTTACTGAAATTAAAATTAAGTTAGTTAAATTTTAAATGATATAGGTTTTAGATTTCCATCCGAAGATAATCTAAGACAGCAATGGATTACAAACATACTGGCTTTGTAAACCATCTTGATAAGTCTTTTTAACAAAATAAGTCATTTAAATATACAACATTATTCTTGATTTACACTAAACCTGAAAAGGGGTCATTGTACTCATCTTTTTCTCGAAAAAAAAAAATCAGCTGTTCCCTACATTTATGTTCGCATAACTCGTCAAAATGTAGGGAACAGCTGATTTTTTTTTCGCGATTTCAAGGTTGGTCCCTTATAAAAAGTTGTTCAAAATGATGACTAACAATGACCCCTTTTCGGGTTTAGTGTAAAAAAAAAAATAATGTTGTATAAGAGAAAATATAATAATCTTCATTCGTCATTCATCAGAAATCTTTTTTTTTCACAATAAAATCACAATTTAAATTAAAAAAATACGCATCAAGATGGTTCGCAAAATTAATTTTAAAATAAAACAGTACTGGTACGAAAATTCTGAGTACGACCCTGTTGCATCCTGCACTTAGTGACATCTAGTGTGAGATAGTTACGTAACTACAAAACAAAATCGACAGAACGAGCGAATAGTTTTGCTATTGACCGGTAGATGGAAAATAGAGAAGTGGGCGGGATCTTCCTAGATCCCGCCCACTTCTTTCCCCCTCATCCCGCAAAGTGTCACGCGTTGTTTCCTAAGGAAATCTAAATAGACCATCTCCTCTTTGTATTTACTCCGTGGATATTACATTAGAAGAAGGTCCAACCCTAACCCAAGGTTGACTGGTAGAGAATGCCTTGTGGCATTAAGTACGCCTATCTACTACTACAGACTATACCTTAAGTTTTAAAATAGGTTCTACAAAAATCAGCAGAAGAAAAGAGTCAAACCAACTTTCTAAAGGTTATAAAAACTTGCACTGACCCACTTGCACAAGGGCAGGTGAAAAATTATAATTATTTACTAAAGTAAATCCGAAAAAGTATTACTAGCTAATCAATCAAAAAATAACATACTTGTTCTTGTCCATTGGTCTCCTGTGACTTCATCACGTCTGGCAAATCCGGTGGAGAAGAGTACGGGGTCAGATCCAAGACTTCGAACTCGCCATTTTCCTTCCTGTTTATAGAGAACATTTAGATTGTTTTCTTGTAAATAACACGACATTGTTTTAACTAACACCAATATTACTGCCTGACCGTTTTGCTATTATTAAAAAAAATGGATTAAAAATTACACAACAATTATGGGACTTTGAATAAATAAATTAATAATTGTATCAGGATAATTATAAAGTAAAAATATCTATAAAGAAGACTTGTGTTGTCAACTGTACCCTTCTATATCTATTTCTAATAATTTAGTCACTTAAAAATAAGTTATCTTATTCACAACAAACATACTCGTAAATATCCCAGAAATTAATGAAAACTACTGCATCAAGTTATATAAAAATTGGTTGACATTACGAAGCTATAACGAATAGACTCATGGTACTGACGCATACAGATTGCATTATCTGCATTTCGGGAATGACTTTTTCATTCATAATATGGCGTCGTTGTGGGCACGCCTTTAGCGAGACTCATCATCTGCCTGCTCTTGTCCCATGTTACTTGGGGTCGGCGCAATACGTTTTATCTTCCATTCTCGCCGTCAACCGTCATGCAATCATTTACTCTTTTTTCGTTCATACCGTTCCTCACACAATCCTTCCATCGGTTCCTTCGTCTTCCTTTCCATCTCCATCCATCAACATTTATATTCATCACTCTTTTAGTGCCATGCGATTCGTCCCTCATATTATGTCCATGCATATCAAGACATTCGATTCTCTTTCAAGATTTTTGTAACTAGCGCAACTTTCAAAACTCCTTCTAACACAAGGTGTAAGCGGACCCTTCACGAAGCCGTCAACCAAGCTCTACGTGTAGTGTAGTCTTGTCAGTTAGTATGCTCGACGCACCAACGCATCATAGGTTCTGTGCGTAAACTTGGATAGATAATTATCTTTTTATCCGTCCCCAACGAGGCGAGTGGTAAAAATCACACAAAATTAAGGCATTCATTGAGGTGCCTAATGTTAGTGAAAACGGACTTTATGATGAAAAAGACACTTTCATAGCAAAACACGCACACACATACATATCGCACCTTTAGTAATATTCTCACTCAAGTCAATTTTTGTAAAGTTTGATTTTGAATGCTAAGGGCACAAAACGATATTATCAACCGGCTAACGCTGAAAGAGAGAGAAAAAGAACATTAACGACTCGGTTATCTCTCTCACACTCCCCCCGCTCGTCTCCCGTTCTTACTGCATTTCAGAATCTTTAAACACGTATTCCCAAAAAACTACTTTTTTGTTTTAAGCCTTTATATTACTAAAGGTGCGATATATCAAAATTCTAGTCAACAATTCTGGGTGGCGTGTGCATATTGAAAGAATTTACAGACATGACTGTATTGATTTGAAATCGCTTTCTATTATGTCAAGGCTATAAAATCAATGTCGCTCTTAATTATTTTGCCATTGCTGTCAATATAGCAACTTACTTTGAAGAATGTATGCAACCTCACTCTACGTAGCTATAAGAAAATGCTTTAGCCACGATGATGCATGATCATTGCGATATGGTGCTGACGGTTTATGTAGAAAATATTACGACTGGCTTGTCCGTAAACATACATCAAACCCACACACCGCTTTTTCCCGTGGGGGCAGGCAGAAAGTGCAAAACACCTGCTAAAGTCCTTATGTATTATTTTTACTTCGTCTATGTTCATACAGCATGGCTCGTCATCATTCCATATTATTACAATCGAATTGCAGAGCCACGCGCTCTGTGTTTTGTTTTGCAATAATTTCTTGTAATCAGCAAAAAATCACCTCATGCCTATTGTTCGTCGCGATTCATTGATAAATGGATTAATAGTATTGCAGTTTGAATCAAATACGTATGTCTTGCATTATTCATTTCACTTGGGTTATGTTTGCTTGTCCTTTCTTAGGTCAGATCAGCTCACACTGAGACACGTCGAGGCACGTACTTTTTACTTTACTTTATTTAATACACATACAGGTACACATTTCAGTGACATATTCGAATACGCGGTAGACGCGGCGTACGATTGCCCGCTAAGCCGATTCTGCGCCTCGTGAAACACGATTTCACGCGGCTTCAAGATGCGGCTCGCGGCGCGGCGCGGCGTCGCGATACATTTACCGGCGCCGCGCCTATCAACTAGGCTCCTCAAGTATCGTCGCGTAGTGTCCCGTCCCTAAAAACTTCACCTCCACTTTTAGGATAATACAAATGGGCAGTGAGCAACTTTTGTTTTTATGGCATACATGATAAGGTAGGCAAAACATAGGCAGTATTTTTTCCTATTTATTTAGAGCTGTTGCAATGGTGGCTGGCTTTTCTTCCGCATCCTGTTAGACTGGAAGCCAACAATAACATAGTTGGAATAAGCCATACATACAACAGCAAGTCTGTACCTTAAAGCCAATCCAATAGGTGCGGGACACTGGGCCTTGGCAGTGGCCGATGTGAGGCCATACTCAGCCAGGGTCTTCTCATCCTCCATCAGCTGGCTGTCCTTGTTGAACAGCATCTGACTCGGAGGTGTCACTTTCAAGATACCTGAGGATTCAAATAATAAATTATGACTACCCCTTCAATGGGCAAGAAAAGCCTAAACATTCTGCCAGAAATGAGAATAATGGTGGTTCTGGCAAAGTTCTATAATTGTTATCATAATTATTCTCATTTGCTCAAACGGACGGGTGATCTATATTATCTACAATAGTAAAACTATAGTCATTATCTGCCTAGCCTTTTCCCAACTATGTTGAGGTTGGCTTCCAGTCTAACTCTGACCTCCACAACCCAGTTAGTACTGGGTAAGACAATACCCCTTGGTAAGATTGGTTGTCAGACATTCAGGCCATTAACTACCTGTAACAACAGTCAAAGATCCTTTGATGACTATTGGTGACACAGAGGAAACTCGGTATGTTATGGGTGGTCACCCATCCACGTATCAACCTAGGTAAGCACGGTTTAATCTTAAGACCGACCCGAGAGGCTGTTATTATTTACCCACACACTCCTCTCATATTACAACTATCAGCTCCTGACATTTATGACAAAATGGCGGTCATAAGACTCAAGATTCTAGGCCACAAGTGCAGTGGGCTTTCCTTCAAAATGTTGAATGTTGCTACAACCACAATGTTGAGTATTCCTTTTACTGCAATGCAGGTATAATAATGAATAGTACAAATTCTCTATATTGCATGGTTGGTAATCATGGAGTATTTAATAAAAAAGTATTAATGTAATTTCTGGCATGTTTCCATGGCAGTAGCTTTTTGAAAACCATTGGCATTATTAATGCAGTTAAATTACAACAGAATGCATTCAAAATGAAATTTCATAGTTGGGGTGCAGTTAGAGTGCAGTCCATCTGTGACAACAAAAGAAATAATAATATAATATTAATTGTATAATTACCACTAAAGGAAAGTAAAACATTGCGAGGAACCAAACATGCCTTTGAGATATTTCTCGACGGCATGTAAAGCGAAGTCAGAGGTCCATGGGTGGCATACAAACTCTGACACCTGGTCAGGCACTAACCACACAAAAAAGAAAGAACAAAAAAAATATTTTATTTATTGATGGTTTCTGAATAATTATAATTCTCCAGCTAAAACCTGAAGTCACTAGGTTTTTTTCACTACCCTGTCTACCATAGAACTTCATCCTTGAAGCTTTTCTTCTGAAACTACATTTTTATCTCAAGGATAACAAGACTCAAATGAATAATCCACTACCTCATATGTCCTTTTTACAAACTTGTTGGGTTCTATTATTTACTAAAACATATATCTTTGATCTTCTACTCTCATCTGAATCATCTCATAACCACTTATGCCTGGATTTCTTGTCCTTTAATTCATTTGTAGATCTGTTGTAAATGAGAGCTTACTTATCTTGGTTTATATTGATTATATTGACACTGTAATCACAGTCCAAAGTCTAGGCACACAAAGAAAATACTGCATATGCTTGCTATAACACAGCACATACTTCCTCTTGTTGTTTTAGGTTTTGTGTTAAAGGTTAGTGCTACCAATTTTTTTTCTATTATGAATACAAACATACTTACAAAGCTTGGTTTAGCAACACACCTGAAAATGAAATGAGCCGTATTTTCTCCATCGGAAAATATCGCAGTTGAGGACATTTCCAGCCAATTAACATTCACGAACAATGAAGAATAACACAAGGCTTAACAACAAAACCTACGCTGCGCGCCCGACATTGTATCCCGACTATAAATAGAATTTTCACATATCGCGATAATCGCACTCACCTTCGATCATTTTCTTCAATTCTAGCACCGTTGTCGTGTCCTTCGCATCAGTGAAGATGGTTAATTTTTTTCGCCTAATCATTAGAAAGACATCCTGAAAACAAATTCCATTTTTGAGGTTACGTCTTTCAAGCTAAAATCGCACGTCAATAGAGCACTGATTACACAATTCGTTGAACACTGATGTAGCCAAATGCATTCTTCTGTAGACTTACCATGTTGAGTTTATATTTATTATGTATTAACTATTTATTTTCAGGAAAAACTCTCCAAGGCGTACCTACGAAATGAAATTAAAACGAAATGACAACTGCAGAAATCCACAGATTAAAAACTATATTGCATAGCGTTTGAAAATCGATGCCACAGCAGTAATGTATGATTGACAAGATTGTATAGCAAACATACTAAATTAGTTTAGAAAAATCCTTTGCCCATTGACTTATAATATTGCCCAAATTAGTTTGTAAGTACTCGATAAAACAGGATATTATTTTCTACTTAGTAGTTTTGATAATTTCATACTAGCGTAATATTAGCCTACTGCAGGCAAGTTATAAGACTGCAAGTCAAGCGCCAGTTCATGAACAGGGAAAGGATGTGAATCTTCACGGATCCCCACACTTGCTTGACTAAGTCCAGCCCCTGGACTCACAACGCTTCGATTTCGATTTCGAAAAGTCGTATGTATGTCTTTTTTGGCATTACGAAAACGAGCGAGATAGATATGCGACTTTCCGAAATCGAATCGAATCGTTGTGAATACGGGGGCAGGTGCAACCGTACTGGTGTCCAAGCTCAAGCTCAATTTACAAAGCTTGCCCGGAAATGAGCCTACGACCTCGTGCATCAGAAGCGAGGCTATAACTACTGCATCATCAATCACGCCATTCTTTTCGTCTAGGGACTAGATAATTGTATCTGTATATGGGGAAAGATAAGGAGGGGATCTGTATGTTTTTGTTAGGCACTACAGATTGAACGCCCTAGTTACTTCTGCGTCAATGAGGGCAGAGAACGCCATGACGCTCTTTACGACTATCAACCGCTATAAAACTAAAAATTATGGTGATGGACCGCATGTCCATTCTTATAAAGCTTAGTGGTATACGCAATGTTGAAACTGTATATCACTTTGATTAACGACGTAAAATAACTGTGGAATAATTAAGTAATAGCGTCTCCAATTCAACCAATCACCAAAAACATTCCTATGTTGAAATTCAAACCAAGGTAATTGAAATCATTAACGCATGGCTAATAATTTCCATAATAATTTCTTCTAAAAGATTTACTCTATTATTTTAAGTAATTATTGTTTTGTGGAGTTTCCCTTAAGATACTTTAGAATTATTCCGATTTGACATCGTATCGAATAGTAGTGAATAATTATGCACAATAGTATTTATTCATCATTCATGTTTTGAAATGTTTGTAATGCGTAAGAGCGCTTAAGTCATGTTTCTGAACTGGTTTTTGGACACTATGGTACGGCACAAGCGTCAGTTTTTGGTGCGTTCTGAAGCTTTCACTACTAACGACTCAGATCCTTCTAAACTGTATTATAATCGTCATTTTATTTTATCTAAGGAAAAAAAATACCACTCATCCTTGATTATTATTAAACTTATTTGTTTTCGTAGTTAGGAAGATAATAAAACTAATTCTAGCATAAGGTATGGTTTGATGAATTGGATGTCAAAGAGGTTTTGCTGGTTCGTTTGACATTTAGAACGCATTCGCATTTTAGCTTCGCACTACGCGAAAATGTGAAAATAATGTTTTGTGTGTTTTTAAGATTTTTAATAGTGCAATGTCATTAGAAACGTAGTAAATAAATCCTTTTTTGTCATCTTAGTAATGTAAATATTTAGGAATAGTTGTGTACATTAGATAATATTCGTATAACCTCGGTTTAGTTTTAACAATATGAATCCGCAAGTTTGTTCGAATTGTCTCAACGAGAAGCCTGTGAATACGACTGATAATCGACTGGTAACGGAGAGCTGTGGTCATGTCAAATGTATGGACTGTTTGCTGCATGAGAAGACTGGTTGCCAAGCTTGCCTAAGTGAGAAGTCAAAGCCGAAGAATGAAGAGGCTTTGAACGAAATTTTAGTGGAAGAGCTGGTGGACGACTGTCCCCCAGCAGAGACAGATGACAAGTCGTGTGACGACGAAGTCGACAAGGAAATACAGTGTGAAATTTATGATGAATTTTATAAGAAAAAGAAACTGGAAACATCACACATTAAAGTAGAAACAGGTAAGTTTTATTACACTGTAATTTCGAATAGTAATCATGTTTGAGTAAACGTATTTGCGATATTAACAACACTCTTTTATGTTGTTTGTAAACATACAAATACATATTTTTACAACACTTCTATGTTGTTTTCACATTGGATACTGGTTTGAAGCTGTCACATTATGAGAGTATGAGAAGGGATGCTTTATCTTTCAAAGGCATTGCTCTGGTTGCACACTTGTATAACTGTGTTCATTTTTAAGGGCACATCTGAAAATATAAATCTAAATTATGCTTTACCATGGTAACATGTGCATGATTCTAATCTATTTTGTTTTGTAATAAAAAAAAAAATACAGTAAACAATTTTAACCAAATATTTCAAAACTTTGAACACTACCCTTCACTAAATATTTTACAGATGCAAATGGTAAAATGTTTGTTTGCACCGTTTGTAAGAAGAAGTTCCATGCTCGAAGCCAAGTGGCATACCATGCTTACTGCAATGGACAGAGGAAGCCATATCAGTGTCCTGAGTGTAATAAGGTAATCTACTAATTCTCTATGCCATGTAGTTAACACTGTTAGTGCTGTATATAATAATAAATTCATCCTCAGTTGCCAAGCACACCATTCATGTGGTGTTTCTATACAAATATTGTCAATTAAGCTGTATTTCTTATACACAATCACAATACAGAATTATTATCACGCTAGTTAAGTGATACTAACATAGTTTTAAGTTTCTTATGCTAACACTAATGTTATAGTATGTATATTTAGGTTAAGGTCTATGTGTCTTTGGTAAAATAAATGGATTATGTTATGTGTAATGTTATGCAATAAATTGATAATTTTGAGTGGGACTAGGTATGATAAATTTTTAAAATATAATAATGTTGCTAAAATAATGATACTCTGAGTTTGTTGCTGTTAATGTATGCTGCATCCTAGAGGACTTTATGAAAGTAGATGTGGCAATAAAACTGTTATTTGGATAAGAATGTTGATATCAATAATGACTGAAGTGCTTCAGTACTCCCATTTTACCCGGAGATTATCATCCATAAGTTTATCAAGAAATAGTTCCAATATTTAATCATATAAACCGTTTAGTGGAGCAAAGCTTTAATTTTTAGTAAAAAGTCTTAGGCTCAAATGAAATTAGGATTGCTTGAAAGTGAATTGATTGGCAATTGATGAGTCAATTTTTAAACACCTGTGTTGCTTGGGATGCATTTGGCCCATGCTGTAGTGATAATTAATATTTGTTATATGTCATATTATGTATGCACACATTGAATAGATGTAAGACAGTGAAATCGTTTGTATTCCAGACGTTTGCAACAATGTCTCACTACAAGTACCATATGCGCGTGCATCGTAACGAGCGCACGTACCCGTGTGACGTGTGCGGCGAGGGCTTCTTCCAGATGTCCAAGTTGCAGAGACACAAATTGAAGCATACTAGTGAGTACAATACTAAGGTCCTTATGTAATGGCTTGCAAGCTTACTTAAAATTTGTTTCAACCTATCAAATGGCTTGATAGTAGGCTTTTCTCTAATTCAGGCTTGATTTACAGAAAAGTCGCTTTTTCTGTAATTCACAACTTCTCGCCTAATGTATATTTGGCGTACGTTTCATATTAAATCAGCTTGAAGTTTTAAAAATTAAGAAAAGGAGCAGGCCTAGAGTTCAACCTTGTGGTATACCTTAGAAACATAGGTGCTGCAAGTGTTATATTGATTGATTTAGATCTACTTTTAATATGACTATCTCTATATGAATATATAAAGCATTTGTTGGCCAAAACATATCTATGAGAGCCAATCTTAGATATGTCTTGGCCAACAAAAGCTTTAAACATTGTACATGTCTTCCATACTGGCTTAAAATGTGGGTGGAAGTTGCTTTTTAACCACTTTTCAACTATTAATTCATCACTTGAGTATGAAGTCATATCCAAATTCGTGATAGGCTCCGTCTCTTTGCAGAGGAGAAGAAGTTCGCTTGCAGCGAATGCAACAAGGCGTTCAATAACCTGGCGTCTCTTCGTAAACACGGGCTCACGCACACAGACGAGCGTCCGTTCTCGTGTCCTACTTGTAGCAGTAGGTTCCGAGACAGTTCCAACTTGAGGAAACACATCCGCAAACACGGTGAGATGAATGGATCATTGTTTTAAAAATAAATTGTGTACTAAAACGAAACCTCTGTAAAAATACATAAAGTTCTCCTGTTTTCGAAGTTGGTTAAAAAAAATTGGTTACTGCATAAGCATAATATGCCATTTATCATATAGAAGACACTGATTAGCTAGCTTGATTGCCATGCCCTGTACCTGTTTTTTTTTAAAACAATGGTTGTCTTGTTCGTATTAATGCATGCTAGTATGTCGTAGAAAGGAAGTGCGCTTGCGGCGGATGGGGCGGGTGCGTGCGAGGCTGCGCGGGCGCGGGCCGGGCCGCCGTGCGGCGCCCGCACCAGTGCCCGCGCTGCCCGCAAGCCTTCCACTCCAACAAGGATATGCGCAGGCATGCCGCCGTCCACACCGGTACCAACTATTTTCATACCTTTTTTTAATGTCACTGGACTAGAGTCGTCTCAGACCCTACAGTAACGACCTTGATGCGTCTTTGTTGCAGATTCCAAGCCTTTTGGATGCAAAGTGTGCAGCCGTCGATTCCGAAGAAAAGACAACCTCGAACGACACATACGTAACACACATCCGGACTATGTGCCTGCAGCCGCGGTTGATTGCGACGAGGCCGTGCTCAGCCAGATTAGGGCCAACGGACATGCCGCTAAACTTGACGAAAAAGGCGAGAAAATCAAACTAGAGATACTGAACCCTCTTCCACCTCTACCACAAGAAGTTATACAGAAACATTTGCACGAGAACGGCAAGAAACAAGACAATGCCGAGCCACACAAAACTATTGATAAATCTTATATTTTAGTTGCCAACAATGCGCGTCAAAGCGTCATTGTTGGTAACAAAACAGCTAACATCGAAGCGAAGACCGTGAAGAATTCTCCTGAGGAGTGTGAATATGTACATAAAATTAGAAAAGCCTCTATTATACCCTTACCGCCCATAGATTTGCGGAAAATGATAGAGCTAGAGGAACAAACTAATTTAAATAATTTGGATTTGGGTGCTCCAACGAAAGATAAGAAGACTTTATATGAGAAGATATTGTATGGGGATAGAGACAGGGACAGAGATAAGAGAGAGAGCGAGGATTCGAATGGTGATTCAGGTCCTGGAATACATTGGAGAAGGAAGCTGAAGCAATCTGTTTCTATAGGTAAGGCTACAATTCTTAGACTTTCTCGTTCTCAGACTAAGCATTCGATGTAGAGTATCGCAGGGGCTCTTTTGATTACGTGCATCTGGATTGAGGGCCCATTTTTTAAATCCTTGCGAAACGAAATAAGACTTATAGGGGAATTAGTAAAAAATAGTAAAAACTTAAAGCAAAGGGCCATGAATTTGTTAAACATGAATTAAAACTGTTATGATTAATAACTTGGGCCCTCAATCCAGACGCGTGCATAAAGCGGCATAGCCTAAATCTCAGAAAGTACTATCTCTGGGTTCATCATTTTTATTTAAGAATTTAGTTAAGATTTTCTTAAATATTTAAGGCTCCATTCTTTAAGTTTTTACTATTTTTTACTAATTCCCCTATAAGTCTTGTTTCGTTTCGCAAGGGTTTAAAAAATGGGCCCTCAATCCTGATGCACATCTTTTGATTCATATTCAACAGTAAAAAGTACCAAATCCAAGTGAATGATATTAATGCAATTTTCTTTTTCATTTTGCAGACTTGAAATGACACGAAGGCTGAGTCGAAGCAGGGTGGGCAGGAAATGAAAGGTTTTAGTATACAATCAATTTTATATGTATTTAATGCATATTACGATTAAGGTAATGAAATGTTCTATGTATACAAATCGCGGCGATCATGTCGTGCTATACTTTATTGAGTGTATCCTTCCAACGTACTTCCTTAGCAAAGCATGTGATGTCACTAGTGACTGTGTTAACAAATGAAAACTACCAGCCATGGTAATACAGTTACTGGTTTTTTGTCTTTATTCAGTACCCTTAGCATGCACATTTGGATCCATTCCTAGCTGTTTCTATTGTCAAGATATTCTGTTGGACTCACAATGCGTTTTTCTTTTTGTTGGGGAACATCTATACAATAATCCGTGATGTTTGTGCTATGGGTACCGTACGGCTGCTATGCAAAACTTAACCAGTCAATATTACTAACACTAGATCGTAAGTGCGTCCAAGACGCGTTAGTTTAAGACGTTACATATTATTAGCTGCCACAGTTATTGCATTATCCATGAATTATAAATGTATCAGATTTTAACAAGTTATATAATTATGTATACAAAAAGTTTTTAATTCAAATTATTTAGATTGAACGTTTTTGGCAAAAGACCAAATTGTTGTTTTTTATGTGTTGATCTCGAAAATTAGCGAATTAATATGTTTTTTTTTTCAATCAAAATTGTTAGGACTGAAATGTTGGGGTAGCAGACTGATAGGAATGTGGGTAGGTAATGGTATCTAGAAGGAGTATGTTTCGTATTAAATGTCCTATTGCATATGTAACTAAAAGAATTATGAATAAACAGTAACGTTAGACTACTGTATTCTTGAATGAAAAAATAGGCACGATAAAATGCTCATGTCGTTAAATTGGTCGGCTGAAAGAATCTAAGTATGTGATAAAACCGATTAGTTGAATCTGGAATTTTGTAAAAGAAATATATAAGTAAATAAAATATGTAATATTAGTTTTATATAATGTCGACTGAAGATCATGATCTCCGATGTAAGTTGATCTCACGTATTTTAAGTTGATGTTTAACATTATAGCGGTACACTGTCGCATGACCTCGTTCACTGCTAATTCAATAAAAAGAAAGCAAATTACCCATTACAATAAAATAATCATCACTATTATAATAGCGAGTCCGTTGATATAATATAACTGCCGATAAACGTAAAATGTAACCAAGGTTGTGATGTATGTGTAGCCACATTCATTTCTTTGCTAGCAATAATAATGTAATCAAATAAAATAATCGCAGACTTCCATTTTTGTAAACTAAAGTAGCAGCAAGTTTTTATCTCGTTTTGGAATTCTGTTACCAGAACGTTTGTGATTTATCTGTCAAGCAATAGGCTGTTGTGTACTATTGTGCACTCAGTCCCATAGTACTCGATAGAATGTACCTAGACGAGCTAGACAATAGTAATGTAACAATATGATTAATATCCACTTTTGTAATAAAGTAGTTAAATGGTCGTGAACGAGACAGTTTTACAAGTAAGTACCATAAAGTGAACAAAGATAACGAGCCTTCAAGTCATCCATTCATAATGTACTGATGATCATCATTGTAACTTTTAACAATCATGAAATGCGTATTTTTTACTATTGGTATCTGTATTTTGCTAATATTTTATATCTAAACGTTTGTAATTACTGAACTTAGACACAAATAAATGAATTGAAACGATCCCTCGTTTGTTTTATTGTAATTAATGATCAGTGAGTGTCCGATCACTACCTGTATCTATTGCCAGTTGAAACAATATTCTCTTGGGTTGCAGCCAACTTTTTCTTGTAGTGTATTAGGGAAATGTACAGAGACGAACTAACTGTCCACTATGTAGGACGGTATTTCTTATTTAAAATAAAAATAACATAACATCGCGCCTGTAATCCCCGAAGGGTTAGGCAGAGGTATACGTAATATAGTAACACCCAAGTTTAGCCAGTTATGTTTAAGTCCCATGTAATAGGGGGCGAGTCTATTGCCATCAATCGGGCCCAATCCAGACTCCTTGGCTGCTACCGAGATCTTCTGAAGAAAAAACCCAATAACAATACGTATAACAATCTGTTGTCTTGTTTAACCCAAAGGTTGACTGGTGGAGAATGCCTTGTGGCGTTAAGTCCGCCTATGTAGCACTACTGTACATGAAGTTTAAATAAATAAATAACAGTTTTCCCGACCTCGGAATCGTACCATGCTCAGCAGTCGCGCTTGAGACCAACGAGCTAAAATACTGGTAGTACAGATGTGGTTGAGCTAAGATAATACTTGTAGCATAAAATCAATCTCCCTTTTTGTCTAATTTATTTACCTACAAAAACCCAATATAATTCCACCTCACAAGTTGCGGTGACCTCAACTGCGACTCCTTGACCGATGGAAATAGCCGAGCAAGAATAACCAATCGATAATTTAGTGATTCAATTGAAATAACATAAATTCATCGCTACAAATAAATCACAGTCACATTCAAGTCCATCTCTGGCGGTCAGTTCATAGATAAATCACTGAAAGGGTATTATGTAAGCTCAGGCTACTGGCTAGCTTTTAGTTCACAGTCAATGTTACTATACGTAGTACGTCCGCATTCTTCTGGCGATGGACATCGTCGCGAGTATCACAGACCTGTACAAAGACAGCAACTGGAAGGAAATAGTCCATCGGTATCATGACCATCCTCAAAGGAACAAGCTGCTGTGGGTGTACCCCAGCGAGGAAAACTTCGCCTTTGTTAAGGAGTGTTTGAAGGAGCTCCAGTGTGACAGGGTCGTAAGCATCGGCTGCGGGAGCGGCCTTCTTGAGTGGATGATCACCGCAGCTACCGGTAAATTCAATTGCTTTATGTGTGATGTGTATTTGCGTTTCCGGTATCTACCCTAAAAATGTACTGTTTGCAAAAATTAAAACATTGCTTAAATGAGAACACATTATATGGTCATTAAAGTTTGCTGTATGTATTTTAAAATGAAGCCGGATCTATTAACGGTTTTCCGGATCTCGTAAAAATGTTATATAAAAAACTGAAATAAATGTAGATTTTTCTTAATATTTCTCAGGACCGAACTGAACTAAATAAACATTTCTATTAAATATTTCCAGGTGTACCGGTATCAGGCATCGAAGTAGATGGGGCGTGGTGGCGCTGCAAGTACGCCCCGCCCACATTTATAACCCTCCACATCACTCCCGCCAAAATAGACAAGGACACTATCACTATACTGCAGAGAAATAAAACCACTGCTCTTCTCTTCTGTTATTTCAACAATCGGCAGGCGTTCAATGACTATCTGAAGTATTACAACGGGAGCGTGTTGATCATCATCGGCCCTCATCAGAAGGGGGTCCACACTGACCCCCAACCATTCAATGACGTCACAGATGACTGGATCCTTTACAAGTCGCAAGAAATCAGAAGCAGTGGAGACTTCATAGTGGTGTATACAAAACTAAATGTAGAAATACATTCCATTTAATAAATAATAATAATAAATATTTACATTGACTTACTAATTAACAGTCTTTTTATAAAATTTCGCCTTGAGCACTAGTGTGGTCTCGACTTTAAACGCAGTTATATAACAACAACGTATTTGTTAAGCAACATTCACTTGCCACACTTATCTACCATTTACTAAATGTTTCATTTTAATATAAACAGCATCAAAATTATATGTGTAAAATGTTGCTAACTCATCCTATTATACATTTATTGAAAGTTTACAATTGATGTCTATAATTAAAATTAAAAACAATAGCGAGAAAGTATTGCTTAACAAATAACTAGAGGTAATAACGACATCACAGAAGGGAGTTTTAGCTACGAGGGGAATGAGAGATTCTTAATGTTAGTTTTTCATGAGTTCTGTCATGTTTTTCACGTTGATTTTGTTCGTGGTCGGTCTCACGGCAGTGTTCATCATGGGATCCATTACACTTTGCGTGCACGTCGACGACTCGTTCCCGGGGCCATCACTTGCAGGTTCCAATAAGTCCTTTTGGTTGATAGTAGGCACTTCGCTGACCATCCTGTTGATGTCATCCTGCTGGAAGCCGGTGTCGCTGTCTAGGAAGTGGAAGTCGCTGTGCGGATACAGCCCCTCGAGGTTGTAGTACATGTCTAGCCGCGGCAGGAGCTTGGTGTCGTCAGAGTTGTCATCGATCTCTATGACATCGTTCTGCTCTTCCGATATTGGTTGAAGGGTCACTCCTGACAGGTCCATTAGTCCTCCCGTATAATTTTCCCCAACCAAGTTGTCCAAAAAGAACTTGTCCATGGTAATAGCAGGTGGGTCTGGCTCGTTGCTTGGTTTATTGTAGATTGGTATATTGTAGAAGGAGTCTGATTTAACTTCGTTCTTAATTTCGCTCATATTCTTATGTATTTCTTCGAGCGGCGGTGAAGCTTTATATTCGCGGGCTAGCGCCGAATTGTTGAGCAGATTCGCGTTACACATTCGTTCCAAACTCGGAGACTGCGTGTTCTGTTTGATCGTGCTCTCCAGTTTGATGTAGCTGGGGTCGGTACTCTGAATCTTCTGCGGCGGTGGGAGCATCGTCATGGCGTTGACGTTGATCTGTTGGTTAAATGAGAATATTTGCGGGTTGTTGTTCATCTCGCTGTCGACAGGCGTGGTCGCCGCATCCGTTAACATCGGCTCTTGAGGATACGCCATTATATTGCTCGGAGATTCACTCAGCGACGGCTCCGGCTGTAGCTGCATGAACTGCGTCGTGATCAAGTTGTTGAAGGTGACGGGACCGCCTAAGCCAAACCTCTCATTGTCTTCCAGTCTCCGGAAGGCCATCTTCTGCTGAGAATGGAACATGTTCTCTTGATCTGGTCCCTTTAGTATTAGATTGCTCTTGACTGAGATTTTAGGTTTCTTTCTCGGAACTCCTTCAGGTTCCATTGATATGTTCACAGGAGAATTACTGGAGGACGGTACGGGCAGTATCTGCGTCGGTTTTATTATAGGTCCTGTCACTTTAGTGCTCGAAAAAGATAACTTGTCGGCAGGTTTAAACGTTATATTGTTGCGCAGGGATATTTGTGGTGCGGGAGGCAGCCTGATCGGGAAGTTAGCCATGATGTTGTTAGGTATACTACTAGGTATCGAACAGTGATTGACTGTGAGAGGATTGTCGTTATTATTTTGTAAAAGACTTTGTTCCATAGCCACAGTAGTATTGAGGAATCCGTGAAGATTGGACGGGGTGCCGTCGTAGGTGAGCAGCGGGTGCTGCGTCTGGTACTGGTGCCTCTCCATCATCGTGTCGTTGGAGCTCTCGGAGATGAGACAATCTGAGTTGTTGTCGTCTTTGCTCAGGTCGCTGAGCATTATTTGGGAGCTGTAGTCCGTCTGCTGAGTGTTGGTGTTTGCGGTGGTGCAGTAGCTCTTCGTGTAGTTCTGCGGCAAGTTCTCTGAATAGCTGTCACAATCGTACACTTCAATTGGTATTTCGTTGACAGTCTTTGGAGCAGTTTCTGTACCTGGCTCAGTATTAATGGTATTATTTTCGTTGTTTTTCTTAGCTTCGCTGGGTATCGTCCATGCGGATTTAGTCGCTTTGCTTTTGTTCATTTGTATGAGTACCTGTAGGCTTTCTTTTTCTGTGTGTGTGGTGAGATGTTGGAAGTGCTTGTCTTTGCTGACACATTTGAAGGGGCAGTACGGACACCGATGAACGTCACTGGTGGCGTTGGGGTGATTCGAAATCATGTGGTTGGTAAATGCTGTAGACTGGATGGCCGTGTATGGACAATGCTTACATTTGTACACATTCTCTTTTGAGTGTTGTTTCTTGTGTCGCCGCAAAGCATTGTGATCGCCCGTCCTGTAGTCGCATTGATCGCATCCGAAAGGTTTGTCACCTGGAAGGAGGAATATCTAATTGTAGCTGAATTAAATTCTCTCAAGATGAGGTTTTGTGGACATGGTCAGCATGAATGGTACAACTATGATCAACCAATGATACAACATTATATTAAGAGTGTGAATTGCAATACTATCGTGCCTTGTTAAGAATTTAATGTAGAGCACAACATAAACATGGAAATACCTCTGCCTGCTATCTGCTTTTGGCATAAATAGTGTTGTACTGAACTGAATATACATACCAGTATGCGACCTTAAATGCAGTTTGAGCTCTTGCTTCCTAGATGAGGAGTAGTCACAGTGGGAGCACTTGAAAGGTTTGCGCTTTTCGTGAACCTCAGCTATGTGGATGCGTAATCTCCTTACGCTGCTGAATGCTCTCTGGCAGATTGTACAAAGCTGTGGGGCAGCCGCCTCCTTGTGAATCAGCTTGTGCTTCGACAGCTGGTTTGAGTTCTTGAAAGCCTTTGAGCATATGGAACCTGCAGGAGGTTAGGATTAGCGTGTGAATTTGGAGTTGAGCATCTTAGGAAGTATTATCACAAGTACCATTAACAACTCTTGTAATAAAGTACTTCAACAATTTCAATACCTACCAATTTTTTATTTCTTAGAATGCTTACATAGATTATAGAAAGTACTTTACTGAAGCTATAAATAAAATATGTAAACTCACAGAAATTGCAAGTCCTGGGTTAAAATATCTTTATACTTACATATGAAAACTTTCAACATCTCATGACATTTCATATGAACATTATGTAGTCTATATCTACTGTATGTCTTGAAGCCACACACTTCACAGGTTGGCAGCTCCATGTCCACCTCGTGAACTTTCCACAGATGTGTGTGTAGCGTGTCCACTGCTCCAAACACCTTTGAGCACACCGGACACACCAGCTTCCCATTCTTGTGGCATTGCCTGTGGTATGCAAGCATCTGTTCTTCTTTCATACATATTCGACATCCATTCACTAAGCACATTTTTCCTTTCTCTGCTTCTATAGTGCTTGGTTTCACCTCCTCAGTCATCTGATCAGCCTTCAGTAGCAGTGGAATGTGAGATAAATCTTTAGTTTGTGTTGGTGTCGCCTCCATGGAAGGCTCCATAAAACATGGCTGTATTGATGCTATCAAGTCCGGAGGGACATTGCCCACTTGGATCATGTTACATGAAGGGTTGACCGACCCTGAATCAGACACACTCACATATTGTGAGATTTCATTTGTATACACAATATTTATACTAGCTTCCTGTATTATCTCCTTAGGATCAACTTTTTCAAAGTTTGGTGTGCTCATTTTGTGTAATTCATCTACAGATATAAAGGCCACCCCTTTTGGCAAGTCATTGTTAACATTCACTGCATCTGGAACTATTTCTATAACCTGCGGTATTTTTATATCAGCCAAATTTTGTGGGTTTGTCCGAATTTGGGTAGCATGTGGTGTTTCTGCACTAGGGCTCTCTTTTTTTAACTTTGCATTTTTAAGAGCAATTTGGACTAGACTTTTAATCAATTTCTTGATATCTTTGATGCCCATTTTGTGATGATTACGCAGATGTGTCCTGAGAGTCTCCTCAGCGTCGAACACACTGGTGCAACCTGGACAAGGGATCTGAACATTATCTGATAAACCATTGCTCTTGGCTAAGTCTGGATGGACGGTGAACAGATGAAATTTTATGTCATCCTCGGCAAGAGCCATGTAAGGACAGGCTTCACATTTGAAGAATGAAGTGGATCCCACAGACTTTTCTTCGTAAGACATGACCTTTTCCTTCACAGCAGGCTTTGTTTCACCTGGTCTTTGATTTGCCATTTTGTTTAAATTTAATACGTAGCATTGAGTCGACATATTTCGCGGCACAAGAGGCACTTTATTTTTTATCCATTTTATATTTACAAACTGCTATTATAATTACGTTCCTAAGATAAACAGTATATTTCAAAACAGCTGTAAACATCGGTTGCCATTTTCGTTATGACGGAAAAAGAGAAAACTATACATTTTTATGCAAGAAAAAAAATGAAAAAAGCTAATATTATGCTAAAAATACTGCGCCACTGCATTGTGCACTGCACCGTTTATTTGACAAATTCTGACAGACGTCAAATTAAATAGGTTCGACTTGGCATTCAGAGGAATTTTAGTCGATTTCGTAGTGCTTCTCTAAAATAGTCTATGAATGATGTCTTCGTTGTAACATGTCTATGGCCGGCGAATTGACTGACGTATCCCATTGATGTCAGTGTTTAGCATCGTGTAATAATTCCCATCAAAAGTAAAGTAAAAAACCACAAAAATGAGCGTGAGTACACTTCTATTATAACATACCTTTGATTATAAGTCATATGCATACTTATATTGCTATTTTACGTTGTTATTTCAGCTGGAAATAGAATCGATGGTTCGGTACACGTCGCCGATCAACCCGGCAGTTTTCCCTCACCTCACACTACTTCTTCTGGGCATCGGCATCTTCTTCACTGCGTGGTTCTTCGTCTATGAAGTTACGAGTACCAAAGTATCGAGAGATCTGTTCAAAGAGCTATTGTTATCACTGGTCGCCTCCTTATTCTCAGGCTTTGGTATTCTCTTCTTATTGTTGTGGGTTGGCATCTTCGTGTGATAACTTTTAATAAATTAGTTTTTAAGCTATGTATAGCATTCCGCGTATGGTTGGCACGAAGATTGGTTCTGTTAGACCAAATATTTGTTTGTATTCATAAATTGTATATTTAAGAAAACACTGTTTTTATTTCACTTGCCAGACTTTATTACCCGTTTGTTAATGCAATCGCTAAAATAAGAACAAACTTACAAAGTATATTCCACACGTCTTATAAACTTCACTTAACTAGGTATATTATAATCAACTAAATAAACTTATTATGTATGCTCTTCTAAATACAATGGGAGTACTTTTGATTGGATTCAGAGGAAATAAACATCATTCAATTTTCAAATATATCATTTGTGAGTTGGACACAAACAGGAGGCCTGTTCCAGCTGTGGGAACATTAAAGGCCAATTATTATGCTATGCTAAAGGCTGACCCCATAATTTAAAAAATAATGTGGGTAGGTGCATGTAATTTTGGGTAATATGGTGAAGTTCTTTCCCAATCTGTAGAACAACAATTCCCAAAGTTACTAATAGTAGTACCGATAAACGTCATTGCCGTCATCGGCTGCATACTGCCACTCCCCATACGCAGCGTTAAACAAGTCTGTCACAGTATTAAGGTTTTCCTGAAAGGTTCAAGCACTAGCTTTGAAAATACTCCAGAAGTCGATGACTATAGCGTTTCATATAGTGCTGCATATACAATTCTTTGGTGCTTGAATTTCATTCGTAAGAGGTGACGTTGGTAAACGTCGAAATTGTATTGAAAAAATAAAAAAGATGGCGGCGTTAGTTCCGACTATGGCCACATTGGCCACGCGCCAAAAACAAACATGTGGCTCTCTAGGAGACCCGTGCCTTTTTTCCGTCGTCAATCCTATGATGATGCTGAGGTTGTTGCAGACACAGCATCGGATTTTAATTCTTTGGGGTGTTGTTGCTCTCGGTCGCGACGGAACTTGTCATCCAGTAATACCGTCTCGTGCATGCGACGGGATGCCAGCTCCTCTATGCGCCCGTACAGCGTCTGGTGAGCCACAACGAATCGTCTGAAAAACGAAAACGAAGTTATTAAATACTAGCCTCTCAGTCCTTATATACTGGGAGACTTTAATGCCCATCCTAATGAGTTGTTTTGCAAATGAAATTTTGTATGGATTGGCTTTGTATAGATATTATAATTATGTGCCCTAAATCTACATTTCCATATTATAGTGACATTCACGGCTGTACTAGATGGTTGGACCACTGCATCGTCACAGAGTCGGCTCGGGATTTGGTAGTTAGTGTGACTGTG
Organism: Standfussiana lucernea; assembly: GCA_964057025.1. NCBI lineage: Eukaryota > Metazoa > Arthropoda > Insecta > Lepidoptera > Noctuidae > Standfussiana > Standfussiana lucernea. The sequence continues at coordinate 15,797,823 of OZ059790.1, read as the reverse complement.
CGCTACGACATGTATTGGTCGGATCACTATCTATCCACTTCTAGTAGAATGTAAGCATTATAAGCTCAATCCTAAAGTTAATGATTTGGTAGCGGAAGAACCTGTAAAGTGTCGTATGGGGCGAGAGGCAGGTACAACAAATTAATAATTTCCACGGAATTTGTATCTCCAAACTACACTCCTGGTTAATGGAACTGTTACTGTACTGTTTTCCGCAGGAAATTGAGTGAGTGCTGTTTTTATAATAACAAGGAACATCACTCGGTTCTTGAGATGAATTGTATGTGCAAATTACTGGCACGCTATCACGAGCAGCCATTCAAACCTACAGGAAAAAGTGTCGCAGGAAAGGAGGTTACGTCTTTGGGTGGAATAAGCATGTAGCTGACACACATCGGGAGGTACGGCATAAATTTCAATTGTGGAATTTAGCTGGGCGACCGGCTAATGGTCGAATCTTTGAGGAGATGTCGGAGGCAAAGAAACATTTTAAAGCCAAATTACGATGGTGCCAAGTGCGTCAGGATAAATTTTAAATGGATATCCTTGTATCCAACCACTCTAAAGATTCAAAAAACTTTTGGAAAAATACCAAAAAAACGATCGTTAGGCCTAGCCTCCTGATGAGTGTCAGCGGTTCTGCTGACCACAAGAGCATTGCTGAGAGTTTTAGAGGGCATTTTACTGTGAGGTCCCGCGTCTGGTGAAGCGAGCGATGGTGAGCTCGCTGTGACCAAGAAGACGGAAGAATGTAAAGATACCTGCGAAAAGTGTGGCTAAAATAATAAGTAAAATCCAGCGTGGAAAATCTCCTGGTCACTATGGGCTCAGTATCGAGCATGTAAAACATGCGGGGGTTCACTTGCCGAGAGTGCTGTCTATGTTTTTCAGTCTGTGCTTAGGTCAACCGTACTTGCCGGAGCCACTAATGCGGACAATGGTCGTGCTGATAGTTAAAAATAAGACAGGCGATATGTCTGATATAAATAATTATCGGCCCATCTCACTCGTTACCACAACAGCCCAGGTGCTTGACAGTCTGCTGAATAGTCGCCTCACTGCACAGGTTGAGTTGTACGATTCACAGTTTGGCTTCAAAGCAGGAGTCTCAACAGAGAGCGCTATTCTGAGTATGAAGTCGGTATAAGCGTGTTTCCTCGACTTGTCAAAAGCTTTTGATCTGGTGTCGTATGATATACTGTGGGACAAGTTGAGGGACGCGGGTGTGTCGGCGGAGTACACCTCCCTCTATAAATACTGGTACTCTAAAAAAAAAAACCAGATGAGGTGGGTAGGTACTCTGTCGGACGAGTACAGGCTGGAATGCGGAGTTAGACAGGGGGGTTGAGCTCGCCTCTGCTATTTAATTTGTACATCAACCGGGTTATCGAGCGACTGAGCTACACATGTCGGGTGCCACATTGATGGAATATGTGTCAATAACTTAAGCTATGCAGATGATATGGTGCTACTCAGTCCATCGATAGGTGGGCTGAAAAGGTTGCTTTCGACCTGTGAGGCCTATGCGGATTGCGGAGGAGCACGGCTTGATATACAACTCAAAAAAAAAGTGAGCTTCTTGTTTTTAAAGCCCTTAGGAAGCAGTCACGCTGTGTTCCGCCTATAGGTCTCAACAACGTAGCACTAAACGTTGTGAATACGGAGACATTGAGAGGGAGCGCGGGGATTTGTCTGCCATGTGAGGAGCAATATGCTAGCCCGCAAGTTCGGTCGTTGTACTACAGACGTCAAAGTAACCCTCTTTAAGGCGTTCTGCCAATCATGTTACTCGAGCGGCCTGTGGGTTTCATACACGCGACGGGCCTACAATGTCCTGCGTGTCCAATTTAATAACGTCTTCAGGATGCTGTTGGGACTGCACTGTAGTGCGTCGGAAATGTTCGCAGTCATAGGTCTGAATAAATGATAAATCTGTAAACACTAACAATACAAACCTAAATTCAAAAGCACCATTCTATTAAATAAAATAGAATAGAATAGAATAATTGAATTGGATTGGATTGAATTGAATTAAAATGCAGGCGCTGTAGTAAGGAGGCCGCTTTCTTTCGCATGATAGCGTGGAAGCTATCTGTGCGAGCCTCCGCGAACATTACCGGCGCACTACAGCGCTATGGCAGTCCCAACAGCATCCTGAAGGCGTTATTAAATTGGACACAAAAATAAAAAATAGTAAAATGATTGGCAGAACGCCATGAAGAAGGTTATTTTGCCGTCTGTAGTACAACGAGCGAACCTGCGGGTTTGGTAAAGTTTGTAAGTTAGGAAGTAGGAGCTAATTTCCGAAACTTATATACTCATCCGATTTCAAATCTTTTACTGATGGAAAACTTCACTATTACCGAATGCCATATGATGTGTTTCTTCGCGGAGGACAAAGTGTTAGGCAAAAGCTAGTATTAAATAAAACATGTTGCGCCCACGCCAAGTCACAAGGCTAGGAAAATTTCGAGTATTCATTAACGCACTTGAAGTCGAGTGCATCCAGCCTGTAGAGTTGAGTGTTCTCGACGGCGACAACGGTGGCCACGCGCTTGCTGTCCTTCATGAGCAGCGCCACCTCGCCGAAGTGGTTGCCGTCCTCCAGGTGACACACCTGTGAGGGGAGCAGATAAAATAACATAATTATATTCGCTCAAAACGTGACTCATGTAAATAAAGCACACAAAGAACAACAAAATCGTTTTTTAAACCAATTTACAGAATTAAATATGATTTATGATAAAATTCAATTCAGCCTGGAATCATTCACTGTTTGGTATATAAATAGGCCTCCCATTTATTCTGCCATCCATTTGTTTCCTTGACTATATCGTCAACCCAACTCTTTTGGACAGCCCTGGTTTCTTTGGCCCAACCTTGGCCACCATTCAGTCAAGTTTTACTCCATCGACCATCTCCACTTCTAGCTAACCAAGATGTCCAGGCCAACTGCATTTGAGGCGCCCTGTCCAAAAAGAACAAGTTAGGGGGAAAACATACGTCCCATTCATGCAAACCGACCATCGCACAGTGATGCAGTGACTTCATAAGAGACTGAGGCACAGTGCTGGTTTTCAGCTACACCTCTATATTCATCGTTCAGCCGACTGCAACATGTGCTGCTGGACGTCAGGCACACATCATCTACCCCCCTTACGGCGGTATCGTGACTATCTAAGTAGATGCTATTAAAAAAGTAAAAGTACCTCCACGCCTTTCAAAGAGTACACAGCCACAGTCCCCGTCGCGATGAAGTACATGCAGTCACCGATGTCACCAGCCCGTACCACCAGGTCATTCGACAGGTAGACCTCGGGGCGCAGGCAGCCCAACACGGTGCCCACTACGCCCGCTGGCACGTCTTCGAACAACTTCACTTTGTGGACTAATGTGCGGCATGTGTGCAATTTGATTTCGTCGCGAAGTTCCTCTGAATCGGGCAGTTTCAATTTTCGCTAGTTATTTTTAAGACCAACGTTATATGCGACGAGCCCATCAACTCAAAACTCCGGGCTGCTACTGAGAAGTCTTTAAGAAAGCATTGTCATGTAATCGGTCCGTTGTCGGTCTTTATATAAAATCGATAGAACATTTGTGAATTAGTTGCATTCCAACCAGTCATAGTGGCTTCCACTATGTTACAGGATAATACTGTGATTGATTTAGGTACCAATCAGGTTTCATACAGAGATTTACGATTTAGTATTGAATTTTATTGGCACTGCGAACGGGTTCTGTTCGCAGTGCCACATAGAAATCAAGGACGGATTTATTCGTATCATACATTTAAAAATGCTGATTGTTTACCTGAGAGGCAGTAAAGGTCAGCCTCCTCTTTAAAATATCGCTCCTGGTACCTGTAATGGTAGAAAGCGCGTACGCGTTTCTTTAGGGAAAGTGGGAATTGTCTGTATTTCATGTATTCCTGGTGGATGAAATATTTAACAAAATTAGCGCGAAATATTTTAGCTAAAATAGCAAGTCAACATTCAAAGCAATTTGAAGTCTAGCTTGGCAGACGAAACATGAGACGTTCTTACCTCTACTTGATTCATGAGTCCTTGGTACCGCATCATAGAGTTATAGATCGTGAGATAAGTCTTTATCATGAAAACTACGGATAACAAAATATCAAGCATTAAGTTTGTCTCAAAGCATTTCCTGGACCAAAACAGTTCAGTTATTTTTTAACCAAACAGACGGATTATAGGATAAAAATAAGATTGATTACCTAGAGTGAATACCATGAACAGTGCCGCGTACACAATCACAACAAAATGGATCAAGATCTCATCTGGCTGAGTAGAACGGAACATAGTGAAACCGGTTCCTAAAAAAACAGGGAATATAAAATTAGTAAGTAGGTAGGAAAGTAGCGGCATGGTTCTTTTGGCGCATACGCTTCAACGACATTATCATTTGTGAAATTGTCTGTAGAAGTTGTATTGAAAAAACACGATAACATTTTTAGTTCTGTCTATAGCTACGCGCCAAAAGAATCGGTACTGACGCACTCTTTGTCTTCTTTATAAATGTCAACTACAATAATGTTCAAACTCTCACCGAAAAACGCAGAGATAGTAATGAGCATCGCTTTATTGTATCGAGTCTGTACGTCGCGTATCATCAAGTTCTCATTTACCTGGAGGCGCATGTAATAATTGTATTGAGTCGGCATTTCGCCTGTCCCTGTTGGAAGAAAGATAGAAGGAATCATGACATGAGTGGAAAAGGCAGAATGGAAGAAAAAAGAAGAGGTGAAATGGAAGAAAAAACGGCCAAGTACTTGTCGCACGCGTACGTTGTTAACACGCACCGTACAGCGTACAATGAACGACTCCGTGGTCCGCTTGAATAATTAAATTTTTTATCCCAAGAACGAAATTACATTTGCAGTTGATAAAATAGTCCAAAAACTAGTTATCTGAAGGCAATACAAATAATAGCAACGAGTGGGAATCGAATATAGCACGTAAAGTTACCGATACTGACAGTAATAGACAAATATTGGCGGCAAATACAGGAGGCAGATGCACCAGTGGGCGGAGACCACGAACAGAATCACCAGGCGCGCCAGTCCGTGCGCGATGTACGACTCCGTGAATATCTGCACACAACACACAGGAATTTTACGTGCCAATTTGTCAAAGTATCATGTTACAGACCCGTGTCAATAAAAACATAACATAACATGACAAACTGGAGTCTGGACTTGTCGATTGCCGATACACATTTGCCTACCTTTTCAGAAAATACTGGCGTGAAGTTATGGACTCAAATCGAAGGAAATTATTTATTTCGTAAATAGGATTTCGAAATCACTTGAACACTAAGATAGATGGAATCAAATTTTTGCAATCTCGCTATCCCTGAGAGGAAATGGCGAAATAAATTCAATCACTGAAACAAAGAACTGAACCTGAGGACGTACTCTCATGAATATCTTGGAGTTAACAGCGACAGTGTAGACCCTGAAGACCCTGAGCGTGGACAGCACGTGCGCTATTAGGATGTACCGCGCGCTGACCTGCAGGTGCAGCAGCACGTAGGCCACAGGCAAACAAGACATCAGGTCCAAGATGAACCAGAAGCGGACGTAGCGACTGGAATCACTCATCTAGTTTAATACAATGCGGAATATGGTGGATTCCTTCTCTGACGCGGAATAGAGACGAGAATGAGCTCGTGTTTCCCATACTCCCAATCTTGCGGGAACATAAGGATTTTAGTAGGACAGAAGATGCCAATATGCTTATATAACATTATTTTTAGTATATGCGAAACCAGAATATAGTTTCTTCAGAATAAGTAACTGAATCGATTCCAATAATTTTTATATCATGTTATATTTTGTCCCAAAAATATTTAAAAAAGGTTACGAGTTGGACACCGAGCGACACTTAGTACCTATCCGCAATCATACGCGCACAATACAGGCATTACGCGCGGGGGCACAGTGGGGCGCCGCGTGGTGAGTATGTTTTTGTACGGACAACCAGGTAACATAAAAAGCTTATAACATTGTGATTTTTCATGATACTGTTTTGAAATTTTGTACATAGATTCTTTACATAAAAATACTAGACACATGTTTCAGGTTTCGCATATATTAAAACTAATGTTGTATTTGTGTGGGTGGGCACTTATCCGGTCCGTGTCAAATGATTACACAATTTTAAATGAAGCCAAACATTGTTACATGTAATGTTTTAGGACCAAAATTGTTGACATTTAAGAACTATGCTACATATTTTACTAAAATCTTACAAGAATATAGAGTTCCTGCTCATATTAACGTAGGAATGTTTTTTTACAACATATCCTGTGTTGAATTTAATGCCAATGTCCACCAGGCAGATAGCGTAGATTCCCAACAGCACCTGGTCCATGACGTGAATTCTCAGTTTGTCCATCGGCTGAATGATGAAGAAGAGGCGGAAAGTCGTCAGACAAATGTGCAAAATGTTCACTAATATCATGATGGACATCCAGAATAAACTGTAACAAATTAGATATTCGTGTTCTACATTGAATTCTCTTGTTTGGCTGGAGTACTGAGAATATTGAGTGTAGACTTACTGAGAGCTACATTCAATAAGTTCCTTGATGCGACGTCAGGGAACATCATAATCATCCGGTGTACCTAGCAAGACGTATGATGATGTTGCTGGTCAGAAATAGAGATTCGACCTGTATCCAGCGCATAGGTCTGTCTTTGTTTTGTGTTAATTTTCTCTGCTCAAGTACCAGTCTCGGGTTGTGCCCGTGATAACATAAAAATATACCTGAACAAGCTAAGAGGGTGTATGACATTCCCTCCGTCCTCCAGGAGTTGTCTCTGTCGTTCGGCGACGACGGCCGAGTAGCTACGGAAATGCTCGCAGGTTTCCGGGTGGTGTATGCTGAGCTGGCCCAGCTTCCGCAGCTCGCGACATATTCTCCCGAGAGGAGACTTAGTTTTGGGCAACATACTGTCAGAACCTTCAGGAAAAATCTTTTGTTACAATATACTCTTAGTTTAGCTATATTTGTCAATTGATACGTGCATGGAGTGTGCGCAATAATTGCACGCCTTCGTGCAATTATTATGTAATCAGCTATTTCCCGCGACTTCGTTCACTTGGACGAAGTTTCATACAAGCTTTCAACCCCTATTTTAGCCCCTTATGGGATGAATTTCCAAAAATCCCTTCTTAGTGCACACTAACGTTATTTAAGGAAAGTTTGTGCAAAATATCATGCTTCTAGACCAGCGGTTTCAGCTGTGCGTTGATCGATCAGTCAGTGAATCAGTCAGCCAGTCAGTTTCTTATTGTATATATTATATTATAAGACATTGAGTTTGTTGTTTAACAACAAACAAGGTGCAAATTAGGGCCCTGTTATGTGATAAACATCCCGCGTGCCCAAAAACATCGGTGAACAGGAAAGTAGTAGTCTACGTTGTGGGAATTTAAAATCTCGGATAGCTAAACATTGAAAACAAAAACAGGGTACTACCCACCAAGGTTTAAATCACAGCTGTGTTTCTGGCTAGGCATTTTGAACTTCTGAGCAAGGATAGTCAGATAAAACTCTTATTTTTAAGAAACACTTATTTTAAAGGAGCACAAATAACTATTATTTTTCTTAGACTCGTAAATATTTAAATGTCTTTAGCTTAGACCTCTTTGGCTTAGACACTATTTACCAAAGAGTAAAACGCTTATACAGAAAGGAACTATTGACCAAAGAAGGTTTTAAATGAAACACAAAAAACGGATGCAGTATTATATCAGGTTTTTTGTAATACGAAAATAATTGCACTTACATAATACGAGTATCTCAACATTTGTATTGTTTTAATTTTTTTAAATATTTTAGTACGTTTGAACTTTATTAATCTCGCCCCCTATTACATGGGACAAACATAACTTGCGAAAAGTGGATGTAATATTAGATACACCTGTGCCTAACTCTTAGAAGATTACAGGCGTGATGCTATGTTATTATCTTTATTACTTTGCTTATACATATATTACAAAAACAATAACTATTCTAAAGCTATTATCTTTTATCTCCGTAACTGTGAGTTTGCGAACTCTGGACTGAAGGGAGTGGTGTTGAACCCAAAGTTGTTCTCATGGTTGGCTATTGGGTTTCGGACACTTGCCTGTAATAAAGGAAAAAATAAAATTATTACTAAGTTAGGTCCAGTTTATGGTAAATACGGTTGCTTCGCAATTGGCGCAATGTTTGGAAGTAGACGAATATGAATATTTTTAGTAGCTTAAAACGCGGTATAAACAGGTGGTAAATGTACAGTTTGGAGCAACATTTTCGCAAGTCTATGTCATGCACATTAAAATTATATTTCAATATAGTTTCATTTTAAATAATCTTTTGCTTGAAATCTAGGGATAAGCAGAAACTGTGGACTTCAAAAATTATATAAATGAAAGCTCACCACTACAGGGTTTTCAGGATCGTTGTCCCTTATGTTCCTTTCAAATTCAGGCGGGAAGTAGTCGTTCCTGAACTGAGGAAGGTCCTCGATGCCAATCAGGTCCGAATCATTGGACTGCTCACTGCAAAGGGAATAGGTTAAGCTATAGGGTCTCCGTAAAATGATACAGGTAATGAGATGAGCTCAGCCGAGTTGATTAACTGAATTTTCTTATATTTTTAACATAGGAACCTTCGATCAAGGAATAATTTTCTTCATCAATATCGCATAAGGTATCTTCTAGATCTTACTTGTGGGAGACAGACTTTGGAGTCCGTCACCTGAACAAACACAGGCCCGAAAAGGAGAGCGCGCGCCGCTCAAGTGGCATTGCAGCCGTTCGGCCGCAGGAGGTGGCGGGGCCTGCATGTTTCACGTGGGCGAATTCCTGGCCTGGGGAGCGTGACGAACTGCGCAAGTGCTCAGCACTGTGACCAAAGGGTATCGAAGAACACTGTGTAGCGTTTAACCCCGAGGCGGACGACATCTGTGAGGATTTCGCGCAAAAAAGAGGTACATTAGATCTTACCTAATAGAGTCAAAGTCTGGCGCTTTAATAGTTTCATTCCAGATGGGGTTGGAGCCCTCAACGGCGTGCTTGTTGGTGCCGGGCGCGGCCAGACCGATGCGGTTGAGGCCCGAGTCCACTGAGCTGTACTTCGTCATCGATAGGGCGGCAATACGACGGTTGAGCCTGTGGATAACAAGTAAGGATATTTGAAGTTTAATCAAGGAGGGCAAGGGTGTTGTGGCGCAACTTGGAAGAGGCCTATGTCCAACAGAGGACTGCCTCGTTGGTATGGTTGGCACGAGGTCCTGTGCTCGATTCTCAGGTCAGCCAAAGTGTTATTTGGTTTTCTCACCAGGAATTGCTCAGCAACAGCCTGGAGCTCAGACTTGTGGTTGAAGGTTGAAGGCAAAATATAACTGACTTAAACATAACTGGTGCAATGTGGGAGTGCTATGGTACAACTGCGTAACCCTTCGGGGACAGGCGTAATGTTATGTACTTACGCACGGTTCCTGATGATGAAGATGACGAGCAGCACGATGCACATCACGGCCAGCAGTCCGGCGAGCCCAGCCAGGATGTACACGGCGAGCGCATTGTCGCCGCCGGGCACGCTGGGCGCCACGCCCGCCTGCACGTCGGTCAGCGACAGGCGTTCCAGCAACAGAGTCGACTGGATCGTGCGCAGCAGCTGCGTGTCGTCGCGCAGTCTGGTGACACCACAAAGTCAGTTATTTATTTATTTAAACTTTTCGCAGACTAAACAGGCACGAAGGTGGTCTTAATGCCTAAGGCATCTCTACCGGTCAATGGTACAGTTAACCATTGTGGTCTTTAAGCTGGTGAGATTATACAGAAAGAATGTGTTTAGAAAAAAGTTTTCAGAACTTATAATTATAGCTGATTACGGGATCAGCGCTGCTGGTGTGGTGTCTTGAAATTATGATTTCAGAAAAGGTTTTGTTGTAGAAGACGAAGAGCCGCCATCAGACCCGGGCGCTACCAAAACGGAGCTGAGCGGAGCATTGCGGAGACGTGGATGATTCAACCACCACAAGAGAAACGAGAGAGAAGTAATATTATTTTTAGATTAAAAATCGGTGTCAGCACGCAACAATATCATAGTGTGGTGAAGTTAAGATGTACGACTCACTCGGTGATAATTTCAGCGGACACAGGCAAGTCGTCCTTTATGAAGTGCGCCCTGACTTCCGTCATGGTTGTGATGGCGATGCCGTTGGAATCGGTGGCAGGCAAGACCTGGTCGATGTTGCACGTCATCTCGTACACGCTGGAGAATGTTTCGGCTATCTGGTAGACAGCACACAACATTTCGCTTTCAAACATGATCAAAATAGTTAAGAGTACAAGGTTCGGGTACCTACAAAAAATTTGACCGTTGGGCTTTTTTATATAGCTATGGAGACTAGTTATCTGTACTGTATCGTTGAAGCGGGTGAGTCTACCCGTCATACAATCGTCAAACAACTTTCTCTAAGAAAATCATATACGATTCGCAAAAAAAAAATGAATGCTTTCCATACATCCATCGAAATAGCGCAATCTCTTACTGTTGTAAGGCATCTGTAGCATCGTTAATAGATATGGTTCAACTCTTCGTCTAATAAAAGTTACAATAATAGTATACTTACAAAGTCCCTGTGAGTTTGGACTAGCTCCTGTTCGTTGAAGAACATGAAGTACACTCTGTTGCGTGACGAGATCAGGTACACCTTCACGTGGGAGCGGCCCGTCTCTCCGTCTGTATGAGTCAATACTTTTACTACAAAAAGATTCTGTTAAGCACTCGGGGGTCGACACGGGGATGTCATATCGCCAACTTCCAAACTTCGGGTTACTACTAGAAATTCCTAACAAAAAAACCCAAGAACACTGCCCAACCTGGGTATCGACCTCACGCTCAGCAGTTGCGTTTGATTTCATGAGACCAATGGAGCAGTTTAAATAAGTATGGTACCCTTATGATCAGTCTTCCTTCGAATGTCGCTGCAGAGAGAGAGTATTATTGTTTTTAATTAGAGCTTTTATGTTCAGGCTAATGCTTTACGCTGCAGTTGCAGCTCTTTCTGACTTCTCGTTCAAAAAAGAAAGAAATGTAAGTGCTACGAAGATTATCCCTCTTCGTCAAATCCCGATTTCAGAGGCAACTGACTTACTCCATTACTAAACCAGAGACGGTACCTCTGCCACTTACAACCATATTATTTTTGTCTTTCTTCAGTGTGAAAAAGAGATGAAACTATCCAGAACGTACAGCTCCTTATCTGTCCCATATTGAAGTTAAAATAATACTGAATAATACTATAGGCCCCTTTTCCTCTTGTAAAAAGACATCTTACTTGTATCAGTAGCCACGATATCGAACTCGAACATGCCGTGCATGGAGGCAGTGGGCTGGATCCTTCGCATCAGCTCTCCGGTCTCAGGGTTCATCTCGAAGGCGATCTCTTGCACGGATTCTAGCGACGGGTCCACCACCATGGACTCCTGGTCTATCGAGTAGATGACATCTAGGCCTTCCGTGTGTGTTGCCTAGAAAAATCGAATTAGTGAAATTAATAATTATTTTAATTTGATAAGACAATAGTTGGTGTCCAATATTAGGCCAAAAAACCAGGGCCGTACAAAAGCGCGTTGGGGTGATGATATCATCAAAGCCGCAAGAAACATCTGGTTGATGAACACACGGAACCGGTCTGTCAAAGAGTAGAATACTTATACCAAAAGGCTGTCACTTATTTCCTTTGCGTGAGTACAGTGCATAAATGCTCTAATCAACTTCTTTCACTTGCTTTCTCAAAGTCGCTTGAGCGTGGAGCTTGTGGAGTCGTGGCCAAGCGGTTAGGTCATGCTACAGGCCAGTAGGTTACGTTCACCGGCTGAATATGATACTGACCTTTACAGTGATGAGCGGCCTGTCAACGTCGACGTTATCTGTGGCGGAGATGCCGGCTGTGTAGAGTGACCTCTCGTAGTGCGGTCGAGGATTCGCCTCTCGCACCTGAAACAATGAATTAATGTTTTTAACGTTATGCTTAAGTTTTTATTAAGTCGCAGTCAACCAAAAAAAAAAAAGTCTAAAAAATAGCTTTATTCGTTTTTCAATTAATAGCCTAGTTTTTTTACTAAACGGTGCCGTTCAACCAGCTTCCTGAATGTCTTTCAGCCAATGCGTCTCAGTCTCACATTTAATGAACGGGCTGGCTGCTTAGAAGAGACTAACTTTGATGTGGTACTCGCCAGCCGACGTTCTCGCACTGGTTTCGTGTCGCAGATATAGGTAATAGAAATAGATAAAAATTCGTAACAGTTTCCTTCCACTAACTGGCGAAAGGTCTATGGAAAGAATCAGGCTATGGCGATACTTAATATTGTCCATTTTAGGAACTGATGGACGCAACTGAAGGTGCTAAATTCACTACTGGACCTACTACAACGCTAAGAAGAAAATGTGAGGTAAAAATCCCACATTCCCTGGTCTTATCCCCAAAAGCTGGGGAATCTTTTGATGGTCCATAAAAATGGTTGGTATGACGTACAGTGACGGTGACGGTGAGCGTGGAGGCGGGCAGCGCGCTGGTGACGCCGGGCGCGTTGCTGGCCGCCACCCGCAGCGTGTGCGTCTCGTGCTCGTCGCGGTCCAGCGGCGACTGCAGGAACAGCACGTTGCCGTCCAGCGCGAAGTGGCCGGCCGCGTTGCCATCTGTGAAGTCATTAGGTGTTATTAGTATGCCTAGCCTTAGCTTAAGATAACACTACACTACTACTTACTGACACTTATACAACAAGATATTGACTTATTTAAAATCTTATGGTTGGTTACTGACTGGATGGTGGGCTGCCGAATAAGAAAATGTTAAATAACTCCTCCTTCCTCACATAATTTGATATTATTATGTTACTGTTATTTTTATAAGTCCCTTACCCTCATAAAGTAGGTAGTTAAAATCTTAGTTAAAATGGTACTAAAAGTGACAGACCGATATTCTGTACACACGAAAAAAGTATAATGCCAATATCAGAATGAGTAAAGTGAACGTGGAATGAGATTAAAATAAACGTTCATCTGATTACTCGAGTGAAGGGCAAAATAAGTAAGTGTTTTTCGTACTTACCAATGATGGTGTAATAGATAATGTAGCAGTCAACATCCTCATCACACAAGAAATTCTTCGGGTCTATAGCGGGACCCAGCGGGTGTGTCTCCGACATGCCTGCGTCCAACTCTGCAATGTTTGAGGGAATTGTCGGTCAAAGCTAATAATAAAGTAGTCTTAGAATGGGATATAAGTAACTGGGAAGTGATTAGTGAACCAAAGAAAGACCTGAGGCCGGGCAGAGGCTCAGCAGCCTGGCGTCTGGGGTAGTGCCCAGTAGTATCAATTGATAGCAATAGCCTCTATCACAAGGAATTAAAAAAAAGGCGAAATCTGTGTGTTCCTGTACTATAGGAACACGTCCGTACCGTAAGATCCGTAAGTATATTTATGATGATCTTACCAACAAAAGCAACATCTTGAGTGTTTTGCGTGAACTCAGGCTCTCCTTGCGGGATGAACACCACGGTGACCGTGCTGTCGGTACTCTTTGGGCCCGGCTCGTCGCCGCCGTCTGTGGCTCGGATTGTCAACTGTACAATGAAAAACCAATAAAAGTAGTTACTACATTTTTTATGGTTTTCAGCTCGCCCCTTGTTGTATGGAACGAAATCTTAACTGGGGAAATGTGGATGTACACACACCTGTGCTTACCCTACCCCTTCAGAAAATGAATCGAAACGTGATAGAATAGAATATACTTTATTGTACACCAAAATTGATGATACGTTTTCGTGTTTCCGTTTTTTTGTGATGTTACGTTATTTACATAAACAATCACAAGCCAGTATTTCGGGTACCACCCCTAGTGCTACGACGTAGCTGCTACTCAGATATCGCTACAAGCTACGGTGTCGTAGCGATGCGATGCGATGGCGTAGCGTAGCAGATCATCTGCAATGCCTTCGTGTAGAGATCATAAAAAGCTCAACTTTGAACTTTGGACCGTAGTTGTTATTGTAACTGGCTAGCTAGATGAAAATGAAAAAAAAGTATAAAAATGCATTGAAAAGTACGGTTTTTTTTTATTGTCTGACCAGCGACCGTGGGTATTGATTTTTTAGATTTTCTCTGTTAATATTAGCGTGCTTCTTTCTACTCTTTGATCAACAAACTGTTGATCGAAGTTCCTCCTGCTAAAGCCCTTCCGAATTTCTTCCGATCCAGGGTAATTGTGCACCACTGGTTGTTGGTTTTGTCCAGCTCGTCCCGCATCATCACAATCAATCACATATTTTTGCTCAGAGATCATTGGGCTCTCATGATAAAAAAAGTTTATTCGCATTTTTCGAAGGAAGAGTTTTATAAAAGTGGTACTACTGACCTGAAATTCTTGGAATCCTTCAGGCAAGGGCTGCTTCAGCGTGAGCGTGCCGGAGTTCTCTCCGTCGTTCCACACGTCGAAGTAAGCCGCCGCCACATCTGGTGAAACATATCGTTTACATACATAGTGGAGTAAGAAGGTTTCGACCAATAATAAAACTTGCGTTGCAAGAATCTTCATCGACGGACAACGCACAGTCTTGGGGATAATCTAGAATGAGTTCATTTTACTATATGGAATGAGAACGATTTTTAAAATTAATAAATATATAAAATAAAAGATTATGGAAGAAGAAGACATGCTGCGCTCATCTCAAATAAATTGGGCAGAAAAATTATAAATTTATTTGGCAAATAAGGGCAGGAGGTTAATGATGATGAATCAACATGGGATGAAATGGAACTTCGTTCTATTGGGCACACGTCTTGTTTATGTGAACTAACTAGCTTAGCCGCCCGCGTGGAGTTTGGGAATTGCCCACGGCATCGTACTTCCGGCATAAAAAGGCTATAATTTATTTCTGTGACAAATTTCATCCGGATTCGTTCAGCCATTCTGGCGTGATTGAGTAACAAAAATCCATCCATCCATCCAAATTTACGCATTTATTTATTTATTTATTTATTTATAAGTAGGAGAACCAACAGCTGTAACAAATGGATAACAATTGAATATATAACACAGAGCCAATTACAGGTTCCCACGAGTAAAAACAGAAAAAGTTGTAGAAATCTTAGGATCACTAATAAGCACGATAAAACAAAAATAGTAAAAAGAATTAAAATAAGGTACAATAGCAATGTAAACACTGGCACCAGGATAGGCACTAATCACACGGGAAAGAAAAAAAATAAAAACATGAAAGCACTACGCGCTTTTAAAAAATTCTGCGTTCAGCCGCGTGCGTGCAGAGTAGGATTTAGTGGTAAATGGGTCGAATGAGAACTTATAATAGTAAGATATTTTACAAAGAGGAGTCTATCGCTCTAAGATGAAGAGTATTTTCAATCCTCGAATATCTTAATACTAAGAAAGACTGTAGGATGCTTACCATCGCCCTCAACTGAGAAAGTTACGGTTCCGGCGTGGAGGCCATCTTCGTCTGTGGCGGAGATTCTCTCCAGCGGCGTGGACTCCGCGCCGACCATGGACAGCACACCGCTGACCACTGCGCGCTCCTGAGAGGACACTTATGATCAGGATACCTTTACATGGCAGAGCATGCTGACTAAGATATCGCTATCAGCGAAAAGACCGCCCTTGTACCCATAGAATAAGAGCAACACTGTACAAGAGCTGTGTAACAATATTGGAGTACAATAATAAAGTATATTTTTTGTATCCTTCTAATGCCCCATTCCTTACTTTGAGTCATGTGAGTTATTTCAAGCGACACACGGATCTATCACTTGTTTCCTACATGACATGTGAGTACCACCACGTCATGTGACTTGACTACCGTCACGTCACGTGAGTACCATCACGTCAGAAGTGGCGTCGCGATGACTCAAT
Source organism: Standfussiana lucernea (assembly GCA_964057025.1). Classification (NCBI taxonomy): domain Eukaryota; kingdom Metazoa; phylum Arthropoda; class Insecta; order Lepidoptera; family Noctuidae; genus Standfussiana; species Standfussiana lucernea. The sequence goes on along the minus strand of OZ059790.1, from coordinate 15,781,870 downwards.
ACTCAATACTTTTATTGCACTCGCAGCATGCTCTAAGCAATTTCTTTGTGATACTGGTGGTCTCGACTATGTGAAACAGCTACTTACCCTAGACAGTCTGATGGCAGATTCAGGTTTCGGGAAGACGAACTTGGGCTCGTGGAAGTTGTATGGTCTGACAACTAATTGGTACTTCTCGTCGGACTTCTGCTGTGGGTCGCCGTGGTCATAAGCCTAGAATACGAAGGACGTTGGTGATTTAATTATTTTCAGAGAAGCAGAATTTTTTCTTTCTTTATTCTTCACTGATTACAAGCTGATATTAACTTTAATGAAAATGAATAATTTCAGGTGAGGTATTCATCAGTAGAAATAGGGAAGTAAAACTTCAAACCTTACCTGTATATGAATCTCATAGGTGCCCCAATATCCTTGTAATGGCATGGCAGTTTCTAGTTCTCCAGTCTGGTCTATTCCGAGTTCTTTCTCAATGGTGATCATGTTGAACAGGTTGGGTAATTGGATGTCTCGGTCCGTGGTCAGGCCCAAGATTGCGTAAGCCACGCGGGAGTTGTCAGTCCCTGGCTGATCCCGGTCCGGTGCGAAAATTTCTGGTTCTATTCGGACGCCCTGAAACATTATTTTTTTACATCTGAATCTTATCCTTGTCTCATTTCAATGAAGGATGAATAAAATCATCTGGTGGTTAAAATGGTGGCAAAAACGTATGAGGTTTACCCTCATTTATTTTTGGTGTAGATAACATAATAATTACATGAATCGGGATATTGCTTAAAAAAGGAAGAGCTGGTGAGACGAACCCGTCTCTTAAAGATAGATCACGAAGAGCACTGGATAGGGATAAGTGAAGTGAAAGATGGAACTGAAAAAGCCTTGAGAATAAGATAGATCACCTCGAGTACACTTTCAGAGACGGTCCAAGGAGGGAACTCGTCCGGCGACGGTAACTCGGGTGCGTTGTCGTTCACGTCCAGCAAAATTACGTGAACTTCCCCGTCGATCTGGTTACGGTTGCCATCTAAACAAACAAATGTATTATTTAGCAAACTATTAAACAAAGACAGCTCAACGGCTGTAAAGAAGCATGCAAAAAAAATGCTTTACTTTAGCTAGAGTTACTTGGGCTAGAGTAGAGCAGATTTATTGTATTTGAATGAATACTGCCTGCTTGGTCAAGTTTTCGCTTTTCGGTTCGATTCCCGGGGGAACAAAATGTTATACAAAGTTTAGTTTTGCATCCTCGTCAAATTCAAGGAGGTAACTATGCTAATGATTCTCGACCCGAATCAATAATAAAATGGGTAGGTTAATAGCGGAAATCGAAAAGTGTAGGTACACCACCCGAATAAAAACGCGGCCCGTCTAATACTAGCCCTATAATATTTATTTATTTATTTTATTTATTTAATTTTAAAGAAAGCTTACAGACTAATAACAATATTTAATATCATGCATAAGTAAGAACATTTGCTAATTACAAGCTTCCACATATATATATCTACTTAGTTGCTCGTTATTTGCGTTGACCAGTTAAAGCAATTTGGCTAAGTAAACAGATTACAATGTAAACATATTAGGTATGTCGAGATAATATATTAGGTATGTCAAGTCGTGCAATATCAAAATCGGAATTAAAAGCTATTTATTGTTATCACCAAAATACTCCCTGTTTAAAATATTTCTAATTTTATGTGCGCTGGTGCAAAATAAATCGATTTCCAGGTGTGATGGTAAACTATTGAAAGCTATAACACTACGTATGCAGAAGGCGTTGCGCCTGTACTTAGTCGATGCGAATGGTACATGGAGTAGCGGCCGTTTTCTTAGGTTGTTTAAATTAGTCCGAAGAAGTATTTTGCCGAGTAGTTCAGGACAATCGACGGAGCCGTTTGCGATGTTCACTAAAAAACAGATATCACTTATATTACGTCTTACTTCCAACGGTAAGAAATGATATCGCTTACAACGGTGCTCATAGTCGACTGATAATTGCCTAGCCTTGAAGTCCAAGTACCGCAAAAATTTCCTTTGAACAGACTCAATACGAGATTTGTAGATCTCATATTGAGGGTTCCATACTTGAGAAACGTACTCAAGGTGGCTACGCACTAGGGAACAGTAAAGAACTTTTAATGGTTTTAGGGAACGAAAGCTAGAACAAGCTCTAATAATGAAGCCCAAGGCTTTGAACGCCTTGTTGACAACTGTTTCTACATGATCATCAAAAAGCAGCTTGCTGTCGTGTACCACACCAAGATCTCTGATACTGGTTTCTTTACTTATGTAAGTACCATCTAGTGTATACCCTTTTTTTTTTTTTTTTTTTTTTTTTTTTTTTTTTTTTTTTTTTTTTTTTTTTCGGATGGGAAATCATCAAATGACTTCTCCCGCTCTGGGCTGAGCGGGAGGGAGTGTCAGACTTTTACTGACTAAAACCCATCCATGTTCCTTCATCGCCCTTTGTGTTCCGGGGCCGCGGTATCTCTTTCGAACAACCCGCAGCACCCGGCAGGCATCGGCCCTTGCGGGCCCCTTCCCTATGCTGACATCTCTTTGAGGCGCGCGTGGAACACGAACGCGCCGTCGACACGGCCTGTCGTCCTAAGACGGAGGGACGGCGAGCTAGCCCTTAGCTCACCGTCCACAGGCCCGCGTCTACGGTGGCCGGGGGCCACCACGTGGCCCCCGACGCCCGGTGCGTCTCCCGCGGCGGCTGGGACGTGAGGAGGAACGCTCTCTCTCACGTTCCGCCTCCTCCTTTGCTAGCATGACTGCTTCGCAAAAGGAGGTGACGGCTTCCCATTCCGTCTCGCTCCGGACCATGGCTCGAACCAGGGCCGGACGCGAGAGGTCGCCGCCGCCGATCGCCGCTAGGAGGACACGGCGGTGCTCCGCCCAAGCGGGGCAGACCTCCACCGTATGCTCCACCGTGTCCTCCGGTCGATCCTCGCAGTGGAAACACCCGGGCGTCTCCTCCCGCCTGATTCGGTGCAGGAACCTCCCGAAACAATCTAGTGTATACCCTGGGCCAATGATAGATTTCTGGCGAGTGAATATTACGTGAAAACATTTAGATACATTTAATTGTAGTTTGTTGGTTTTGCAATATTGTACGAATCTGTCAAGGTCAGACTGAAGTAGCTCAGTATCAGATAATGTGCGTATGGACTTTAGGATCTTCATGTCATCAGCGTATAGTAGGATATGTGAGTTTCTAAAGCAGTTTTTTATGTCCAATATAAATATTGTAAATAATAACGGTCCTAGGATTGAGCCTTGGGGAACTCCTGATGGGACAGATTTCCACCCAGACATGTATCCACGCAAAACTACAGCTTGCGTACGATTATCTATGTATGACGAAAACCACCGGAATAGATCACCGTGAATTCCTGCGGAAAATAGCTTCTGAAGAAGCACCCGATGATCTATACGGTCAAAACATTTACTGTAGTCCGTGTATATCGCGTCCACCTGGCATCGTTCTTCCATCCCAGTGGTTATAATTTCATTGGACAATATCAGGTTGGAGGCAGTTGACCGTTTTCTGAGGAAACCATGTTGTTCGTTGCCGAAATGGCGCTGCATAGCTGAGTAAACTTCAGTGTGTACTACTCGTTCAAGAACTTTAGAAAAAAGACATAATTTAGATATAGGGCGGTAGTTTTCTATTTTAGATTTATCCCCCTTTTTAAAAATCGGTGTTATAAATGCCGATTTCCACATCTTCGGGACGATACCCTCTCTTAACGACCGCTCAAACAGCACACAGACTGGCACCACCAGGCTCTTTGCACAATTAATTATAAAAATGGGGGGTATCAAATCTGGCCCACCAGATTTAGATGGGTCCAAACTTTTAAGTAGCTTGAGTACCATGTCCGGACACACGCTGACCGTACTCAGGTTCACCGAGCTAGCAGAGTGAAAGTCTATATTAACATCCAGATCGTCAGGTTCTTGGAAGGTAGATTGAAAGTAAGAGGAAAAAAGCTCAGTGATACCCTCGCCGGTGTCTGCGGACGACTCCATGTAGTGTAATACGTTAGGTAATGTATTACCACTTCTTTTACTTTTGATATACGACCAGAAACATTTAGGATTTTTGGCGATTGAGGATTCAATTTTTTCCATATAAGCATCAAAACAAACTGCCTCTAAGTCCTTAGCTCGGTTTCGCAAAAGAGAAAAAGAGTGGTAGTCGGATATGTTGCCGTAATTTTTGTATTTGTTATGGTATTTGTGTTTTTCTTTTAGTATTTTTATCAAAGCACTAGTGTACCAGGGGGGGTGTGTTGATTTTTTAAGTGGTTTAACGGGAATGTACAAGTCCCTGAGCTCGTATAGCTTGGTATAGAAAAGGCTAAGGGCTTGGTCCAGGGATCCAGCAGACAATAACATATTCCAGTCCATTAGATCTAGTGCAGACGTAATTGTATCGTAATCGCCGCGATGAAATATGTATTTAGTGTTAGGTTTCTCAATGAGTTTGTGAACTTCAACGAAATCAGCGTTAATAACCAACGGTTTGTGGTGTGCATCAACAGGCACCGCCAGGGGGTCACCACAATCATTCACTTTTATTGCGCTATTTGAGAAAACAAGATCCAACAATCTGCCGTTGACGTTACGCTCACCATTAAACTGGGATAAGTTACACGCATTTATTGTGTCAAAGAAATCCAAAACACATCGAACGGACACATTCTCAGGATTTAATCCAGTACCAACGTCAGACTGCTGCCATTCCACATCGCCGCCGAAGTTAAAATCCCCTGTTATTATAAATGTATCTAGAGGATGGGCGGACACTAAGTAGTTAAGTTTATGGTGGAAGTTTTGTAATTGAATTAAATACGTGTTACCAACATTTTCTTTGCACAAATACAAGCCACAGATATTGATGTTGTAACTTACCGCTGGTCTAGATCGCTTCAGAACGATGGATACCCATATATCCTCGGCGGAGGTACGCCAGTCACATCTTTCCACAACGGTCAGGTCATTCCTCACCGCGATCAACACTCCACCTCCCCGTGTCTGTGCCGTTCGACAGTAATCCCGGTCCCGCCTCCAGACAAGATATCGTCCATCAAACAACTCACTGTTACTAATACTATCCACTAACCATGTTTCCGTAAATATAATAACATCATAAGAATTTATGCAAACGTTTCGATATAAGCAGTTTGTTTTTGAGCGCAGACCACGTACGTTCTGATAGTATATACTAATCATTTTTGAGCTTAACAGCAGCAATATTGACAACTATAATAAGATAATTAATATGTAGTGAATAAAGTAAATCGTTTAATATAAACGAATACATAAAATACCAACAATAAAAGAGAATAATGAAGGTAGAAAGCAAAAACCGGTAGGAATCTCTTAGGCACAGCGATGCACAGTGAATTAAAACACGGAACTTTGAAACACTCGCCACTAATGGGTTAAGATAAGAAACAAAGGAAACGACACAGGCCCAGTGGGTCACAACTGGGTAGGCTACGTAATTAAAATTGCACTGTAGCGTAATGACAATAAGGACTAATTTGGCATAACGATAACACACAACATGAGAATGACATTTAAAAATTATTTTGCACTGCACTATTGAGCGACACAATAATTGGTGGAATACGCTGGTAGCACTCACCTGCGCATGGTTCTCAAACTTATTTTTAATGTTTGATCTTGCACGACTAGACTTTGACATTTTGTTTATATGCATAGTTTTAGATCGGTATTGGTATAATTTTATTTTATTTTTATGAGGTCTTTTTCGGATTTTAACACTATTGTAGGAAACGTGTCGGCCTTCCTCACGTGTATTTTGGAGTGCTTGACCCAGACGTAGCGAAAATCCGTTTCTGCGGCCGCCTTTTTAGCTTTGGACAGCAAAGCCTTGTTCTGTAGTGTCAGGTGGTCGTTGACGTAAATCCGTTGGTTTCCAGGAAAGTTTATTTGCCCTGTAGTTAAAGGAGCAGTCTTGAAAAGTAGTCTCGCAGCGGCAATAAAGTCCTCCTTCACGTAACGGTGGCAGAAACTCACTATGATGGGTTTAGTGTGATCCTTCTCACGGGTTGGTACCCTAGTTATGAAGTTTATCTGGGCCTTAGACACGGGATAATCAATTTTAGTGCCAATTTTGCTGATGATTTCAAACAGGTTCTCGTGATTGTTCTGAGGTAGACCTTTTATTTCGATGTTGTTCAATCGAGTCCATTGCTCTTTAGCATTGTTATCTTCCTCTAGCTTATCCAAGCGGTTATGAAGGATGTCCACCTGTTCCTGGACCTTCTCGACGTGTACAAGGCGCGTTTCCATACTTTTAATTTTCTCATTGAACCCCTTTAACTCCTTATTTGTTTCACTCAATGATGACTTTAAACCAGCAAACTCCGTACGAAGCGCAGTTATCTCTTCCTTTAAAAATTCTAGAGGAGCAAGTTTCTCGGCGAGTGCTCTTATCTCGTTAAGGATAACCGCCTCCGATTCCAGCCTTGGTGACACTGGGGGTTGAATAGTGGCAGTTGACACTGGAGGCTGAGTTGTGGCAGCTATTTTACATTTGCTGCAACGCCACGTCAGTTTTCTGTCACCCAGCTTCCGGTATCCGGCTTCTGTTATTCCAGCACAGTGGAAGTGAAGTTCTTGATTACATATTGTACAATGAACTCCATCGGATAGCTGTTCCTCGCAGGCGCCGCACTTGTATGAGTTCATGACTAATTCGGTTTTGTAAAAACAGTTCGCCAAATGTTTGGGATACACTGGGATAATGGTCGAACGCAGTAGATGTGAGTAACGAAAGTTGACCGTATGGCACAGCGCCTACGACGGGACTGTAACATATACAATAACCGCGCTTTCACACACATAAACGGGTGATTCTCCTCTTTTGAGAAGGGCTTCATTCTGAAATAGTTTCAAATTAAAACAACTAAAAAAAGCAATGTTTATTCATTGACCAGGTACCGTAACTAACATTGATTATTTACGTCTATGAAAACCTGAATTTTGACGAGGATGCAAAACTACACCTTGTATAGTTTTTCCATTAGGAATTTCTCAGTAGCAGTCCGGAATCTAGATTTGTGCCCGATTGATAGCAATAGGCGCGACCCTATTTCATGGGACTTAAACATAACTGGTGAAATTTGAGTGTACTAAAGGGTACACCTTGGCCTAACCCTTTGGATATAATTCTGATGGAAAACCCCTATAACACATTGCCCGATCTGGGAATTGAATCCAGGACCTCTTGCTAGTGGTAGCGACCGCTAGACACGACAATTCTCAACCTACCTTAATTGATTTGTCTGATAACTTTACCCTACTGGGGAATTAAGGAAAATGTAGTTCACAATTTACGTAAGTAGAAGACACGTATTACTTGAATAACATAATTTGGTACTACATATGTTTGAAATGTCCTGGATTTTATGGGTGGATGAGGTTTTTTCTTAGCAGGAAACGCCACCCAAAAACTGGATGGCCATGGCGCATAACCGCCAAAATGATGAGTTTTGGAAGAGATCTACACTCGGCTTTGGGTAGCCAAAGGTAGAAGAAGAAGAACGCAACCCTGATGTCTCAAGTTATGTCGGTCAAGTTATACTTGTGCACCGTATAACGTACCTCCTTCGGCTAAGAAGTTATCGAGGATGGTGAAGAAGATGGTGTGCGTGGGTTCGTCGCCGTCTCTGTCCAGCACATCAGGTCCGGTGTAGTGCACGCGGACCATGCCCGTCACCAGGTCTACCTCGAAGAAGTCGCGAATGCGCATGTTCACCGCGTAGTTGATCGTGTAACTGACGTTTCTGTTTGGCACTGGAAATTGATACAATTTATTATTGTTGTTTGTTAGCAGTCCCTCCATGTAAAATACTGCTATTCAGCTGCATCCGGTTAGACTGGAAGCTGACCCTAGCATAGTTGGGAAAAGGCTAGGCGTATAATGTTAGATTAGTTCTTTAGGATACTTTGTTGTTGTTACTTGAATGAACTATCTCATTGTTTTAATTTGAATGAGGATGTCCATAACAGCAAGGCAAGATCAGAGATGGATGGACTGTGTGAAAGATGATATGGCTGATCCTTTCTTTGTGGACACTGCTGTGTTGTTTACTGTTCTGTTTTTTATAACTGAAGACTTGTAATTAGCTGGCCGTTACACTAACTATTTTTTATTCTGCTTAATTTAGCTGTAAGTTTTCCAAAGATCGTAAATAAATACATTTTATTAAGAATGTGCCTTACGATCTCTGTCCAGGTCGCTGGCAATGAGTTGGACGACCTCGTCACCGGTGACTGCATCCTCGTAGATGGATACAGTGGTTTCGAACTTTTCCGTCTCCAGGACAGGCACCTTGTTGTTCGTGTCGATTATTTGGATCGCTATCTGTCAACGCAAATACAAAGTTTTTGCCATCAGCTTTTTGGGTCTTTCTTAACTAAATAAATAAAATAACTAGTTTGGCAGCAACATGAGCTCTTACTTTTGACACGAACAAATGGAAGAAAAGAATGGTAACATAACGTTACGCCTCAAATCCTCGAAGGGTTAGGCAGAGGTGTACGTAGTCGGTGTAAAAGACCCTTAACGTACCTAAAAGGTGTTTGGTCTCCCCGTCATTGTTATATTTTTTTGTTCTGGAGGTCAAAGATCCAAGTAGTTTATTTCAAAAGTCTTTTTAAATACAAACGTTTTATCTTTACTTTAAATACTTCCATGACCCCGGTACTATTCAATGCATCCGTCAATACACTGTTATGAGTGCGTTACATTGAGTCCTACTGTAAACCATGATAATTCACCCCAAAAAATAGTTTTTTCCCAGCTATAATTTTAGCGTAGAGTTACTCAGTTTGATGCACAGAATGCTTGGTTGAAAGCTTTCTCCTCATAAGGGTACTTTTACACCTTGTATAGTACACCCACACACACACACTACATGTTGTATGAAATTACTGATTGCGCTAAAAATGTTCCAAACTTTTGAGCAGGTGAAATCATAAACCGATAATTTCTTCTCCCGTCGAGCTCGAATAAAGAAGATGGATTTAGTTTTCCTGCAACAGATTCAAGACTTACTTTTGCATTGGTATTCCAGTAAGTCTTATCAGGCGGGCATTGCGAGTCGTCTTCCATGGAACATCTGTCGCTTGCTGTGACGGTGTAGTTCAAGTGGAACCTCGCAGGCACGTCCGCGTCTATACTTTGGTTCTTCTGCACCGTGATCTGGCCGGTATTGAAGTCAATTGCCACTAGATCTGGTGGAGTACCTTCTATTGGTCTAAAAATTATAACAAAAGCGTTGAACAAAGGACAGGAAAGATATACATATTGGAAGGATTGTAACGTTCCTTGAATACATCCAATTAGTTTCAAAGTTACAAAGGTCGGATCATTTGAGCCAGAATAATAGCTTTTGCGCTGTGTCAGCGGGTGAAAGACTAGGCTACTTAGTTTAAATACCTCGTGCATTTTTGATAGGGTTTGCCAAAATAAGTCCGTTCTTTTAATTATTATAACCCAATTGTTGTTTGAATCAAGGCTTTTCATTGAATTGAAAAGCTAAGATTGATCAGCTCATGCTTTTTTATAACGTTAAGACTATAATCTTAGAAGGGTAAGGCAGAGATGTATCTAATAGTAAATCTACATTTCGCCAGTTATGTTTAGTTCAATGTAATAGGGGTCGAGCCTATCGCCTCTAACCGGGCACAAATTCACTTTGCACAACCTGTAAATCGACCCCAGGATCTCATGGTCTTTTTCTTCGACCTTAATCCACCACATACACTGTTGAGTGTAAGTCTCTTCCAAATCTCTCCATTTTAGTGCATTTTGGTGTCATGGCTATTCAGTCTCTTCCGGCCACTTTAGGTGTCGAGCTCAGGAGTCATATCAAAACACTCGCGGTACTCACTCGATGGTATAGCGCACTTGGTTGTAGAGCGGGCCGTCAATGTCGGTGGCGTGCATGGAGCCGATGACGACGCCGCTGAGGGACATCTCCCGCACGCGGAACTGCTGCGCCAGCTGCCCCTCCCCCCAGATCGGCCAGTTATCGTTCATGTCGATGATCGTGATCGTGAATGTTGCTGGAACAGATGAAATTTCTTTAGTGAAAGCTCGATTGGCTTTCTGCGCTATTGGCCGAGTGCAGTGGCTGGTGGCAGATGGTTACTTGATCGTCGAGTCTGACACAAGGATTCTACAAAAAGTGGCGTTTGCCAACAGTGGAGCCAGAGGTAGGAGCAATATTGTGACTGTTTCAGATGCACTCACCACCAGTGGTTATTAGGTGCAGGTCGTAGGTTCGAACCTTTAACCGAAAGCCGCTTCTTTCTCCTTGGTATTGGAACCAAGTCTGTACTATCCAGAAATCTATTGCGTAGGTTTAAAGGCCGATAATTTGTTTTACTGGTTCACCTATTGTAAATAAAGAAATGTTGGTAGGTATACTTTTTATATGTATAGGTGTGCGTGTAACGTACCGCGGGTGCGACCCGGCTAAGTAATCCGTTCATAAGATATTAAAGTGAGTGTGTCCTGACTGGCGCGTTTGATGGTTGTCCGTCCTATATCTGCATTTCTAACAGTACTCTTCACTTTTCTAGCTTCACAGGCACTTACATTCATCAAAGTCGTCCCCGATGACGGTGTTTTTGTCCCGCACCCTGACGGTGAGGTACAGCACCTCGAACTCCTCATAGTCGATGGTGACCGGTGGGTCGCCGTCCCTAATCTGACGCACCTCCACGCGCCCGTACGCAACGCCTTTATTGTTGTCATCCGGGTAACGCGTCACAATTTCTACGCAACTGGAAATTATATAAAATACAGTGGATTGCAGTTCATAACTATTGATGTCCGTGATAGTCTTTTGAATAAAGTTCTACATACATAGATAACAGAAAAATAAGTGGTGTGACATACTTGTGGAACTCTGTTGCGGGTGCCTCCCGGCCTTGTTTGGTGGCGTAAGAGGTTTTCCAGTCGATCTCGAATTCGAGCTCGGCAGTGGTGTCCGGGTCCGAGGCAGTCACCTCCTTCGTGATTAGAAAGCCGTGCGGCACATTCTCTTCCACATGCGGACTGCCGCGAGGCTGGGGGAACAAAAGAAAGTTTCATTTAAATTGTGCTCATGTGATTGAAGTACCTACGCTGTGCCGACCCCAATTTAAATTGTGATAAGGGTAGGAGAATGATGATGTGATAGAAGTTTTAGGTTTCCTAGAGTACTAGTTGTTGCAGTACTTTGGTACTGTATGGCTATATGGTATATGAAATGACAATTTAAAGTTGAGGACCTCTCAAACTCTACTTTAGAAGTATAGGGCGATAATTCGATTCCTTCGAAATTCAAAATTGAATGCTAAAGTAGAGCTTTCAAGTTCTCAACTTTAAAATCAGAAACCAGGTGTAAGGGGGTGTTAGAAACTTTCGTAGCACAGACGTATAGTGTAGCTCATGATATGAAAAGTAGTGGTTCAATATAAACGTTGTCTTGAGCTACAGATATTGCTCAATATGGCGTAAACACAAAGTCCCATTCTCCCTACTTACCAGTCTAAGGACAGGGGGTGTATTGTTGATGTCCTCTAGCTGTATAACCAGCTGGGAGGTAGCGGTGTGGTGCGGGCCATCGCCCAGCGTGTCATCGGCTCGAACCTAGTATTACAGTAACAATATAAGTTGGATTACATTTGAAATTAAAATACTAGAAGAGTTACGAAAAGGAGACAAGGAGGATTACCATCTCAATCATTAAAGGAAAAAACCAATGGTTTTGAAAAATTTGTTATTTCTTCGATTTCATATTTTTCCCAGCTATTTTGATTTAAAAACCAAATTAATGAACCGATTTTGATAAAATTTCCGTGGCACCAATCGGAACGTACATAAATCCTTTCACATAAAATAAGATTTTTTCAAATCGGTTCATAAATGACGAGTTATGAGGTAACAAACATAAAGTCGGTTAAAATACCTGAATAAACAGCTCATTCTGCCTGTGATAGTTGAAGGCATCGTCAGTTGTGACGTAGATGACACCGGTCTCTTCATCAATCCTCAGGAAATCAACAGCGTTGCCCATCAATGAATGTCTAAAGAGCAATTAACAGTTACATTAATGATATCATAACGTAACATTCGTTAAAATAATAATATCTTGACCGAATTATAGTCACGGCCAATCTCAACGGAAATTAACCAAGTACGCAAGTTAAAGTGCAATAGTGTTCACGCAAATACTCGTATCCCTATGGGACGGCAGACCGGCATGACCGAGGAGAGATCAAGGCGAAGGAGGAACGGGTTATAATTCATGAAAGCCTATAGTTAGTTTTCCTCAAAAATTGAGCTAGAGTTAGAAATTGGAGCGAAAATACTTGGCTGATGAATTTGTGATCACAGAATAAAGCAACTTAATCGATGATGGTGCAATAAAATAAATACAAAAGGAGATGAGACAGACATTGACCAACGCGCAACGTATCGTTCTGCCACAAGCAGGGGAAAAAAAAACCATGTTCCTGTCTTCAACAAAGATAGATGTACCGCCCAAATTATTAACTCACTTGACTACATCGCCTATGTCCTTGTCTTCAGCCAGGACGGTGCCCACGCGGAAGCCGGCGCCCTGCGTCTCAGGGAACTTGACCGTCTGTACGGCATGGCTGAAGATTGGCAGTTCGTCGTTCCAGTTGATCAGGTTTATGTTTATCGTTGCGACTCCTGTCAACCTGTTGTCGTCCATATCTATTGCTACCGCCTGCAGAATTTATGAAGAGATCAAAAAATGCCCTCGTGGTTAAAGTTATTGTATTCTTTGCCATTGCCCCATGTTACTTGGCGTAAAATGTTATGATGGTAATTCCAAATTACTTTTATCATATAAGTGACAAAGACAAGATCAGTTAATCCCACATTTTGGTTCTACGGTAATATTTACAAAAACTTTTCAATAAGTATAAACGTCAATACATGCATACTGTAGGCGTAGTTGAATGATAAAAGAATTACCATACCTTTATTTGAATTTTCTTAAAGTCTATTTTTTTGTTGTCATAATCCAGCATGTGGTGGTCCTGAGTGCCCAAGATGAAGGACTGTCGCTGGTAGCCTACTTCAGGAGCGACGTAGAAGGCCTCATGAACTCCCTCCGGATACACACTCTCCAAGTGCACTTTGTATTGTGCTCGTGGACCCTAGTAAGGCATAACATTAAATAAAGTAAACAGTCATTCAAAAGAAAACAGCAACTTATGAACTTTTCACATGATTCAAATGTTCAATTGTACATGGCCTGGGTATTCTGTTTTGTGGAAAATTAAAATCATTTATCATCATGTTTAAAATCGTTGTTTCACATAGCTAGAGGATCGTGTTATTTGATTCGACGAAATTGTATGTGACTTTTGTTATTTGTGAATATTAAGATTTATTAGTCAAATAAAATTTAGAAACTTACAAGATCCCGATCATGAAAACCAAACTCCTCTAAATTTAGAGTCATCGCAGTCTCCTCCATAATGTCAATAGTATAAATACCATCTTTTTTGAGAGGCACTGGTGACTGGTCATTGACATCATCGATTATAATGACGATGTTGGCTGGCGTCTCGTACGATGGACTGCCTTCTACATCATTGTCACCGTATTTGTATGCTATAATAGACAGCTCGAACACTTCCTTTTCAAGTTCATCTCTGTCTATTGGCCCGACATGAAGCCAAGCACCATCATGACCCCCTTCGATAGTTTCAAGTTCGAATAAATCTTCTTCTGAAATGCGATAAAAAGTCTTTTATTTAACCTCCATTAAGTCTTTTAATCAATTACTATTGGTAATTGTATTTATCACAAGTTGGTTTCGCAATTTAAAGCTCAGGTACTCCTACTCTATATCGTTTATGAAGGAATTACTTATTATTGTTCGAATTAATCCTGCACTGATTCTTATTTCTTACCTCCCTTTTCAGTCTTTAGTCGATAGTGTATCTCTTTATCAATCCCCGTGTCGCCATCTATAGCCCTCACTCTGAACGATTTCCTGATCTTTTCATCGAATTGTTGCATGGCGAAGATTTCCATCCAACGCGGCGGCCTGTGCTCCACGTTTTCCACTTCAACCATCATTGATACATCGTGCGTATTTGGTTTGGAGTCCTGAGGATTTACATGTGTTTTAAATTCCCTCTAATATTATGATGTTCATTCAAAGCCTTTCATAAATTAGATGTATGGTGTAGTGTTTATAGTTTTTTATCTCCTTTATTTATTTTTCATTCTTATTTTTAACATTATTAGGATTGAAATAGTGACATAGAAATACTCACAAAAGCCCAAACTCTGAATATATGAAGCGGGTTCTCCTCAAAATCGAGACTTTCTTTAACGACCAGCACCATGTTGCACCACATCCATTCGTTTGCGATATTCTCTCTGACCAATTCGAAGACTTGTTCGTCTCCTCGATCACTTCTAATTTCAAAGCGCATGGCACTCGTGCTGATCCGTCCGTCTGCATCTCGGACTCTGTACGAGCACTTCGTCACGCCAGTCTCGCCAAGTTCCTAAAAAAATACATTTCAGTTAATTTGTACAATATATTGAGTATTCATACAGATTCATAATATTTTGGAATTGGTTGTTTTGTTTACAAGTAGTTCCAGAATTATTTCTGATATACTGATACACATGCTACAAGTTGCTTTAGGGACCTCACACAGTACCTACGTGGCCACGACCACAACTTGTCGCATGACCGGCCGCTATCTTGAACTAAACTGGTCGGACGTCCGGTTGTGCGTCCAAACCGAAGTGAAATGTCAGAATTTGAACGCTTACCATGGGTATCGGCGGGGGTGGGGGTTAAGGGGAGGTCAGTGACCGGAGGGCTGGCCTATTTTTTTGTCAAAGAATCAGTATTGCCATTCAACGTGGCAATGCTGCCAGCCTTCTGGGCACTATTCCACTTGACAGCGATGTGGACGAATGCTTTTCTCTATGTATGTAAATATTTTTATTATTATTGGACGTTGTCTTGATGTCGAAGATATATGAAAGTTCAGTCACTCACAGCTATTTGACAAGGGGCGAACATCTCAATAATGGGCGCGTTGTCGTCGATGTTGATGATCAGGAGCGTCACCGTAGGTACCATAGCCTCGCCTGGTATCCTTATATTGAACATGTAACTCTGCATCCCGGGAGTCTCGAAGTCCTGCCTTCAAAATGCGCAATATTACAAGTTTTCTCTTGGATTGTAAATATAAATTACTGATTGATATTTATGCCTCGACATAAAAACTTAATGACACACTGTTTTATAATTGTAAAATATTTATAACGATTCACAAAACATCATTCATCATCTGATTGCGTGCTCTGTGGAACTACTACGTGTGCCATTCAAGCATACGTAAAAAATAATAGGAGATAAAGAGAGAAAGAAGAGAAGGATCTTTCTTTGTGAAAAAAGAACTTGGTCTTGGTGGAAAAAATAATTATTTTTATCTTACCTATTCGTAATAACAAGGTGCCAGTCTCCACCAACGGCCGGTATCCTAGTTATGACTGGAGCGAGCAAGTTGAATGATCCCGCCAAAAAGGGAGCGTCCACGTAAGGTACCTGATCGCCTGTAATAAACAAAAGATTGAAACAATCGGCCCACGAGCACCCGTCTAGACAGTAGATCTTTCTACCTACATTGATAAATATAATTCAAATAAAGGTAGTCTTGATTCGTCGCGAAACTTACGTCTGGTCTGCAGCTTAGCAGCTTAGCCAGTAACCTTGGCTACCACCTTCATCGCCATAGAACCTTTCAGCTAAAAAACAGCTACTGCTGCCACGCTTAAGCATCGTCAATACAACCGTCTTTGATCACCAGGTCATCGAGGTACCTTGTCGGGGGCTACCTGCTTGCTAAATGGCTGATATGCATCTCATTAGACTGGCAGTCGACCCCAATATAGTCGGGAAAAGGATAGGCAGGTTATGGTAATTATACCTTAGTAATTTTGTCATCACCTTTGTAGTTTAACTTTGCGATGGGTACGTGTCCTTCGATCTCCTCCTCCATGAAGATGAATTGCGTGGCCATGTCGGGGACGTGTTGGTCCAAGATGAAGGCATCCATGCAGACGTCAAGCCTGTCCGCGGCAGGCACCAGGGGTCGCTGGCTCCATGTCAGTCCTGACGATTATACATAAAAATAAACCATATTTTCTTTATCTATTTGGGACTAACAAAAAGTTACACATTATATCTTACAATCAAAATTATAATACCAGCAAATGATACCAATGTGCAACTCTATGTTGATTACATAGACTTGCACATTGGTATCATTGAAAATTGAAATTTTTGGTATTAGTTAGTATTCTTACCATCAAAATTTTGACCTGGTAAGTCAGGCCTTTCTGGCCTTGGTATTTCGTTCATGTAGCCACATCGTTCTCCAAACTCTGTAAGCACAAGAAACGTTAATTTAATTAATAGATTAGGAAGTTTTTTATCTGATTAACTGTTAAACATTATCCGTATCGTTTTTCCTTCGTGTTACGCGCCGTCCACAACCACAAGCGACTTGCAACGTCAACTTGCATCTAGCGACACGCTCGGATGTCACTTGCTTCTTTTGCGTTGGTAGGCTCGTCTCACGTCGCATTGGCTTGTATGAAATCCGTTCATGTCTAACACACGTGCACCGACGGACCCCGCGGACGATCGGCGCAATCCGCTTCGCCGAATCCACCCGACCGCGCGGTCGAGCGGTGTCGTATGAGAATCGCCTCAGCATTACCTTGTGCGGAGGTAGCAGTTGTAGCAGCGAGGAGCACCAGCGCTGCCGTCAGTATCCGGACGTCGACACTCATCTCATGTTATTAATTAGCTTGAATGGCAAGGGCACACTTCTGTATGAGTTATTGTGGTTCTGTGGACAAATTCAAATTGGTGTAAGATTTTATGAATGCTTTTGTTATCGATAAAGCATTGACAGAAAGCGGAAGGGTACAAGGTCAGAGGCCCTACTATGACGTCTTAATGCAGGAATGTTTTAGTTCTCCAGTTATTTCTTCATCCGTCTAGTCGGACCATAATTAAATAAGTGCCGTGTGTGGCCAGAGTTATTATTTCATGAAGCAAATCGTTCCAGCTAAAAAGGCTCATAGTTTCAAAGGATGTGCAATAGAAAGGATGCTTTGTTGATCTTTTTTCGTTTGAAATGCAATAAGTAATAAGAGGAAAGCTCTGCCTTGTGCAACCCAGTTATTGGAACTTACTTCGTTTAGGTAGGCACTACTATCGGCTATCGTAGATCAAAATTATTAAAGATCTTCTATCTCATTGATTGATACACCTACACGAAAGCTATATCACCCATAAATAACTAACATTTAATAATATAACATTCAACTATGTTTATTAAACGCAATCTTGTTTGTTTTTCTTTCAATTCAAAAAACGATTTTTATTTTATTATGGCAAAGCTCTTTGACCAGCTACCTATACATGTCATACAACACGAACTGTAAATACACAAAAGTTACAGAAGATAAAAATATTTTGTGCAATCAAGACTATCAAGGATTTAGGTACCTATAAGCGCAGATATCTCTGATACGGCTAATTTCGCATGCAATCGGAATGTGGGGCAAAATATAATCAAACTAAAAAAATCAAAAGGAAAAGAAGAAAGTTCCTCCCATTGTCGAGAAGACTATTCGTAGCAAGAAACAAGAGAAAATCATTACACAAATAAACACAAAGTTTGTAAACATGTATCTAAGTGTGTTTATGTACCACTCACATTACTTTCAGAAACTGAAAAAGGTGAACCGCAAAAGTCTAAACTTAAGGTTTGCGAAAGGGAGATGGAGCATAGCTTTTGGGTACCACAAACAGGAATCGCAGATGTGGGCAAAGGTCTGCTAGGCAGAATTGGGATTAGGCATGCCATGTCTAGAGAATGCATTGGGACAGATGGGCCGGAGTTGACACGGTGGCTGCCGAGGGTGACCGAGGAATAGTTTTCGTGACGAAAATGGCTATTCAAGGAGCAGTAAAACCACACATAAAGAAGAGCTAAACGCAATGCGGGAATCTTAGATCAGATCAGATTGATTTATAAAAAGGCGAATCGGTATCCCGCCAAAATATGCTCCCAAACAGGCTTGCTTGATTAACATCTTCAGATGAAAACGAAGTTAACAATACAGATAAACGTATTCACAAGTGCGTTGTACTATGTTTTGGGATACCAGGAAACGAGAACTGTAACTTTCCTATAAAGATACAGGCTAGAAAATATGCAAAATAAATTCCAAAAATAAACCATTAAATAGTTCGCGAATAAAAGTCGAGTATGTAGATAAATTCATAATGAGTCGATACTAAATATATATTCAATTTAGTATTTATCGAAACCGGATGATCGATCTGATTAATCATTTGTTGTGACCATATTCTTTTATGTCTCTTAGATGTGGATATAATAAATAATCTTACCGTTTAGGTGTTTAATCGACTTTTCGTTGTAACTTAGCTATGTTTATTAAGCCCTGTAACACTATTAAAGTTCACTTAGCACCAAGATAACTTGTAAAGTCAAAAACGTTGTATACTTTTTTGATAATATAACAACACACAAGCCGATCGGTTTGTTTCTCTTGATTGAGTGCGACGATGTGTTATTTTTTGTGAAAATCGTCATAGCTGATAAGATTGGGCGATAATTACTTATTTTACATATCGATTAAGGCAGGCGATAGTCTACGATAACGCAATGTGATTGTATTTTTTTTTTGTTGTGTCCTGAAAATATCGGAAATATCTTTGTTTCTTTGATAAGGAGTTTTTGAGAAGATTGCGAAATATTTTGTCAACGTTAGCTTTACGTCTTTGAGGGTCTAATCACCATACTTTTACACATAATTTTTGGAATTTTAAGTTTTGTCTGTATATGAAAATACAACTATCAGTTTTTTTTTCAGACTTTATTTGGTGGGTTACCATAATCTGTTAGTGCAGGAATGTTTTAGGACTATTCCGAGATGGGGAAAGTGACAGCGCTAGACAGCTGTCTAGCGCCATCTCTTACCCACTCTCGGAATAATACTAAAACATTCCTGCACTACCAGATCATGGTAACCCCCCTGTTCATGTAAACATACTAGGTACTAAGTTAATTTCTGAGTTGTGTTTTGTTTTGTTTTAGCGATACGCTAAAAAGAAGAATATACCTCCCATTGTACCCTTCATTCTTTTATCATTCAAAGTTTGCGATTGAAGGGAAACTCAAGGTGAAGACTGTCTTTATGCTGAAGTTTATCAAAACAGTCGTTATCACGTTCAGTCATTTCTTCACGTTTAAATCTATCACCGATTGACGACAGAAGAAGATACTACGTACGTACGCACCATGTTCATCTCTGACCTCTTCACGCTGCTAAACCACGTGGTACTACACCACTGACGCACTTACCCCCCGATGGAGAATTACTCATTCAAGGTGGAGTAGACCTTCACTACTGATAATTACGTTTAAAGAAACATTATTTCAATTACAAATAAGAATGGTTATTTTTCTACCTCAGTAAAGAGGTGCTGAGTATTTACATAGCAAGAGATTCGAATGAAATGTATTTTTACACAATTTAAAGTTCAGGCCGAGACGCAGAGACTAAAATATTACGCATCACTCATGACCATGAAAGATTTTACTGACAAATTCTGGCAAACGATTCTGGCTTAGAGCTGTGTGTTGCCTTGTCTTGCCTGTTCATCCTAAGAAGAAAGTTACGTCTTCACATGGTTCAACCGGGGGTGGATGTTAAAAACTTGCCACGCTTTGTGGGAAGAAACAGTCTCAACGAGCCAGGATCCAGAAAATTCTTTGCATATTTATTTTCTTGCTCACTTCTTTATCAACGATAATGGCAATGATAAGAGCAATAATAATACACACATCAAAAGTATCTAGGGATCAACATATATTTTTGCAATAACTTTTCTCCTGATTGATATTAATTAAAATTTTCTTTAAGGATTCATCAAATAAAGTGTTTTCGTTTGTCACAGTAACGATAAACCAAGTCACCTTTGCATTAATAAAGAAATTTGCCATTTTCCTAATAAAGGGATTTTTGACATTTGAACCACTAACATTAAAGTTCGAAAAAAAGACTGAAATAACAGTTTTCTTTAAAATTTTATTGGGTAACTTAAACAATTAATAATCCGTGTTTCTACCGCGAACACTAACAACACAAGAACATCGGTTTGGCATACTCAAAATGAGTTCATCCAAATCACGCTGTGGAATGGCCGCCCATGTTCGTTGCAACAACAAAAAAAGGTCTTCTTGCGACTGGATACCCTCCATATTCGGCAGAGCTCTTCTCTGTAGCATATCCCATGCATGCTCAATCGGGTTCAAGTCTGGCGACTGAGCAGGCCAGGGCAGGACATTGATGTTAGCTGCGGCGAGAGTCTGTCTTACAACTCTTGCGGTGTGCGGTCGTGCATTATCATGCATTAACTGAAATAAGGGACCGATTTGCACTTGTAGAGGAACGATGACGTCTGATACAATCGTCTCAGCATAAATTTGAGCGTTGAGGTTGCCTCTGATCCAAATCAACTCAGTTCTTCCGCCGATCCAAATACCCGCCCATACCATGATGGTTCCACCACTATAAGGATGGACTTCCTGGCAGGATTTTAATCGCTGTTGGCGTCCAGGGGTTCTCCAGTGTCGTATACGTCTTGTATCCGGTCTCATACCAAAACGAGACTCATCAGAAAAGCACATGAAACGCCATTGTTCTTCTGCCCAATTTCTGTGTTCAAGAGCCCATTGATATCGAATCCTACGATTGTGCATTGCTATAGGTGGTACCCGTAGCGGTCTTCGGGAATGAAGGTTCACTTCATGCAAGCGGTTTCTGACTGTTTGGTCGCTAATTAAGTTCCCTGAAGAGTGATGAAGCCTCACGGCTAACATCATGGCGGTTATTGTTGGAGCTCTTCGAGTTAAGATTTGAATGTATCGGTCTTGTCTCCGTGTGGTGCAGCGATACCGTCCTCCATGGCGCTCAGCCACGGTACCAGTGCTTCGGTAACGTGTCCAAAGTCGACTACTAACACTCTGACTTGTATTCAGAGCTAAAGCCACAGTACGTTGCCGGGAACCAGCTTCTATCATTCCCACGGCTCTGAGCATTTCTTCCCTGCTTAAATGACGTCGCCGCTCCATAATAACGTTGGTTTTAATCAGTAGTAGGGAAACAGTAGCACTAATAATGTCTTCAATGCGTTGTATGTTTTTATAGGGAAAATATTGACAGCTTATTTTCATCTTTTACTCGAATTTGATTGAGAGTTCCTGATTCAAATTATGAAATGCACCAAAAAGGATCCATATAAATTTATAAAATCATAAATTTATTACAAAGCCACATCTCAATCTCAAGAAATCCGCATAAAAATGCTTGATCCCTAGACACTTTTGATGTGTGTATTTTCATTATTCGCACAAATGATTGGTGACGATTAGAAAAGCCACGATATCGGGACATCCCGCCATTTTGTGTGGCTTTAAACAGTTTGGATTTCTTAATATTCTTCCTTATCAGTTTTAATCCACAACTTATTTTGGGGATCTTCAGAGCAGAGAATAGGTATAGAGCGAGGTAGCTATCATTCTACTTGAGCGGCCAGAGGGTGTCACACACGCGACGAGCCTACAATGTCCTGCGCGTTTAATTTTAATAAGTCAGGATGCTGTCGGTAGTGCCATGGCGGTGTGGCGCGTCGGAAATATTTCCGGAGGCTAGCACAGATGGCTTCCATGCCATCATGCGAAAGCAAGCGGCCTCCTTATAACAACATCTGCATGGTAGTGTCAACAGCATCTAATAAACGACAAGATTGCTGCCAGACCGGAGTGTGCCTTCCAGAGATACTGAATTGGGACAGTCATAGGTCTGAATTAATAATAAAATTGTAAAAACAAACAATAAGTATTGTTAGTGTGTGTCAACAAATTGATCCGGCTCGAAGGACCAATTTGTTGAGGAGTTTATGAGGACTGTATTCCATGACAATGGTTGGTTACTGGTTTCAATGATTTATTGCCGAAGAGTTACAATAAATGATTTGACGACGTGCATGTACAATGCTCGAGGAAGACGGTCGTGTGTTCGAGAATGTTCCAAACAACCTTAGCATCATCTGCCTAGCTTTACCAACTGAGTTAAGGGCCGATTTATACGAAAACAGAGACCACCTGTCTAAATGTTACAAAGTGACACGTCTGTGACGACTGCGACTACGGGAATAAAAAATTAAGAAAATTGGTAAATATCCCGTTTTCAGTGTTAATGTTAAATTGAAAAAAGTGCAGTGCTCCAAGTAATTTCTAGCATTTGTTATCTCAGCAGTCGTTTCCGCAACTCGCGTGTCTTCTCTTGGTGTGCAGGCTCGCAAATACTTTACTCTGCTGACGACAGACGTCCATTACAGTAGTACGTAACTTCATTGAAAAATAAATGAGCTTGAGATAAATCAAACGGTAAATATAAACAGAAATAGATTTTTTTATCTCGTTTCCTTATCATTGCTATTCTTTCTTTCGCCCGGAGTCCGGACGCTGCTCGTGCGTAAGCTGATTATACACGGCAGTAAAGTGGACCCTTACAACTGTTCAATAGTTTTTGGTATTAGTGACCCAAAATCAACAGCAGTGTACCACTGAGTAGGTTTTTTACATAATTTCGTTCCACTGAGTAGGTACCTAATGCTAAAGATTTTAGGAATGAATGAAAGTGGTATCTAATTGTATTTTGTGTGTAAGTTGTATTAGATTTCAATAATCAGAATCACAAACCAGTCTAATCTATCGAGAAAAGTGTTTAGCTTAATCACCTAAGAATCAACTAACGACATCATTTAAGTATTAGTTGTAAACAAATCAATGATCTTCTAATAACAAATGTTGACCCGCGATAAGGTCCGCTTTGCTCGCCAGTGCGCGGGTCTGTGGCGAGCGCTGACACACTACTCCTCTCAGTCGGGACCAACTCGTTCACCAATCAACGCACCCTTATCAATACGCAAGTGAGTTTTACTTTAACTTTTATATTATTTTTAAGTTGTTGTCGATTATTTTTGGTTTAAGTTTTTTACTAAATACGGAAAATTCAGCTTCGTGCAATTGAATTTATATCTTGTGGAACAACTTCTGCCTATCCCGTTTTATCCCGTTTTATCCCGTTCTATATCTACCAAAAGTAGTATCAATCCAACATTGTTATTGTTGTACGTAAAAAGGTTCGATTTCATCCAAATAATTTTGCTTGTTTGGTTAACCATATCTTTTTTTTTACCAGGATGTTTAATTTTTGCCGCTATAAATAACTATTTTTATAGTTGCTATTTATGATGAGATGAGATCTATCAATTCTCAGCAGTCGCATGTCAAAAAAAATCAAAGCATTTATTTCAAATAGGCCAGTTACAGGCACTTTTGAATTGTCGAAACAAAGACAGCAATAAAAAATGAAGCTACAGTCCCAGTCACAAGACATAATAACTGTGAAAGTACTGTATGTCTGGGCCCACTCAGATCCAGCCTGTCCCCTTGCTGCCCCCCCCCCCCCCAGCGACGCCCTAAGCCGAGGTCCGAGCTCCACAGGAGGTGCCCTTAGCGTGTAGTCGCTTAGTTTGTAAGTTTTTTTGCCCTGGCTGGAGGCCTTAAATTGAAGGCATCCACAGGATAGACCGGTTAAGCAGACGACAACCTCCTAGGTTGAACTGCGAGATGCGATTCATAAAAAAAAATATGTCTGGGCATTATCCTTTACACATTAACGGAGCGACGACGTCTTATAGCAGGGAAAGGGATGGAGCTATATGGGACGTCTAGCCCCATCTCATTTCCACTCTGGAATGTGATTAAAACAATACTGCTTTAAGACTTCATGGTAGGCCACGAGGTCTGCTGAAAGATGTGTGAATTTCTACCTCAAAAGCATTTCCTGTTTGAAGTATTTGAGTGTTCATCAATTAATTAATTAATTTTACTAAAGTAAAATTGTAAATAATTGTTACAAGCTGGGATAAATTCAAACACTACCAATTAAACACTAAATAACTTTATTAATCACAAAACACTTATTACTCAATCACAAATTCATCACTGATCACTATTCACTTAGATATCGCACTTGTACTTCACTTCGATTCGCTTCTATCCGATCCTATTCGGTCTATCCTGTGGATGTCTTGAGTGTAAGGCCTCCAGCCAGGGCAAAAAACTTACAAACCAAGCGACTACACGCTAAGGGCACCCCCTATGGGCTACGGGCCTCGGAATAGGGCGTCGCTGGGAGCGGGCAGCAAAGGGACAGGCTGGATTAATAAAATTATAAACAACCTAAAAAATACCAACAGTGTAGGATATGATGGTATCTCTACTAAAATAATGAAAGCAGTGAATGAGGACATATGCCATCACCTGAGTCACATTCTGAACTTGTCGATATCAACTGGAATATTTCCACAAGATCTTAAACTATCAATTATAAAACCTTTATTCAAAAAAGAATGCAAACAGTCAATGGTGAATTATAGGCCTATTGCACTATTATCAATATTTTCAAAAATTTTCGAAAAATATCTTTATGGCGAACTTAATTCATATCTAGAAAAAAACAAAATTTTATGCAACGAACAAAAGGGCTTTCGACAAAATAAAACCACAAATATGGCCATTTATGAATTCATCCAAAATATTATCGGCTACGTTGACAAAACGGTTCCAGTTAGTGCCATTTATTGCGATATGTCACAGGCTTTTGATTATGTAGATCATAATATACTAATCAGTAAACTTGACGCATACGGCATAAGGGGCAATATTTTAGATTTAATTAGATCCTTTTTAACAAATAGACAACAGATAACAGTAATAACTAAAGTGAATCCTAAAACAAAAAAAGAAGAAACATTCAGCTCCGTGAGGAAAAATGTCATATACGGTGTTCCTCAAGGCAGTGTGCTGGGGCCGCCGTTGTTTATTATCTATATTAACGACTTGCCAAAGGCAACGACTCAACCTATGACATTATTTGCTGATGACAGTACAGTTTCAATTGCATGTAAGGACATGAATAGTTATAAATCTGACATAAATAATTCACTGACATCTATAATTTCTTGGCTTGATAATAATAATTTAAAAATAAATTTATCAAAAACAAATATAATGCACTTTGGACAAAGATTGCATAATCCATTAAAAGCGTAGTATGCAGAGCGCCGATAATTTATAATAATATTCCTAAATGTGTAAAAAACCTAAATATAGACCAGTTTAAGAAAACATTAAAAAATATACTGACAGAAAAAGCCTACTATAATGTCAATGAATTTTTAAATGACAAATCGCTCGAAATATACTTGCTGAATAAATTCTATTTATTTTGAATTGAATGACTAATTTACCTATTAAAAAAAATTTAATGTTAATTGTTGATTTATTTATATTATTATTCTTGTATTTTTGTTTTTAAAGTTATGGTAGTTCCCAACTAATTTGTACACCAGCCATGGTCAAACATGTTGAGCCGAAGAATCACTTGTAACACCTATAATAAGCATCATACCATGTATATTATCTACACATGTTTTTGCAAATAAAATGAATTTGAATTTGAAAATTTGGATCTGAGTGTTAACATTATTTATGGGCTGATTTAAAACTACTGGCACAGTATCGCGGGCTTGCTCGAGCAAGGGTCGGGGAGGGCAAGGAACGGGACGTCGCGACGGTCCTCGACGACGAGGACGGAAAGACGGCGGTTTGAAGCGGGGTTTACGCTTGAGCGTACTAGTTTCCCTATGGCTCTCCTGAGGGAGCGTGATAGCGTTATCGGGTGTGACGAGAGTATGCCTTGGTCGGCGAATGTGACTGATACGCGAGTTGTCGTATCGGGCTACCGATGCGATCAGGGGACTACGATGTTTCATTGCAGTGTCGAAGAAGCGCTTAGAAAGGAGTTTCATGAACTGCAAGACGGTGGGCATTCTAAGCTCTACGTGTAGACGTTCGTCGTACGTCTGCATCCTATGAATATAGCGGAGCTTGGTATGTGCGAACACGACACAAGCGTATGTCATGATGGGACGGATCACCGCAGTATAGAGGCGCAACGTGCACTTACTCATAGCGAAGGCAGCTCAGTCACGAGCTGCTTTGATATGTGCCCCGGAGGACAGGTGGCGGTCTAGTATGACTCCTGAGTATTTGGCTTGCTTCTCCCAAGGGATAGGCTTACCGTATATAGTGATCGGACGGGGGCTGGGGGATTAATACGTCGTTTTGAGAATAGAACCAGCGACTCTTATCGGAATTAGCCTCGATTCTCCACTTCCGGAACCAAGCGCCTAGGACGCTGGCTGAGGTTTGGAGGGTTTTGGCGATTACTTTCTGACAACGGCCAGTGTAGTAAATGGCCGTGTTGTCCGCGAACAGGGCTAACTGAGCCTTTTTGCTCTTGGGGATATCGTGACAATGAGGGGGGAGACGACC
Organism: Standfussiana lucernea; assembly: GCA_964057025.1. Taxonomy (NCBI): domain Eukaryota; kingdom Metazoa; phylum Arthropoda; class Insecta; order Lepidoptera; family Noctuidae; genus Standfussiana; species Standfussiana lucernea. The sequence continues at coordinate 15,755,251 of OZ059790.1, read as the reverse complement.
GAGCCCTGAGGGACTCCGGCTCTACTAGGGTGAGGGGAGGAAAGAACTTCCCCGATGCGATAGCGGAAGTTGCGATTCGACAAAAAGTCTCGTAAGATGAGCACGAGACGATTTCGCACTCCTAGTTGGTATAGCTTGTATATTAAGCCGTTGTGCTAGACTTTGTCGAAAGCTTTCGTTATGTCGAAGAACAACACGCCCGTTATCGCTCCGCGCCGAAAACCAGCGCTCAAGTGCTCGACGATGCGGTGGACCTGTTGGATGCACGAGTGTTCGGTCCTGAAGCCGAATTGCTCGTTCGGAATGAGACTCTTAGCCTCGGCATAATCTTTGAAGCCTGTTCCCTCAAACACGACGAAAGTTCCACAACTTTCTGGAAGTTTCGAGAAAGTTCCATGGTGGAACATTCTAGACTCGAGCGTAATCTTGAATGTTCTCGTAAAGCAGCCGATGTAACATACGAGTAATGTTATTCGATGATGCGTTTTGTAATGAACGATGCAACAATAACAATTGATTAAGTCCGTCATTTATTAATATTTATGAGAAGATTAATTGAATGGAGGAAAACAATAAGTTTCTGTGCACTTACTTGCGTTGTAAGAAATCTGCAACTTTTGGTTTCTACATGATACGGTCTCGAAACGGATACGGTTACGGTACGGTACGGATTTTCTCGTATGTAGCGTGTACCAGGAAGGTGTTATCATATTTATAAATACCATCAAACTGAACATCTGTCTCCGCGGGACAAAATAATAAATTGTAAAAAAAATATTAGCTATCCTTGTCAAAATCAAAAGTCATTTATTCAAATTAGGCTATAATCAGCACTTTTCGAACGTCTAGTTTACAAGAGACAGTCCCCCAAAACGCTAGCAGTGCGCCACTTCCCTAGTGTTTTAGCTGGGAAGAAGAAGTGGCGGAACAAACTCCCCAGTAACACATCTGTCTGTTTGGTTAGAAGAACCAGATTCTATACAATAGCGTGTAAAATATACATATATTGTCATTTGTGTTAAGTAGTCTTGTCATTTGTGTTAAGTAGTATTGTAGTTTTTTATGAGACAGCTGTTTTTATTTTCGCAATTAGGATGTTCAACGGTCTGTACCACACCCTTAAATACGACCACCTTTTTGGTGCACGCTGTTTACGTAGAAAAAATCATAATTCGTGTTCAGAGGTAAAACAGTCAAACGGTCATACAGTCCAACTACGCCTTTAGTTAAATTGGTGGCGATAACATTTTTATTATGAATAGAATATGTTTCGGATTGATTTTAAAGAGCACGTGATCTTTCTTATGATTAATGATAACTGCTGTCACTGGCAAATCTTGCTATATACAGAATTACAGATATGACAATCCAGTTACATAAAACCTGGTAAACTCTGCTTATAAAAGACTATACTTAAAGAAGACTATACTTTACTTAAAGTTAAATAACTTGATCTAATGTAAATCGAAATGGTTTACAATCGATCATACTGATTTACAATAGATCAAGCTATGTTTAATTAGTACATTTTGATATAAATGGGGAAAGTTTGTTATGGAGCCGAGAACTGCAGTAACAAATGCCCACGTGTATCCAACGACGTTTTTCAATATACTTTTAGTTTTTTGGTTTTAGTTTAAATTTGTTAAAAGTCCAAATTGATTAAATAGAAAAAAAAAATGAAAAATTAGAATTACTGTGGGGGCGAGCCGCCTCACCACCTGGCTGTGGAATTTTTATTTGAATGTGAATGTGAATATAAGAAGAAGACCAAGAGGGTGAAATCTTAAACATTCAGTTTTTTTTTTTTAAATCAAACAATACTAGGTATTCTTACATCTCAGTAGGTATCAAAATAATCTAACACACAACGTTATCATTGAAATTAAAAGTAAAGCTAAAACAATTCCATTGATGTTTGACCCTCCCTCGCGTTAGATAGTTCCAGTGAGTTACACCCGTGATCGTGAGTAAGAGCATGTGAGCAGAGAGCATGTCGGTGATGTCGAACAAAGTTCATGCATGCTTCGAGCAAACCGAGATGTGCACACAACGATCATCGTTTACCCTAGCGATAAGCAAGTGTTGAGTCATGTCACTCATAGTCTAGTCCAAAATACATAATGTATATCTTAACAAATGGAATAATGAGTCAAAGAGGTTGGGCAAGTGATTATAAGAAATGAGAGACACAATTTAACTGTCTTGGCTCCCGCAACGAAATGAATCAGAAAAGAATGGCCGAGAGTAGGAAAAACACAATTTCCAGTCACATTAACATCTGTCTGTGTAGTTGTTGGAGCAAAGCATGTTTAGGTACAGCTATTTACCACCACCACCAATATGGATGTTAGCGTATCGCTCGAATCTTATCTAGGTCGGCCCAGAATTTGTCTACGAGTTTATCACCTTCGAAACTTCGGAAGTAGCATAGTCGTAGTCCATCAGTTCCTGTAATGTGCAGACAACAGGAAACGTAGAACACGATAAGTCTCTAATATAGGAGCATTATCAAATGTGGAATTGGTCGTCACATTTCACCTCGCGGATTTCTCAGAGGTAGGGGAATCTTTGATCACATATACCCAGAGTAGTACAGTGTTTACCTTGGGTTTTACAATCAAAATCAATTTTCTGATGACCAAATCACTGTATGAAAATATATTCAAATGAATCTTTAATTTTAACTCCCGGTTAATATAGTAGCAAGTAAAACAGTGGGTTGATCAGTATGAATGCAGGCGGTTTTATCTTAAGGAATCCCAAGTTCAGAATTTCGTAACGAATGAGTCACAACACACTTTTGTATACCTACCTACATGCACTATGTATAATGTAATAACAACAAGCTATCTAAGTACTTGACGGTACAAAGTTTACAGATAACTGCGATTCCGGGAGAGAACACAGTTTCGACATTAATAATGAGGGGACATTAAATTAGTAAATGTAAACAGGGACACATTCTTCAATGTTTAAAAGTATGAGTCATGGAACATTCAAACCTATAAGAAAAGACTTTTATAACTTTTAAGAATAAGAAGGTCCACCAACCTCCTTACTCTTGCTGTCAGGAAGCCACAAACCATTGAATCGAACCAAGTAAGGCAAATAACAATTTATTTGCCTTTCGAGTCCAAGACATATCAGGCTTTTCAACTCTTAAGTCTAAGATCGGCTACAGATATCCTCATAAACTTCAAGAAGATTTTTGTCCCTAGGTTGGTCTTTTGCTTCCCTCTCATGCTCAATCCGTTGAGGTCTTTTACTTCTTCGTGCTACTGGCATGACAGAAATTCAAATTTTGCTGGCCCAAAACTATTAGCCATTAGGTACAAATTGGTAGTTGCTTTGAACCCTTAACACAAGTCTGTAACAAAAACATTTCGTGCGACTTGTACACACATACTTAATACCTACATACCTACTACAAACTAACACGTGATTGATTAACTCACAAGTTTTAAGATCACGTAAGACTCTGAGTTAAAGTGCGATAAACATTATATGTTTTTTTTTTTCGTTTTATAATGTTCATATTTATTAGAATTTCCATAGATAGGTAATACATAATTGTCAACAGGAATTTTCTTCTTTGTGTCTTCGGGATAAAACTGGTAAATGACATCATGCACATTTATACGTAGTATTTGAAGATTACTTAGCAGAGATTTAATCATTTCCACATTAGCGATGACCTAATCCTATAGCCAGTAGGTATTTGTAACATATTATTACCAATAGATTGGAATAATTTTAAAACTCATCGATAACCTTTGAAATTAAGTAAACAATGTCAGTATTCATGTATAGTTCAGTTATACACGGCAGTAGTCGGACGCGTGAAAAATTATTATCAACATCTTTCATAGTGCAATTTAAAGAAAAGAATTGAAAAGTTTTCATTTTGAATTTCGAATGTCATACGAATATAGCGCGAAAATAACGGTGACCAAAATGGCGGAGAATGGTGACGTTTCTTATAAAAAAAGTTTTAATGGCACATGCACTTTGGGCGTGAATAAAAGGACTTCTGGTTCGATCGCTAAAAAAGCAGAAGCTTATTTAAATGCAGTTAAAGAAAGTGTAGGAACGCCGGCAGGTCTGTTCATTTACTTTTTTAAGCGGTTGGTTTTCTCCGGAACATTTAAAAACAAAACGCTACGTGAATTTCAGAACAGTGTATTTAAAAAAAAACAACAAGTTTTTAACGTTACTAACACTGTGTCTTTTTAAGACCCAAGAGAAACAAAAATACTTTCATCTTGTACATATACATATAATATGTGCTGCATCATAAAATATCGTCAAAACAAAGATAATATTAAATGACGTGCTTTGAGATGCACATAAGTTATTAAATAATAATATTTACATAGGTATTTTATAAATAAATGCTATGGAAAAGAGCACAAAATAAGAAAATACGTCAATATAAACCTCTACGCAGGATCGTAGAGGAAAGCCTACGAACAGGGCTACGAGCTACGATCCGTAGATCATCGTCTACGCTTCGCGTAGTCCTTTTAAAACAAGGGTATAAGTTACGTAACGTATTATTTTTATTGAGTTTTATTGAATTAGAATAAGATAATTAATGAACTATGAACTGAAACCTTTTTTAATCGACTACCACTTGACACCCAAGTATCATCATCAGCCACTTGCCCATATCCCAATTTATTTGAGGCCTGCGCAGACCTTCCATATACCTCTTCAACTCGTCATCTCAGTTGTCGATCCTTTGTAGCTATATTATTATCTTTCAAACAGGCCATACATAATTTGTTTAGTATTTGATCAAGAATTATAATAAAATTGATATTGTGTCAATAGTGGGAAAGGTTCAAGAACAACAGAGACCCAGTATACCGAAGTTGGAGGTGGTGCAGCGAGTGGCTGCCATCCCCATCGTGGGCTCCGGCATCGAGGTCACCGAGAAGGTCTACCAGAAGATCAGGGTAAATATACAATTATTTAAAGATCATAAATAATCGAACAGGCTCGCTTCGTTTGTCTAGTGTGCCAGCGCGGTTTCGCGCAATTCAGGGTTCAATTCCCAGGCTGAGCCGTATTTCGAGGGACTTCCAAAATCAAACCATCTAGCCTCGGATGTTCCACTGTTGGGCAAGGGCCACATTCCACACAATTCTGGCTATTGCTAGTGCTGACCAGTTCTCTCGGCAATAGTCAAGCTCGTCCTGTAGTCTTCGCCTTAGTCTGCCGCTATGTCGTTTTACATTGAATAAGACATTCCCTCTCGGTCGTTCATTAGCCAATCTCTCCTTCGACATGTGGCAAACATGTCCTGCTCAATCCCACTTAAGCTTAGCGGCTTTTTTGTGCAATATCCGGGTGAAATGTGACTGACTGTATACGTAAACTTAAGATCCAAAATAGAAGAAAACGTAAATACAAACCACTAATATAATTATCATTTACCAGGAGTCAAACCCACTGATCCGCTGGTACCTGTCCCTGGGAGAGAGGTCGTTGGCCACTGGCATGCAGCTGGCCTTACCAGCGGTGCTGCTGTTCGAGACCCCCATTCACCAGCTCGACAAGTTCCTGTGCATGTCGCTAGATGTCGTCGAGAAGACCGTGCCGTCCATCAATCTACCGCCGCAAGCAGTGAGTACTTAAGTTGACGAACAATTAGGACGCGTGTGTGATCCCACGACCCACACTTCACACAGGGGTGCCCTTAGCGTGAAGTCACTTAATTTATTATTTACTTGCGCTGGCTGCAGGCCTTATTTATATAGCATCCACAGGATTGTTGGGTAAGGCCCGTGCCGTCAGTATGCGCCGGGCCTTAAGCAGCCAAAAACTTAAGTTGACCTGTGAGACTACAAAAATAGGGACGCATGTAGTGCAGATCTGAATACCAGTTTGAGCTTACAGCTCGCGTTTTTTCAGTAGTCAGCAGTTCGAAACGTAGGTAAACTTGCATGACTATAAGAGATAGTTTGGTTACCAAAATTGAAGGAGGACGTTTTGTGGGACGTTGAAATATCTAAATTCAGACAGAACGGAAAATCCTCACGCAATTTAGGTACTGGCAGTAATTTACTCGCGCATTTTTCCGTTCTGTCTGTACTGACCCTAAGTCTACTGTAAGGTGCAAGCTACGAGTATTCTATTTTAACCTTTTGACCGCCACGGTCGGCTATAGCCGACAAATGTAAAAGTGCCCAACATGCCACCGTCAGCTACAGCCGACAAGAAAACGACATTTTTCAAGTAGTTTTCATCTGTCGGCTATAGCCGATCATGGCGGTCAAAAGGTTAATAATAAACTGAAGCTCTTAATCTAATCTTACGGCACGTACTGTCAAACACCTGAATATAATATTGCATTTCTGGTACCATAACACACACACAGACCGATTCTCTGTGGCAGGAAGTGGGCTATAAATGCTATCCACCCAGTGCGAGTAGGTAAAAAAAACGTGAGATTTTTCAAACGCATTATGAAAATCTTATCACTACAAAATACTTGAGTTAGGGTACTTCCCTTGTAGCACTTAGTAACAGTGTTAATTTCCATGCTGATAAAAAGGGTGACCAGTTAACAAAATACAGATTCACTTTTATCTCCACAAAATTAGGATGCTGTGACACACATGACAAGTAATATCCGGTTGTAAGATTGCATTCATGAACATTGATATGTAAGTTATCGCGCGTTGGGTCATCTTAGTTCATGTTGTAATAATCTTGTGGCGTCTGGGTAAACATTTGCCATAAGAAATAAAAATACTTTTATACCATTTTTGCTGAACTCGTTAACTCAACACTTGGATCGATTTCATAAAATTAATGCAAGGATCGGTCAGCTGTAGGTTGGTTGTAGACCTAAATTAATTACGAATTTATAATCCAGTCTGAGTCAATGGAGATTGGTCCAACAAATCTGTGAACAACAACAAACCATGAAATCAGTTATTAAAAAATATATCAGCTGCTCCATACATTTAGATCGTTTCGGTATTGCACTATTGTATGAAATAGCTAGTTTTTTGTTTTTGAATAATCGACGAAACTTTTCGAATTATGTGATAATTTTTAAGAAATTTGCCATTCTTCCACCACACTGGTTTTTCTTACTTTAACTTTTAAATGCCAACAGGGTTTCCTTCAACTGTAATACGTCATCAGGTACTATTACGTCATATTATTTGCAAACAGATGTACTCCGAGACCCGCCGGTTCGTGCTCCGTCGCGCCGACTCGGTGAACCAACTGGCCACTGCCGTGCTAGACTCTCGAGTCACGGCCGTCACCGCCACGGCGCTGGAACGCGCCCTCACTACGGCCGACAAATACGTGGACAAGTATCTGCCCCCTGATCAGCAGGATGCTTCTGACGGTAAGTGTTACCGGCAGGCAGAGAGAGATAGCAGATTAGTAATGTACCTATGAATAGTTGTATTGGTAGCGAGAGAGAGATCCTTATTTGTGAGTCACCGGTCCCACCGCCAGCGATTAGGAAATCGAGTTGAGTTACCAACTAAACACGAGTGGTTTATTTGACAGATTTCCGCCCGTAGTGTGAACAAACAGCGATCAACTGTTTATATGTCCTATATGTAGGTATCTCTTTTGACTCGGGACTCTACAATCATAAATTTGTATGATTCTTGAGCGAGACAATAGTCGATAGCTTCCTCGACGACAGCAGGTTCCTGAAGGAGTTTTTCCGCGAACGTAGAGCCAACAAGTCTTTTTGTGCCGTCAAGCAGTACTACTGTCGTTTGAACGGCAGCTGTAGGAATAAAAAAATGAAGGCACATAACGACGTGTAGAATAAGTTGCAGTCATATGGGCCGTCTATTTTTTTACACAAAATATCAGAAATTGTTGACTGAAGATAAGATAAGATTTATTTATTTTGTAATACATGAGTACCCATAGTATAAAGATCTAATAATTACTATGAGGTAGCTACATACGACTAGCTGATGATTCGTCCTAAAATAGTTGCCTACATATCTAAGACTCAAATCTAAATACTAAAAGTTATATGAATCATCAAACTTAGTAGATACCATACCGACCTAGGTCTGGCATGTAGAGTGCAAAATCATACCATACAAGATTGTTGTTTGTAAATTCCGTAAGATGCCAAATTAGACATTATTCATTGTTTTTATATTCCTTATATCCTCGCTATCGTATTAGCCACGTATTTGTGATTAGATTAATAACTTTGATATTCCTTAGAATTGATATTGGGCCGATAGCCTCGAAACGAGTTTTGATTAAATTGGTAGTTGAATGATCTCATAATTTCCTTTGTTTAATCTTTGCGGATATTTGCGGATTTATAAATATTTGTATTTATCAAAGTTTGATATCTCCTTTACCATCAAAACATACAAAATAATGTAGGTACCTAATCTTTTAAATACAAGGAAGTAACTTATAAAAATGTTTGAATTTGTTTGAAATCAAATTGTTGCATTAAATCTCCACAAAACGGTACGGTAGCTATAATTAAACCATTACTCAGAAATCGGAGGTACACAACATAAATAGCAACCTATTTAAATAGTTGTGACAAATACCGGCTCCAATTGAGTGCATTCACGGCAGTTTCCAGACATCTCTAAACTATCGGCCGCAAGGTTACTTGATAACTTCAGTCTGAACCCTGTCTGCTCCTAATTAACGGAAGCACTTTATCACCTATTGTCTTTCTATAATTAGTCTGTATGTCTAAGTAATAAAGACCATTTATCAGTGCAGTCCCTAATTAATGAACAAGTAGTAACTGTTACTTTTGACTGTTATCTGTCTGTAACCGGTGACAAATTAGATGCGATTGTAGCACTGGACTCTGTGCCCATTCATGTGCCGATCATTATTCATTAAAATATTATGCTTCATAATGTCTGATAAAAGGATGTGGTCTATTTTCTGACAATGGGTCACTTTGCCTGAAATGTGATAGAAGGCTTTTTTTTCCAGTTGAAAAACTGGATTTGAGGTACCTCAGTAACAGAAATGAGAACGCTAGAGCGACCAGCCAAATGCTCCGACTAGGGATTTATTTATTTCTTTATTTAACAATTTATGTACACACTAAATACAGAAATCAAGAAAGGAACAGAAAAGAGAGTACAAAGGTATTGCTTATTTCTAATGAAATCTCTTCCAGCATACCTGCGAAAGGAGATACTAAAAAAAGAGATGTAGACAAAGTGTGTAAAAGAAGAAGAGAAAATGGAATACATAAAACATAAATCAGATAACTATTTGGATTGTCTCCTTAATGGAACCGCTTTCCTTAGACTAGTACCTAATTCAGCTGACAGCTATGTGATGAGTCTTTTTACACCCTGTAGATATTTGTATTGATGGTATTCTTTTAAGTCGCCAACACCGATGGCGAAAATCCAACAAACCAGTCCATTCATCATAGATATCTACCTAGCTGTTACTACTACTGACATAACCTCCCAAAGCCATCGTTGTCGGCTTCGGTGCCTAACGTCGTGCCCTTACCATAGTGGTGATCATAGTGACGAGCGCGGACGCGGTGGACGGCGGCGAAAGCGGGCGCGCACGCGCCGAGCGGGCGGTGCAGCACGGCGCGCGGCTGCGGCGCAAGCTCACGCGCCGGCTGACCAGGCAGGCTCTGGCTGAGGCCAAGGCGATCAAGGAACAGATCCATGTGCTGGCCTATGTTGCGGAATTGGTAAGTTTCTGAATATGAAAGTTGCTCTGTACATATTATTTCTTCTGATTGTCCGGAAAGCTTTAAATAAAATAAAATAAATAAAATATCTTTATTTCAGACCCATTACATAGTCCATAAATGGTTAGTATGTTAGTAGATAATTATTCTTATATGCTATGTTAGTATTATTAGTCCTTTACTTATTTACTTATAGCTACCTATAGCTACCTCCACCCAACGCCTTTGGATGGGGCAGTCCGGTCTGCCAACAATCACTTTCAGGATGCCGTTACGAGTATTGCGCAAGCGTTGCAATAGGGAAGTCGCTTTCTTACGCATTATGGCGTGAAAGCCATCCATTAAACTTGGTTCGATTTTCAATTGTTGCTGTTTTTTTTTTGTATCTTATGTATGCGTAGTTATATTCTTTTACAATGAAGTAAATAATAAACATCCAGCTTTGTACGCCAAGGTATTTGCAAATCTTCATTCTTCTTTTCGTGTCGATAGTAGGGTCATGTATCTGTATTCTACTATTTGGGCCCAATAGCAAACTGAATGTTATTTTTACATTGTCAGATAGCGACAGACCCCGCCCTCGCTTGGAAGAAGGCTAAGGAGCTATTCGCAAACTTGAGCGCCGCAGAACCAGAGAACCAGGCGCGACCTGCCACCCTGGAGGAGCTGGTGGTGCTGCTGACCAGGGAGACTGCCCGAAAGATGGTGCACCTCATCCACTACACGCACAACGACCTGCCCAAGTAAGTGTCATGTTAAGTAGGAAGCTGCTCATGAACGTGGAACGAAATTAGTAAGATTTTTATTAAGTGCGAAGTTATGTCTTGCTGAGACGATTTTCATAGAAAATCGTCTCAGCAAGACATAAATCGGCTTTCTTTGTTCAAGAATTGCAGGGTCTTTGAACGATATACTGATAATGTGCATCACCAAAAAAATTGAAATAGTATTTCTCACTTAAATTATGTCTTGTAACTAATGTGTTTTTGTTCCAGGAACGTTCGTCAAGGCATGACACTTATCACCAAAACCCTGAACAATGCAACCGAAGCCCTGATGAAGGTAAGATAATATTTGTTTTGATACCATTGCCAACACATTTCCCTGGTCTTCTAACTTACAAAGGAGGTAAGGTATCAGGGGCCCTCAAACGATGATTAGAAAATTCTCAGAGGGTCTGACTGAAGTCTGGATTTATGTCCGGCTTGTATCATTACAGCTATAGAGGCAACTGGGGCGAGTGTAGGACTCATCCCAGTTGCTCCTATAGCCAAACCAACTGATAAAATATGCATGAAACCCTTCGGCGACCACAGACGTAGAATCGTTAAGTATAAACCATATTTTAAGTCCTTACTGTTTTTTTCTGATGTTAATTGCAGACTGTGCCCGTGGAGACTGCGTTGTCTGAGGTGAAGGAGTGGCGCAGCAAGTTGGAGACTCTGCTTCAGCACCTGCAAACTGCTTCCAAAACATACTTGGTAAGATTTTAACAAGCTCTTAACTTAACTAGCAGTCAGCTAAAATTAAATGCGGTTCATAATAGATAGGTCGTTCACTTGTTCTTATATTTTTTATCCTGACTTGCCATTCATTGACCTACTTATTTAACAGAGTCGGGCCTACTCAAGCCCACGGAAAGGGACATTGTATAATAATTGGCTGTAAGTCCCGAATGTATTAATAAATCATACTGGGTTTCATTTTAAAGGTACTCATGGTTTCAATTCAAGACACCCTTGGAAGAATACATAAAACGTTTTTGCTAGGGTTTAAAAAATAATTAATATCATTCTAGAAGTTATCGTTCATAGATGGCGTTAAACTAAACTTCAGCTACCTATCCACCTAATTCTTTAATAGATGGCGTTATGCAACATTTAAATTACCATCTCGTTTTCAGGAACACCTGGCCATCTTCCTGGCGGGAAATGAGGAACGTGAAAAGATCGCGCCGCGGTCCACGTACGAACAACGAGATGATTCAGCTATCAATGGACTCAACTAACATGTCATTTTTATTTAGAATTAACAATTAATTATATCAATATTGTTATAACGTGTCTAATACTCTGTTAGATCTGTTTTTACACATTTTTATGTGATAGGACCTCTCTCTACTACTACTAACTGCGGATGACTGATGATGAGAGAAGATAGTCAATCTAGAATGCGCGTGCCTTTAGGCATGTATACCGCGCAATCGTTCAAAAATTATCAACACTCGATTTATAAAAATATTTAGACATAAGCTGAGTTCAAGTTTTTTAGAATAGAAAATCATCTAAATAATAATTTTAAAGTCCACCAATTTTTATATCGCTTGACAGTAGGTACCTAAATAATGAATGGGGCCACATCGCAGTATGTTGTTTTTATCATAAGTATAGGGGGGAGCAGCTTTCCACCCTCTTGGTGTACTTAACGGTTTTCAGTGCGGGCCAGCCCTAGCTTTCCCCAAAACATCAAAATCATTCCTTTAAATGTAGGTACCTATATCACATATTTTTAGTTTTAAGTATGTGCTGAATTTATAAATTATCTAATATAAATTATGTTTTTGATGATATTTTCATGGGGCTCATGAATACGTAACATTATATAAAAAATATATTTTATACTTTCTACAAATCGTTTTTTTATTTGTCACCTTTTTGATGTTGAAAGTTTTATCACCTGTATATGCTGGATTAAAGCATATATTCCGGTCAAATTAGACCAAAAAATAGGAGTGAAGGTACAAAAATTCGCTCAAAATTCCAGCTCAAAATTGGTAGGATTGTTCAAAACACTATCATAAAAGAAATCTAAAAAATCCTCATCGATCCGATACCTGCTAAAAAAAATACTCGGGGTCAAAGGTCACAAAAACGGGTTTTTCGCGATTTTCAGCAAAACGGTAAGTATTATCATAAAATTAGTTCACAAAAATTGTAGATCAGATAATTATGTATAAAAAATGTACAATTTGAATGTGAATGTAGAGCACGACCGGCCGGAAAAAGGGTTGCAAAAAAGTTGGACAGTTTTGTCCTCTAGCATGTACAAATTGTCAAGGCCGGTCGTGCTCCAATGTTGAATCACCAACAGTTGAGGATTCGTTAGATACCAACGAGGAGACATGCGATATATCACTATTGAGGCAATTTACTTGCACCCAGGATGAAGAAAAAGAACAAGGAGAAGAAGAAGAACAAGAAGAAGAGGAAGCAGAAGTACTAAGGAATTATGAATCAGACGAACAAATTTCCCAATTTTTTTTTAACTTACACCGTTTTTGTCATTATCAACCCTTGCCAATATCTTTTATTATTCAATAGTTTCAAATTAAACAGAATCACAACAGATCCGTGGAATAGGCCTACCGGGGAAACCACGTTAAAAAATACACGCGAAGTACACTACCAGGGTGGCGTGGAAACGTGTGCTTAATATGACGATTACAGCTCTTCCAACTTTTTGAATCGTTATATCTCAGAAGCGGTGGCTCTTATGAAAAAAAAAAGTATTTAGGCATTTTTTGATAATTACAATTATTTTTGTCTGAACTAATTTTATGATAAAATTTACCGTTTTGCTGAAAATCGCGAAAAACCCGTTTTTGTGACCTTTGACCCCGAGTAATTTTTTTTACAGTTATCGGATCGACGAGGATTTTTTAGATTTCATTTATGATGGTGTTTTGAACAATCCTACCAACTTTGAGCTGGGTGCGAATTATTGTACCCTCGGATGTCAAAATTGACCGGACTAATATGTATAATATGTTGCGAACACATGAATTTAACCAAGGCGTACCCAACGGAGAGGCCAATAGCCCAATACAAATAGGTTAAGCAGCGTAACTTTGATATTACCGGTTGGGTGGACCTCCATTTTTTTTTTCACGGTGTGGAAATCCTCAATGGATGTCCTCCACCCTGGGGAGAGCGGAGGGGTCTGTCAGATTCGTACTTACTAAAACCACACCAGTGTTCCCTCGCACACTTGCGTCGGGGGGCAGCGGGAACTACTGCGACTTCCGCTGCCCCGGACTAGTGCCGGCCCGCTTGACCTGCGGGCCTCGTCCCGGGGGGGAGTGAGGTGTAAAAACTCCCCCCGTTACGTCATAGAGAGACGGGCGTGAAACACTACGCGCCATCGTCTTGGGTCCAGTGTGATGGGGGGCGACAGATGTCCCCGAATCCGTCGCCCCTAGACCAGTTTAGGGGGGCCGGAAAAGGGCGTTATCCGCCCTCTGCCGACGCCCGGCGCTTCTGCTGCGGGATGAGCGGGAGCTCGTCATCTCCCTCTCCCTTTCCGCAGCTGCGACATGCACGTCGACCTCTATGCCGTAACATACACACTGTATTGTAATTGAAACAATACTGAACAATCATTTCAAAATAGACTTTATCTTTAGATGTTATCCTCTTTATATAAAAATAGAATGCTGGCTTTAAACCTTCTGTGACGTTTCTGTTTTGTCAGTTCAACAAGCACTCATGCGACAGTCACCAGGAACGCCCATCTTTCTACATTTTTGTATTTTTATAGGAACATTTTTAGAACAATGAAATGATAATTCTTGGAAAAATATAAAAAATTAATGTCACCGTTACCTCCAAAACGGAATAACTAAACAAAAATGAATCTTGACGAGCTTTTGAAAGACGTCCCGCAACATCCTTACTACGTAAGTTACCATCACTATGTACATAACAGGGTTTCAGTTAAGCATCACCATGTTAATTTATTAAGGCAACTGTCCCGACGAGGAACTGATGACTGCTCAAATCCTAAAATAGATAATTTTATTTTGGTCCGATATCATTTGTCAGAGTCTGTCAGAGTTTGTCTGAGTGTGTGATAGACTGCCTGTGAAAATTCTCTCCAACAATTTGTCGCAGCTGACCAGCGAATTTTCTTCATTTTTTAATTAAAAGTTTCTTACGTTTTTATGCAATTTGCCGGTCAGTGTCAGGCTGTAACAAAATATGATTCGCGACCGCACTGCTGCCTTAGCGCATCCATCATAACGCCGCGAACTTGGCGGGCACTCTCCCTTGATATATACATTTATGTAGGTATGCATACTAGCAAGTGATTAGGAGCTAGTAATCACCCGTCGTACTTGCGCACTCGCTCACAGCCCAGCGACAAAGCTATCGCAACTACACAGACGCTGCTCGTTGCTTAATATTGCTCATTTCTAGTTGTAAGCGCTACTCGCTTTTCGTTAATCGCCGGCTGTGGGACAGGTGCCGTAAGTACCTAGTCTACTAATTTTTAAAATAATTTCAGCCTAAAAACGACTGTTGCGAAGAGCTAGTCCTGATTGAAAAGGGGGAGAGTGGTGAAGTTCAGTCTTCGGGATCAGAATGGACAACCCAAACCACTCTCTGGGTGATGGCTTTTGCTGTACTTCTGTGGTTAATCACATATATCATGGTGATGACGATAACAATATGCTTCGACTTCAGCTTCCGCTCCGTTGCAAGTTTTAATCGTTTGATACACTGTATTAACGGGACGACTTTGCTGACTAACGATGATCCAACCACCAGATACATAATATCGTATTAAATTGTGATGTGATATTATTAAAGAGTTAAAAACACGTCGTTTCGTTTTAATTCGTTGTTTGTATTGTACGTTCTGAGGAGCTTGTGGCTAAATAATTGATCAATTAATAATTAACCGTGTTACTACTTTCAACTGCGGTAGTAACACGGGCAATGGAATTTCCCGTGCTACTACTGATACTGGTAGTAAGATTGGTAGTAACCATAAACATTTATGGTAGTAATACGGGCAAATCACGATATTTTTTATCTGTGATTTGCTTTTCTGTCACTGTCACTTTCGATTGACACAAAAAAAGCAAATTGTTTCGCGTCCGCGTCATTATTCTCGTGTTTAGTTTACAATGATAATATTTCGTTCGAATTAAAGTTAAGTGTTAAAATAGAAGGGTATAAAAGGCCAAAATGCCTTCAATCGACGTGTTGCCTCCTCCGGGAATGCCGATGGAGCCACCATTGGAAGAGCCCCAAGCTCCTCCTGCTCCAGTCATTGGCATCATTTATCCTCCGCCAGAAGTGAGGAGTATCCTTTGAAATTAAATTATATTCTCCTTTTTAACAGTATTTTTTGTTCTAAATATTGGGTATCATCGTATACCCAGGTTTTGCATTCTAACCTTAAAACTGTACCTACGTGATTGTTTGGTTTTCTTGCAAACCAACTCTGCATTTCAGTAATCGACAGTTACCGTATACGACATAGTTTACCAAAGTATTAAAATACATTATATTGTCACCAGGTTCTTGAAAAACACAGTTATTTAACCCTCATCTCTTTTCAGCAGCATCATTCAGTCTGAAGAATTAATCTTGGAGTTTTGACTGCCACATGTAACTCGTAGTTACGGTATTATGATTTCATCCCTGATAAATAGGTAACCTAAAATTCTCTTACTTATGAAATTCATTTTCAAGCTGTAATATCAGAATTTCCTTAACAAGATTCTCTAGATATTGTGGACAAGACTGCAAGTTTTGTAGCTCGTAATGGTCCTGAGTTTGAGGCCCGTATCCGGCAGAATGAGCTCGGCAACCCAAAGTTCAACTTTCTTAACTCAGGGGATCCATACCATGCTTACTATCAGCATAAGGTCAAGGAGATCAGAGAGGGGAAAGGTAAGTTATTGTAATATCAGGTGCTATATTTACCGTTAATTCTCTATGGGAATAGAGAACTTTATAACAATTTTTAAAACAACCCCACTGTAATTATACTTTGGGCAACCCTACAAGACTTATTGTGACCACTAGACCAATTTTTTATACCCAATTTATCCACAACATAACCATAGTCTAATAATATTGAAAGAGAAAAGAAAACTTTTATTTTTGAATAAACGGATGGCTTGTTTATCATTAGTTTAATGCTAATTTATCTCATAAATAGGTCCAGACCCAGGTGCACTAGCCCTCATGGGAATTCCAGCACTCCAGCGGCCCGGCCTCGCGCCAGCGACCGCCCTACGCCAACAGGAACTTCTAAAGGCCGCAGCACCAGCCGAACCACCCCCACCTCGCGACCCACCACCAGAATTCGAGTTCATCGCAGACCCGCCATCCATCTCGGCACTAGAGCTCGATATTGTCAAGCTCACAGCTCAGTTTGTTGCACGAAATGGACGACAGTTCCTTACAGACCTGATGAAGAAGGAGGAGAGGAATCATCAGTTTGACTTCCTTCGCCCGCAGCACTCACTTTTCCAATACTTTACGCGGCTGTTAGAGCAGTACACGAAAGTACTCTTGCCCCCAAAGGAATTGGTCTCAAAATTAGCAGCTGAAGTCCGCAGCGGTGTGTTAGAGCAAGCCCGCAGTAGGGCCGCCTGGCACTCGCACCAGGCGCGACGTAAGGCGGCCGATGAAGCTAAGATCGAAAAGGAACGTCTAGCATACGCATCCATTGACTGGCATGACTTCGTCGTCGTCGAAACCGTGGATTACCCTGCTGGGGAGCCTGGGGATTTCCCACCGCCCACCACACCTCTCGAAGTCGGAGCGCGAGTATTAGCACAAGAGAGAGGAGAAGATATCACACACGGAAACGATGATGACGACACAGAGATGCAGTTGGAGTCCGACTCGGAATCGGAGTCAGATGAAGATCTAGCGGAGATGGAAGACCGTACACAGCAACAACAGCGACCGGACGACAATCGCGTGCAGGATATGGAGGAGGATAGTTCATCATCAGACGACGAGGGTCCGTCAGAGAGTGGGCAGCGGGCACCAGGCGACGAGGCGCCGTTACCGCCGCGTCCAGACCGCGTCGTTGTCAAGAAGTACGATCCTAAACGCGCCAGACCACAACCCGCTCCCGCGTCAGAGGAATGGCTGGTGTCGCCCATCACTGGAGAGAAGATACCTGCGAACAAGGTGGCGGACCACGTGCGCATCGGGCTGCTGGACCCGCGCTGGCTGGAGCAGCGCGACCGCGCCGCGGCCGAGCGCACGGACAGGGATGAGGCGCTTGCTCCGGGTGCTGCTATAGAGGCTTCGCTTAAACAGGTATCTTTGACATTACTCATCTTTAAAAATGGTCACAAAGTGACAATTCATAATAATAATTATCTTATTATGATTCTGCTAAAGCGGCAATTTCAGGCCCCTATTGTATATTACAGATGATAAAGACGTGGAGTTGCGGACACCAGCCTCTCATACAATTATACAAGTCCCATGTTACAGGGGTCTATCTTATTGCCTATCGTTTTTTTTAATTTATGATGTCTATGTATTTGGAATGCTAAATCTGGCATTTTTAATTATCAATATCTGTTTTTACCTATAATTCTTTAATTTCATTTCCATAGCTCGCTGAACGTCGTACAGATATCTTCGGTGTGGGCGACGAAGAGACGGCCATCGGTAAGAAGATCGGCGAGGAGGAGCGTCGGCGCGACGACCGCGTGACGTGGGACGGGCACACGTCCAGCGTCGAGGCCGCCACGCGGGCCGCGCGCGCTCACATCACGCTCGAGGACCAGATACAGCAGATACACAAGGTAATGCAACAGGCTTTAATGAAATTTAAAAATAGAACAAAATTATACAAACTAGATGAGGTTCGATAATACTAGGAGCTCGTGTCTTCATTGTGCAAGTAAAAATACAGTTGCGGACATCAGAATTATTCTAATACCAGCAGGGGCTTCTTTCGAGATGCATGCTTATATGTTTAGTTTTTATCTAATGACTCCATCAGCATGTTCTTAAAGAAAGTTTATCTACTGATAGATATCAAAAATATAATAGATATAATGAATGTATTTTTTTTTGTCTTGTATTTGATTTACAATGAATGTAGGTATAAAAGTCAGTTGTAACAGTTTCGTGAAGAATCCACGTACTTTCATCAATCACTAAGTCTTGTCTGTTTTACATCTCACAGGTCAAGGGTCTACTCCCCGACGAAGAGAAAGAAAAGATCGGTCCGAAGCCAGTAGGTCCGCCGGGCGTGTCCCGCGCAGCCCCGCCGCGCGTGGCGCCCGCGCCCCCCCCGCGCGCCCCCCCGCCCGCGCCCGCCCCCCCCGCCCCGCAGCCCGTGCTGCTGCAGCCGCTGCCGTCGCTGATGGTGCTGCCGCCGATGGCTCCGCGGCCGCCGCTCATACCGACGCCGGTCGGCGCTGTGACTGCGGTTGGTGCTGTGGGTGCCGTAGGTCTGTATTCCTTTTATTAACATAAGCCATTTACTGTATGTATATTATGTATTGGAGAAACATTCAGATATAAACATGCAACAATCCCTTGCTGTTATCAAAATTTTGATAATTTTTTCAGTGTAGATTTTGGTGCTTGGTTCTGAAATTTTTAAATTTTTTTTTATCTTGTATGTTGCTTATTATTTCCCAGGCAGAAATTTTAACAAATAGATTGACTGATGTATATGGTTTTTTCTAACCAGTTTGACATATTTTATGTACATATTGAAATCCAATAAAAACAAAATTCAGGGGCAGTGGCTGCGGCCGGGTTCCCGTTCGGCGCGGTGCCAGTAGAAGAGGATGACGGGCCGGCCGCCAAGCGCGCGCGCACTGAGGATGCGCTCGAACCCGAACACTCCTGGCTGGTACGCCATCCTGGACCTGCACCGCTACAGGTAAGCTATATGACTTACAACACTCGCTTATGATTTAAAATCCTCAAAAAGAAACAAAAGTTTACTCATTTTGTTGCGACTTGGAGTTGGTAGTAAATATAAACTGTAAAATAGTACATGAAAATACTAATCCAGCTGGGACTAGCGAAGAGTTAACAGTATCAATTTCCAGTTCTGGGAGACCTAAAATCTAAATATGTAAATATATAGAATAGAAATTATGACTGAATCACGAGTGTTTCAGTTACTCCAAATAAAAAGTAAACATCTTCTGTATTAGACAATACAATAATCTTTGGCAGTTTTTTTTTACACTATATGGGCTTGCGTTTAGTGCGCTTAACTCGCCTGATGTGCGATAATGAATGCTTCTCCCTTGACACGGCCTCGCCCCGCAGGTGGCGCTGCCGGCGCTGCCGGAGCGCGCGGAGTGGCGCCTGGACGGGCGCGCGCTGCCGCTCAGCCTGCCGCTCAACACCACGGTCGCCGACCTCAAGAACATCCTACAGCGCTCCACCAACATGCCCACTGCCAAGCAGAAGCTGCATTACGAGGTAAACACGAAACAATATAATACATACTTCAACATAACAACATGCCCAAAGTGTTAGGCAGAGGTGTACCAGTTATGTTGTAAGTTCCATGTACTATCGGGCGTTCCCGTAAATTAAACCCAGCACCTCATGCTCAGCAGTCGCATGAGATAGGTAGACCAACAGGACAGCTACAGGCTGTTGTAGTCTAATATGCTAATGAAATTACTGACCACCGCCTAAGTTCATATGCACCGTGGGGATTGCAATGTGTTTTAGGAACAAAGTCATTGTATGAGATCAATGGATAGAAATATATGCTATGACTATTGTGGTTCTTAATTGGAGCCCTTTTTGAAGGATCAGCAGTTAATAAGGTACCAATCAGTGTTTTGGACAAATTCAATCGTAGCAAAACCACTTTTGCTAGATGCTGCCGATTTACTTACTCCGACATCCAAAGACCACCCTTGGGTTATCATTTCGCCTACCTTAACTAACCGATTGTACGTTGCAGGGTCTGTTCTTCAAGGACACAAACACTCTGGCGTACTACAACGTGCCGCCCGGCGCCGTGTTACATCTACAAGTAAAGGAGCGCGGTGGACGCAAGAAGTAGATTCATTCACTCGACAAATTCACCCACTTTTGTTTGGTTTCCACACAGCGGTTTGTGTTCGAGACACTATCAAATGCTTTCTTGTTTTGATCATAATCCTAGTAGGAACATGCCTTGAAATAGTGAAATGTATGGAATTCATTAAATAAATATATAATTATGACATAGACACCAGTCTTCTTATTGTTTAGTTGGTAAGGATACTCTCCGAAATCACTCTAAATCGCAAAAATTAAAACAAGTGCCATTCTAGCAAACATTTATTATAAAAAAAATGTATAAAAATAACAAAAAGTACAATATATTATGATAACAAAAAGCTCTCCAACCATAGTTTATTAAATAAATGATTTTGTTAAAAAAAAACCTGTCTAAAAATATAATTATGCTCACAAATAAAAATAAACATTGATGGAATGTAAAAAACTGGATATTGCACAGTAAAGCACCATGAGACTGTCAAGTAAATGTGTAAATAAAATGTCTTTAAATTACCTCACTTATAACTATGATCACATGACATCAGATTCTGAACGATTCAATAACAAAATTCAACAATAAAGTCTTATAACAAGTAATAAAATGCTGTATATGAATAAATTGGAATGTTCTACTTACAAATGTGAGAATTAAGCAAAATGTGCTCGATTTAAGCTTAAAAGCAAACTTTGACTATATTAAAAGTGAAATGCTAATTCACTGGCGTGTTAATATCAATTCTAAAATATTAAGTCAGTATAAAACAGTTGCATATGGGACGTACCCGTATATATCCCTTATAATAAGCTCGTTTATAGTAGATAGTTATAAATCAGCTTTCTAGCCTTATATGATTCGCTAAATATCAATAAAACACAGCGAATTTCCGATTTGATTTTGGCAACGAAAATAAGGCGTCCGGTTGCCTTTTTTTATAAGTACTTGTACTACCATGATAATTATTCGAAGAAACTGTTATCACCGAACTGTGGAAGTTTATAGTGTGAAAAACGACAACCTATCCAAAAATACAACTTCGATAAAATGCAAAATCTGTTGTTGCTATTTAGCTACAAGCCCTAAAAGGCAGGATGAACACAGGCACGAATTAGCACCAAGTAGATTATGCACCTGTCCCACCGCTGACGAGGGAGCGACTTTTATAGCTACCGACTACTTTCTCGTTCACAATACCTACAGTAGATGTAGGTTCAGTATCCGTTAAAGAAATACAGGCTGGAACGGAAACTGACGCACAAACGATTAGCACGAATTCAGTACATCATTCTGAACCCCGCATAGATTTTTTTTATCGGTAATTTAAAATAAAATGTCCTGTGTCCTACAAAAGTGCAATACCTACACGTCAAAATGTATGGAACTGCTATTTTTTGTCAGAAACGATGTACATAATACGTGGTAACCGTTTTTGCGTCTATGTCCCTTCAACCCTGTCTACATACAGCATGTATTAGAAAGGTGTGGTCATATTTAAAGACGTGACACAGACGCACAGATCATCAAACTGAACAACTTTCTCCGTGAAAAATATGCTGTCCCGCACAAAACTTCATTACTTACTCGACCCAAATGTATACGATACACGCTGTATATTCATGTTAATAGTTGATCGCCGACTGTTCACACTGCCGGCGAGAACTTTTTCAAACAAATAACTCGTTTTTAGTTGCTCACTCGATTCGCTTCTAATCGCCAGTGGTGGGAAAAGTGCAATTAGCAGTTAATTGCATACATATAAAATGTGATAATTATGTCGTTACAATTTAAGTTAAGTTTGACTGAGTTAGCTTATTGCCCTAGTTTGGGTAGGGTTTCAATGATCTCTCTGTAGCGAGCTAGCATCGGCGTGTAGATCTTGTCGTGGTCGGGGTACGGAGTCGCCACTGGTGACACCTTTAGTTCGGAGCCTGAGAGGTAAATACAGATTGGTTAATTGGATTTGGTTATCATTTAAATTAGTATAGCTTTATCTATGAAAAAGCTGTGTTATTGCGGATCCACATTCCGGCAGTATAACGGGATTGCGCGGATCCACGGCATACCGAAGTTTAACCTCTTTTATAACAACTTACCTGGAAGGGCGGTACCGGTAGCAGCGCTCCACACTTCAGCTGCGCGTATCGCTGCTCCCAATAACGCTGCATTCGCGTGTTGATCCTGTTAAAAAAAATCGATCAAGCCAAGTTTTACAAAAGATCTTTTAGCTCATGGATAACGGCGTCATCTTGTTTTTTTTTTGGTTCAATTTTTGTACAAACTGAGTTGACATCTAACAGAGTGTGCATGAAACGGTAGTTTACCTGAACGTATACCGGCGTGTCGAATACATCGGCGAATATCTGCAACAGCTCCTTGTTCACGGACGCGCCGCCCGTCGCTATCAACCGGGACGACTTGTCTGAAGTTATGGGAAAACATAATCATTAACTTTATAGTTGCGGTATGTCTAGTGAAAATTCAGTTATAATGGGTAAATAAATTATTATATTTACGAAATCAAAAAAACAATAATCAACATTGCCATCATTGTGTTGGTGATTGTTAACTGATGCTGCAACTGAGCATTAAATTCTGGTTTTATACTTGATTCGCTGATAGAATACAATTTGTGTATTTTTTGGGACAACACTCTTGCCATCTTATACAGCTTCTGAAAGCCACATTCAAAAACTCGCGTGAAAATCGACGAGTCTGAGAGATACTGTTCAACTGAGTGATTATATGAAATGTTAACATTGTTGCTCGATAAACAGGCGTCCCGCTGAACGAAATCTCATTCAAAAGTCAGTACAAGAACGTTCCTAATTCCCCAAGGCCTCGTCCTAAATACATATAGACGATACTCACCAAGCTTAAAGCCCATATCCTCAGCATGAGCGCGCCTGGCTAGCGCCTGCCCTTCCAGTAGCGCGCGCGCCTCGAACTGAGGCGCCGGCGACGCAGCCCGGCCGCTCGCGTCGTACACCCAGCGACCCACGGAGCAGCGAGGGACTATCTCTGCCGTGTCGTAGTAGATACCTGGGGGACATGGTTGTTTTTAAAAGTCTACAATGGTGTGTGGCTAAATGAAGAAATAGAATAAATAAATTATTATTATAGTACACAGATCAAATTAAATTAACAAGACTGATATTCTGAACTCGTACTTTGAGGAACAAAACTAACCAAAAAAAAGCGTTGAAATCATTTGTTTTGATCTATCAATTTTAATCACGTCTGCGGAGTTTCACTAGATAATCTAATTTGACAAAAAGAACCTGGGTTATTAATCTCTTTTATAATAACTTACCCATATAACCCATGTTCCCTCTCACAGTCGCTGTAAGCAGATCATTGAAGGCATCCCAGTTTTTCCCCGCTAACCTATCCCGATGGTTCTGCCGCGTCAGGGAGCCGTTGGCGAAGCACAGCAGCGCCATGTAGCGCGCGTCGGGCGTCGGGCCCACCAGCACGTGGCCCGCCGGGGGCGCCGCGGCCGCGCGCAGGCCCAGCAGCAGCGTGTCGCTCGTGCCCAGGGACAGCCCCACCCAGCCCGAGCGGAGGCGGAGACCTGACATATTGTCACTTTATGATAGCGGCAAAAGTGACACGTCACATAATTAACCTGCTTGGTGATCACATGATCTAACCAAGATAAGAACACTAGGAAGAAGGATACAAGGACCTCTGAGTTTGTTTCGGTGTTACATCTCAGAGTTATCAGAAAGGAAACGCCGAAATCATCTAGTTAAAAAAAAAACCTATTGTAAATGTGTTGGTACAAACACACTTGCAGAAGTAGGTAAATATCATGCATCATTACAGGGCTAGAAAAGCTCAACTCAAGTTCTCAACTCAAGTTTTAATAATGATATAAGGTACGAAAATAGCAGCATCGAAAGTTGGTCTCAGTGACAAACAAAAAATCCCTCTTCATAAAAAGATGCTAATTGTCAGACAAAATTATACAAGGTGCAAAGTCACCGACGCTAAAACGGTAACCATATACTCAGTATATCATTCTGAACCCGCTGTTCCATACATTTTGACCGTGTATGTATTGAAGTTTTGTAGGAAACACCTGGTGGTTTGCCATGATCTGTTAGTACAGGAATGTTTTAGTATTATTCCGAGAGTGGGTAAGAGATGGCGCTAGACATCTGAAATAGTCCAAAAACATTCCTGCACTGACAGATCTTGGTAACCCCCAGATTTTTTTTAATAACCGGCGCTAAATTTCTTTGTGGGGGGGTTCAGAATGATGTACTGCAGACGTAGTCACCATTTTAGCGTTGGTGTCCCTTTCAAACGTTATTGTTTTGATTTAACCAACCACTTACAAAGCCTTTTACGCTTTAAGACATAATCTAACTCAAACAAACCACAATTAAAGCATGAATTCTCCAATGTACAAAAGTAAACAATCCATCTTGATAAGACATACCTATTATATAGGATAAACGCCACATTAAATCGTAGTTACTGATAAGAGCGTCTTTTTAATCAGCTGAAAGTCAGTGCTGATAACGACGCCATTGATGTTATCAGAACACGTTATGTTATTATAGTTAAACTATTTACGTTACACTTGTGTGTTAGAAGATAAGTATTTTCCATTGAGTGGTTCCGCAAAAATAGTTCAATCTGACCTTTAAGATATAGAGGCATCGTGTTTAAGAAGTTTAGATTTTCCTAAAAAACAATAGGAATTAGCGCAACAGCTGCGCATGCGCTTTAATGGATTCCAGAATTCTGAACATAGGTTAATATTGAGGTTAAAAATGTCATCCCCATTAAACATAGCTATAGTGGTATGAGAATCAGGGTGTGAACTACCTCAACCTCCGTAGAAAAGGGATATTTCGACCTCACCGTTGATGCGTCTGGTGGGCTACGGCCCAACGATTATTGTCGGGCCGTTGTATAATCTCGCGGTTACCCTGTTTTTTTTTTTTAATTTTGCGTGATGTCAGGATTTTGCGTGATATCAGGATTTTGCGTGTTATCAGGATTTTGCGTGATATCAGGATTTTGCGTGATGTCAGGATTTTGCGTGATGTCAGGATTTTGCGTGATATCAGGATTTTGTGTAAAGGCAGGATTTACGGTAGTTCGTATCTGGCGTTGTCGATGCCACTACATAGTAAAGATGAAGACTTTAGAATAGAATAGAATAGAATAGAATATACTTTATTGTACACCAAAATTGATACAGAATGGTTAACCGGGAACTTTACCTAATGTCGATGATACAAACAAAACAAATAACGACTTACCAGCAAGTGCTGAGCAGTTATCACCAGTGAAGGCGATGACGCGACACTCCGGATTGAACCCGTAGCGTCCTACGAAGTAGTGGCAGACGGGGCCCACCACTGTGGCGCTGGGGACTGGGGTGCCCAGCTTACTTGATAGAGACTCGTCGCCACATGCCTGGAGATTTTAATGGAGAGGAAAATGGACTTACAGCCATGAAAAAAGTTTATGTATGTGATGAGAATACATACGTGAAGCTCCACAAAATAAAGTTATCTAATAATTAATTACATACATACAGAAATTCAAAGATAAAATAGTAGTTCATAATAACTCGGCGCTCACAGTAATATCGACTCTATTTATAACACTCTAGGTTTCTAACTCACCTGCAAACACGTTTCATCCCAATGCATAGTCCTGATATCCAGCAGGTTCATGCCCGACCCATCAGACAGGTCTATGGGCGCGATCTTGCCCACCAGCAGTGAACACGCGAAGGAGGACACCAGCGAGATCCTACTGGTCGCGTGGTACACCCGCGGACGAGAGCGGAATATCTTGCGGATTTGGGGACCGGTGAAACGCTCGTATGCGCGCGACCCTGTGATCTTTGACAGTTCCTGGAAGAAAAGAAAATACTAGCTAAAGAACTTTGTTCCCTTTTTTTAAATGTCACATTGCAATATGGCTCTGTATCCAAACAACCAGAATACTACTGATAGAACAATAGAAAATCGGATTTTCCGTTCGACAGATTTATATAATTTTCCATTTGTTTTTTTTTTTTACTTAATTACTAATATTAGATTACTACCATGATGCGATATTTTGTAACGCTGTAAGTAAATCCCTTACATTAACTAACAGCTAAAACATCTCTTCTTCCTTTAACTTTTGTCAACAGTCTCTTTTCTGCTTTTGACTCACCTCGGCTCCCACAACCTCTTCCAGCGCTTTGCAGTCTACCGTAGTGCTGGAGTCCATCCATACGGGAGAATCAGACACGAAGGCGGTCGCCAGCTGCGTGTGTAGGAACTCGTCAGGGGATAGCTTGCCGAGCTTCGTCTCCGCGTCCTTCGACCACCATACTGAACCATGTTGCTGAGAACAAATGTTATGTTTGCAAACTATTCTCTTCCATTTAAAAATCGATTCCACCATTCAAATGGCTTTATCTGTGCCCAGGGCGAGATTTATGCTTTAATATTGTTCCACAATATGGGATGTTATAAAACTATGAATTTGTGATTAACCTATTAGGACACTGTTGGCACAGTGGCTGAGCGGTTGGCTGCCGCACGGAACAAATATTTGTATGGCCTACAGATAGTTGATAGGCACCCACAATACAGGAGAAATTCTTAGTGTGGGGCAACATTTTATAAAAACAAAACAAACAAATCCTAATCTAATTGCCTGTGTAACTTGAATTATAAGCAGATTTTATTTGGACTACTCTCTGCCATATTACAGATGCTATGTAAATAATTATACTAGTTAGTTCACTGGTATTTTACACCCAGTATTAGTTGTATAGACCAAAGTACCAATCTCACCTGTCCAGCCCCTGAAACTGCCACAATGGTAGAGAAGTCAACGCCCGCCACGACCAGGCGGTCCATCACCATGTCGAGTGCCTTCACCCATAGTAGCGGAGGAGCTATCACTTCACCACGGTCCACACCACGCACCACTCCGCCCGCAGTCCTAGGGGTAGAACATAAGACTTATGTTGTCTGACTCTTATGTTGATGATGCAATTTGATTGGTTGGATGATTGACTATTTAATGTTTCTGTTATTTAGATACTTAGCTTAACTAGCCATTTTAATATAATATTACTAGAATAGAATGAAAAACAAAGAGGAATATTAGGAACAAAATTAACTATGTTGAAAAGACCAATAGATGGTCTCGCAATAGCTTGATGAGTACCGTAACACAAATAAAGTATATAATAATAGTTTCTTTTACAGTCATAGGAACATGTAAATACAAACATACCTGAACTCTGGTAGATCAACATCAAACTCAACCTCAGCCTCATGAAGCACACTGAAATCTTCACCAATTACAATGGCTTTTAACTGAAACAGAACAAAACATATTGTTACGAAGTTAATGCATTCATCTCATTAATATTTACATCTTCTTTTTAACTAGGTTCATTATCAAAGTTTACTTAGTTTATTTAAAAGGTTATCTTATATAAACTAAAAATAATTAAGAAATAAAGATTTTTTTCTTTTTATTAGAATTAAATAAGTATAACATCAGTTTTTGAAGTTTTCATTACAGATTTATATCACAAGGGCTTAGGAGCTCAAATATTTTTTAAATACAAACCCAGGTGGACTAAATAGCTAGCCGACAAAAGACTTTCTCATTCATGAACTTTTTTTATTTAATTAAACCTAGGTATTTTTTAAACTTTATTAACTTTGCAGAACTATATCATTATCTTGTTAACTTGTCAGTCAAAAAATTCCATCAATCAATAGCAACGCGCATACTAAATGAGGAGTGATTAATTAAAACCTTATCACCTTGTTTATCAAATTTACGGAAATAAATTAGTTATGCGAATCTCCATAAAATTGCGTGCGAGGTAAAGAAACGCCTGATAAAGAACACTAAAACTTTAGAAAGTTATATGCACTCATTGTCAAACACAAAGTATTTTTTACTTACCCTTTGAGTACTGAAATCAAATCCCAAAAAAGTTTTTCTTGAATCCTCAGTCATTTTTATATTTTGACAGCACGGGCGGGCAATGACACAACTCGGCGGTGCGTTCAGGAACGCGATATCGACTTAGCTTTCGTGACTGAATGCCGTTTTGTAAAATTCCAACGCGATTTCACGATATCATTATAGTATTTTATTAGTCTCAGCACACAAATTAATCGCTTTAGTTGGATGTTTGGTACTATTCGATAAAGAAGCCCCGGCAAGGTGGCTATTATATCATTGAAAATAGTTACCTACGAATCGCTGTCTTTTGTTATATACCTATTTCTTTACCACACAAGATGATTTTATATTTCCTTATATGGACATAACCAATTTTTGTTTTTCGAAAAGAAACATTTTTGTTTTTTTTTTCATATTTATCTCATCACCATGATTAGCTACCGCCATCAAAGATTTTTCTTCCTCTCACTTCTAATTAGGGACTATTAAAAAGTACACAGTAAAACAAGAAGTCTTTAGCCAGTCTCGCTGAAAATGTTTAGTAAATGTTGATCTATGTTTAGTATTGATCATACAAATTATGATTCGCCAACCGCTGTTGAATAGCCACTAGAAAATCAGCGAAGCAGATCGACACACAATAGAACAGTTACCTATGTTGCATTGTTAGCCTTTTTAAGTAACATGCTTGTATGAATCATAGCGTGGAGGCTTACCTCACAGGTAGGCAGAACAGGTTCAGTGACCTATATAGCATCACACTAATGACCGCCGCGGGTACACATGCTTAATTGAACAAAGCGCCTAATATTAGCTTATGTTGTATTTTTTAAATTACCTGGTTAGCTAGTGTTTTGTTAGGTACTTTTGAAGGTGTAAAATAAGTTAGTATTTTCAAAGATTCTACTGCTAGCGTAAGTAATTTCAAACTTTAATTGTAATTGAGAAGGTCGTTGTCTTTCTAAATTATCTTATTTTTACTCTATTGACTTAATTATAAATACTAACTACTTTAATAAGTAAAAGCTGGCATTCCATATAAAATATGTTATAAGTTGCCCGTTTTTGAGACGTTAACACTATTTATCAGTGCCTGATACTTTTATGTTTGCAAATTGCATGTACCTGGTAAAGACTTCTTGCTATCATAATTTTAGTAGGCGGTCTGTAGGTGACGTTAACTGGATATTGCTAAGCATAAATTCTCTTTAATTTTGATGAATAAAAGAGAAAAACTGCTTACTTAGTACGCTAAACGAACGCTTTGACTCAAAATATCTTTCTCACACTCTTTATTGAAATACTTACGTTACGTTAATATGCACCTTTAATTACCTCATTAACTACCTCAATAGTTTACACTTTACAACACAAAGTAGATTGTTATCTGCATTAAGTAGAGCAATGAGCTTCTTTGTTAACAGGATCGATTCCCGCATATCCCTATCACCCGAGATAAAATACATTTAGATTTATACTAGCTAGATAATTATGATGCCTATTTTATTAAAACAATTTGTTAGTAAGTAATTGCTATTACCTAAGTCATTCAATATACGACCAGTCAGTCAGTAAACTGAGCATCGCGTCGTATAAGTTTGCAGTGCAAGTTAATAAAAAGCATTTGTTAGTCAAACAAGTAGTTGAGGACTTCACTTCAATAAATTTTCCTGTCTGCTTTGGTCTGTTTCATCGGAGTTTCTAACTAATCGAGTCTAAATTGAATTATCCTCAACTGTTTTATGCTACAGTAACCGACAGCTATAGCGACAAATGGGGAAAGAGAGGTCGTGGATTCGAATCCGTTTTCCCCCGTTGTTGGGCTAAAGTAGTAACCTATTCTAAACACAGGTAAATGCCCATATGGCTATAAATAACACACGTATATAACAGAAGTAGTACCTACATACCTGATTGGCTAGAGAAGGCGAAACACCGAGACAGTTGGAAAGGAATGGTGGAGGCATTTGCCCAGCAGTGGGACATACAAAATAATAGAATAGAATAGGCTAAACAAAAAAAAAACCTACATACTTATGTTACAACGTGTTATAAACCTATTAGTATGAAGTTTTGCAATGAAACATCCCCTTGTCACGGCTTGCTACATGACATCGATGTATGTATATCATGTACATGCATATGTATTGATGTAGAAACTACCTACCGGTTGAATGAGTACCTAGCTGTTCAGTGTTCTGAATATGTTTCAATCGTGCTGCGATTAGAAACTTTTTACTAAAAATCTAAAATCCCATAAAATTCCATCAGTTTCCTTCCTTCCTTTATAATCTTCACTCAACATTTCGTCAACTATTTCCACACATCGTATCTAGTTGACCAAAAAGGTGGCACTCACACAGCTACGGACAAACACACACAGGGTTCCGTGTGTGCTTACAAGGGTGGCATGTAACAAAACTAATCGAATGGAAAACCTACACGGGTGGCGAGGCGCGCTTTCGACGGCTATATTTATCTGTGCCACCCCACTAGGGACTGCTTGGACGCGCTGGGACGAACGCTTACGCCTTTAAACTTCAAATACGTGTAACTTTGCGAGCGTTTGATCAAGATATTAGTGGAACGCAGCCTTTCGGTAGCCTTCTTTTTTTAAACCGTTGTCAAAATCCGGCGGGGTTTTTGTAGTGATGGCGCTAGAAGTATCATGTAGACGAATTGTTTGAGGAAGTGTTTTGAGAGACTTTTAAATGAATAATACTTTTTAATGACTTTTACTTTTTTTATGAATGTGAAGTTACTATGTCCGTCTGATACCATAGACGCTAACCTGCATGAAATTTCGCATACGAATAGGTCATGTAGGATACCTTTTATCCCGGCAGTACATTCCTTGGGATAATTTTCATCCACGCGGAAGCCTAAGACAGTAGCAAGTCTAAACTAAGAATAAAATGTTCCAAGTTTTATAATTCCGATATCAACCGTCTCAATGTAGAGCTATTGTATGAATCGTAGTAAGCAGCTATGTTAATGTACTAGACGCATAGACGTGCTTATCCCATCGTACGGTGACTATTACAACGTACAAACATTAGGCATCAGTGGTAATTAGGTTTTAATAATTAGTGTCCGACCGAAGGTTCATTTCTGGCCGAAGTCGAAGCCGAAACCGATTGTACAGGCGTATTTACGATACAACAAAACAAAAAGCTATGCATCACCAGTCTAGTTTTATTAGTCTTTGTTGAGGTCAGCTTCCAATGGAGAAATGTAACCCGAAAAAGAAAACTAACTGCAACAGATTATTCAGTATGCTGAGCATTTGGCAGGCATTCAGTGATTCCGCGCCGTGTCGCGTCGCTAGTTCGTGCCAAGTGCAACAGGTGGCGTTACCTGAGCGCGACGCTTTAGGTTCGCTTTTCATTTGTTTTTATCAAATTCTACTCGTACGTTTGTGCAGTGTATGATGGGTG
This sequence comes from Standfussiana lucernea, assembly GCA_964057025.1. Taxonomy (NCBI): domain Eukaryota; kingdom Metazoa; phylum Arthropoda; class Insecta; order Lepidoptera; family Noctuidae; genus Standfussiana; species Standfussiana lucernea. The sequence goes on along the minus strand of OZ059790.1, from coordinate 15,723,367 downwards.
GATAAATGAATGGGGTGACAAATGGTTCGTAGTTTTAGTCAGTAGGGTAAGCACGTTTTTTACTACGAACCAAATATAAGTTCTCTTCTGGAAGGTTTGGAATCACGTGTTGAACTTGTAGGTACAAGCAGTTTGCACGTCAATGTCCCTTAGAACGTATAATAATTATAACTATTACAAGGTACCTAATATTGTTTACCTGCGAGTTTCTATAGCCATTAGCAGAAATTCGGTGTAGTGTAAGGTGACATATGCCTATATGTATAAATACACACATCAAAAGTGTCTAGGGATCAAGCATTTTTATGCGGATTTCTTGAGATTGAGATGTGGCTTTGTAATAAATTTATGATTTTATAAATTTATATGGATCCTTTTTGGTGCATTTCGTAATTTGAATCAGGAACTCTCAATCAAATTCGAGTAAAAGATGAAAATAAGCTGTCAATATTTTCCCTATAAAAACATACAACGCATTGAAGACATTATTAGTGCTACTGTTTCCCTACTACTGATTAAAACCAACGTTATTATGGAGCGGCGACGTCATTTAAGCAGGGAAGAAATGCTCAGAGCCGTGGGAATGATAGAAGCTGGTTCCCGGCAACGTACTGTGGCTTTAGCTCTGAATACAAGTCAGAGTGTTATCAGTCGACTTTGGACACGTTACCGAAGCACTGGTACCGTGGCTGAGCGCCATGGAGGACGGTATCGCTGCACCACACGGAGACAAGACCGATACATTCAAATCTTAACTCGAAGAGCTCCAACAATAACCGCCATGATGTTAGCCGTGAGGCTTCATCACTCTTCAGGGAACTTAATTAGCGACCAAACAGTCAGAAACCGCTTGCATGAAGTGAACCTTCATTCCCGAAGACCGCTACGGGTACCACCTATAGCAATGCACAATCGTAGGATTCGATATCAATGGGCTCTTGAACACAGAAATTGGGCAGAAGAACAATGGCGTTTCGTGTGCTTTTCTGATGAGTCTCGTTTTGGTATGAGACCGGATACAAGACGTATACGACACTGGAGAACCCCTGGACGCCAACAGCGATTAAAATCCTGCCAGGAAGTCCATCCTTATAGTGGTGGAACCATCATGGTATGGGCGGGTATTTGGATCGGCGGAAGAACTGAGTTGATTTGGATCAGAGGCAACCTCAACGCTCAAATTTATGCTGAGACGATTGTATCAGACGTCATCGTTCCTCTACAAGTGCAAATCGGTCCCTTATTTCAGTTAATGCATGATAATGCACGACCGCACACCGCAAGAGTTGTAAGACAGACTCTCGCCGCATCTAACATCAATGTCCTGCCCTGGCCTGCTCAGTCGCCAGACTTGAACCCGATTGAGCATGCATGGGATATGCTACAGAGAAGAGCTCTGCCGAATATGGAGGGTATCCAGTCGCAAGAAGACCTTTTTTTGTTGTTGCAACGAACATGGGCGGCCATTCCACAGCGTGATTTGGATGAACTCATTTTGAGTATGCCAAACCGATGTTCTTGTGTTGTTAGTGTTCGCGGTAGAAACACGGATTATTAATTGTTTAAGTTACCCAATAAAATTTTAAAGAAAACTGTTATTTCAGTCTTTTTTTCGAACTTTAATGTTAGTGGTTCAAATGTCAAAAATCCCTTTATTAGGAAAATGGCAAATTTCTTTATTAATGCAAAGGTGACTTGGTTTATCGTTACTGTGACAAACGAAAACACTTTATTTGATGAATCCTTAAAGAAAATTTTAATTAATATCAATCAGGAGAAAAGTTATTGCAAAAATATATGTTGATCCCTAGATACTTTTGATGTGTGTATATGACGGCGTAAGCGATGGCTGAGCGATAGCGCCGTTGTCATTAGGGTTCGGTGGTACCGGGTTCATGATGAAATGTTAACATAATAGTTTTGGTTTCGGTACACAAAAATCACAGTTTATTATTTAACACTAATTTACATTAAATAACACTAACAAACAATCTCCACAAAATGGGCAAACCGACAGTTTCGTTCTGAAGGAGTGACTTGGTTGGAGTTCCGAGCAAAAAGTGATTTCGGCACAATCCCCACTCTACAAAACGACTCTGTCCACGTGCCGCCATTAAAACAACATCTGACGTCACGGCGTTTACCCCTACTACAATGGTCAAATCAGCAACTTGATGTTTAAAAGTTATCGCTTTCTCCGACACGGCCATACTGACAAGTCACACGTCCTCGTGTGCTGTATTACCTGGCGACAAAACAAAATGCATTTGTAGACAATATAAGATTGCTCGGCCTACCTGACCTCAAACAAAGGACTTGCATTTGAAGCGACACATCAAGATTTAGAAAAGTCAAATGAAATAAACTAGAACACAATATCAATGCACCAAGTAAAAACAAAGTAGTCAACTTATTATCAGCCCTTCTCGCTGGTAATGTCTGATACATCACACACAGCCCTTCTCGCTGTCGTGCACACAATAGATTGGACAGTACCGGTCCTAAGACCTGGCAAGCCCAGTACCAAAAGTCAGTATCAGTCCTTCACACTGATAAGCCTAAACAGGACGCATGTTACCGGGCCTTCTCTCCGGTAAACCGTCCGCTTAAGAAATACTTTGTGCATTAACATTAATCGGAACGAGTTGATGGGCCTTCACCCGCATCATCTAGATCCAATTCTTCACTAATTACGTCTAATTCGCTGGGGATATGACCTTGTGGCATCCTTCTTATGCGATCATGAGCATACTTGTATGTTCTATTACCATTCAAAGATTTTAAAAGATAACGATCACCGTCAAGTACTTCTACAACTTTAAACGGTCCCTTATATTTGGGGTCTAATTTAATCTGATTCCGTTCTTTATTTTGAATTAAAACCAAATCACCAACACTGAAATTAACTACTTTGGCCTTATTTTTGTCAAAACGGGCTTTTTCATAAGCCGCACTCTTAATACCGTCCACCGCGTGTTCTCTCGCCTCTGTTAGGTCAATTCCGGTTTCATCATCGTCGTTATGAGCCATTGATAAAAGCATTCGAATACTCATTCAAAAGGGACGTCAACCGGTCCTTGTTTTCGTTTGAAATATCAGAATCAACATTGTAAAGATCAATTACGGGAGGTAAATCGCAACAACCTACATTTGTGACTTTCGAAATACGTAGGGTAGATTCAGTTAAATGTACCGTATAGCCAAGTGTCAAAATATCGCGTCCGATCATAACATCGTATTTCATACAATCGTCGGGTAGTACGTAAAATAAAATTGACAGTTCGTTATTGTCGACCACAACATCGCTAAGAATTTGTTCATTGCTAAAAACATTCGAATTATTACCGATACCAATTACTTGTACGGTTGAAAGTGAACGTTTGCCCGAGAATTTATAAGCTACACTTTGTTTAACGAGAGAACACTCGGCGCCGGAATCAAAACAAAATGAAAACGACTCACCGGATTGTTCCAATTGCCCGCAAACACCTGCTATTTCGCAGCTATCGACGCGTCGCTCCGCCGTTGCGTTGGCAGCGCTGCCCGCCGACGATGACGCGCCACCCGCACTGCCGCGTTGGCAGTTCGTAGAGATGTGTCCAGCTTCTCCACAACGGAAACACCTTATTCTTTTGCTGGAACCCGATGAAGTCGCCGCCGGTGTAGTTTTCTGGGCGTTAGCTCCAGCAGGCTGCGTAAACTTCGAACGACAGTTCACCGCATTGTGTCCCGGTTTTCCGCACTTATGGCACGTGAACATAGTGGAAGTTTGTGGCTTTAAACGCTTTGCATCAGTGGCGCCATCACCGGTACTGCGATCGAACTTCCGCTTCAGACTTGCACTCGCCTTAATCTCCTGCAGTAACTTGTTGCGTGACGTTATTTCGCTAGTAAACGCCAAGCGATTAAGCCGAGAGTCGAACTGAGAGACATGAGCGAGCACATACGACGTGGCTATTTCTTCATGGCTTCGATTCTTCCATCGTGCCAACAGGGTAGTCATTAGGCGGCTGGCGTACGCTGCGAGACATTTGCCCTCCTTCGGCTGGCCGTTGTGGATGTTAACAAGCGATGCAGCAAGAGTTTCAGTGGATGCATAACGCGCAAGGAATAAGTTGCGGAAATGCTGCCACGTCATGCCTGCATGCGAAATCTGCGACAGCCACGATGACGCATTACCTTTCAGGGCTTTGCTCAGAGCTATAATAAGCGATGCACCCTCTAGTGGACGTTCGTCGAGGCAAATATCGATAGTACCGCACCAAGCACGTGGATCGGTATCTGGTAGCTCCGGATTAATTTCTGCCAGCATGATCTGAGGTGCCACTGTTGGTGTCCTGATGGCTTCGATCAGCTGCATCATGTTCTTCTGCTGCATCTCGAACATAGCACGCCAGTGGGAATCGAGTCCAGATCCCAATTCTGATGACGGCGTAAGCGATGGCTGAGCGATAGCGCCGTTGTCATTAGGGTTCGGTGGTACCGGGTTCATGATGAAATGTTAACATAATAGTTTTGGTTTCGGTACACAAAAATCACAGTTTATTATTTAACACTAATTTACATTAAATAACACTAACAAACAATCTCCACAAAATGGGCAAACCGACAGTTTCGTTCTGAAGGAGTGACTTGGTTGGAGTTCCGAGCAAAAAGTGATCTCGGCACAATCCCCACTCTACAAAACGACTCTGTCCACGTGCCGCCATTAAAACAACATCTGACGTCACGGCGTTTACCCCTACTACAATGGTCAAATCAGCAACTTGATGTTTAAAAGTTATCGCTTTCTCCGACATATACATATACTGTGCTTATACCCTTTGAGGAATGCAGGTGTAATATGTCACACTCACTTGTTCACTTTGAACGAAGCTTTTTTATTGGGAAAATGTAGCAACCTAAAAAAAACGATTAAATCATCATCTGTCTAGCCTTTTCCCAAATATGTTTGGGTCGGCTTCCAGTTTAACCGGATGCAGCTGACTACCAGTATGTTACATGGAGCGACTACCTATCTGACCTCCACAACCAAGTTATTAGGTAAGTACTGGGTAATACGATACCCCTTGGTAAGACTGGTTTCATTCTTTCGGGCCACTAACTACGTATAATGACTGTCAAAGAACTACAATTGACAGCCGGGACCAACGGCTTAACCTGCTTTACGAGGCACGGAGTAAATTCGGTATGTAATGGGTGGTCACCCATCCAAGGATCGACCTAGTCAAGCGCAGTTTATGAGATCCCGGAAGAGACCCGAACAGCTGTTATTATTGAACTGCAAGCTCCACTAAAACCATTTCAATTATTTAATTTGCAATTTTGTGATAAACTGTGGTCTTATTTTATCAAATCTGAGCAGTTTCATTTCATAGTGTACCTACCTATCCTTTTTCTACCATTTGGTAGCTTCCTTTTTACGATCTGGAAGCCTTCCTTCTAAGATTTCGTAGGCTCCTTTCTACGCGTTCGTAGCATCCTTGCTACGAGTTCAAAAGCTGCTTTCTTCGTATTCGTAGGCTTTCTACGCCTTCGTAGGCTTCTTGCTACAAATTCGTAGGCTTTCTACGACTTCGTAGGGTCCTTGCTACGAATTCGTAGGCTTTCTGCGTCTTTGTAGGCTTCTTGCTACGAATTCGTAGGACCCTTTCCACGATTTTATAGCGTCCTTGCAACGAGTTTCGAGGCTCTTTTCATCGAATTCGAGGATTTTGTCGGGATTTTTTTAGGACTTCTTTGCCTTTCTACAAATTGTATTGTAAGCTTAACATAATGCAGAAGTAAGCAAGCACACTGGGTATAAAGGGTTAAGTGCTCGCACGGAACAATATTGTATAGAGTACATAACACCACGCCTGCATTTCCTCGAAGGGATAGACAGAGATGTAGTTTACAGATTTATTACAAACCCAATTCGCTAGGTATGTCGGAGTCCCATATAATAGGGGGCGAGCCTATTGTCAACTGGGCACCAGTCCAGACTCCGGGCTATTACTGAGACATTGCTGATGGAAAACCCCAATAACACTTTAAATCGACCCAGGACACCATGGTCAGCGGCAGCGGTTGCGGCCACTGGACCGACGAGACAGACATCGTTTTTCTGTAGGTTACACAAGTGATTTTTATGACACAGTGTCTTTGCTTTAATGCCGCTGAAAGCACAGAGCAGATAAAGGAGGTGACCTCCTTTATATGTTCTGTGGCTGAAAGCCTTTGCTAGAAGTTTCTTCAGCTTCCTCCTTATAATAACAAAAATATAACTAGATCACATCACGTAAGTCATGACTGTACCGCTACGAATCCATTTTAGCAGCCAAGTTCCAACCATTGCTGCTTCACAAACTCCTTTCTAAAGTCTCTTATATACAATGCCGTCAATGCACACTATACGCCGGTACTTTTCCAAACGTTGGTTAGCCATGGGCCATCGTGTACAAAGCGAAGTGGGTTACAATGGCGATCGTGGGCGATGTTTTGTAACATGTAACTGTAGCGGCCTACGAAATGTCGTAGTAGTTCTACGGTGATAATTAAGTACCTACTCCGATCGGGAAAAGAACGGAAGGAAAAATATGTATTTATTTATTATTTTTTTATAAAATTACAGTATAAATTCTGATTGATTTGATTGCATATTCAGTTTTGCTTACATCGTTAGAAATCAAAGGGAATCCGAGAATTAAAGTAGGTACATATGTATAAGTAGCTTCCGAAGCGTAAGCTTGTACGAATCATCAGGCTGTTTTACTACAGTTAGAATATTTACGGCATGGCTGACGTGACTTTGAACAATTAAGAAAAAAACGTTTTTTTTTCTGTTCAACCCCTAAAAGAGTATTGATAGTGTAGAGTGTTCGCATTTGAAGATCGAATTAATTGTTGTACGTTTTATAATAGACTAGGTCTGCCCACGGTTTCGCTTATGAGACTGTGTATAATATTGGCACCATGAGTTAGTGAGGTCGTAAAAAAATTGTATTATTCCTTTGCAGCATCTGATCTGGCTGATTTGGAAAATTGGCAATTGTGAGATGATCGAAAAGTATGGAAAAAGACATGCTACACCGACCCAACAAAAAATGGGTAGGGGGCAGGCGAATTATGATGATGTATTATTAAACTATTAGAAAACCAATCTATTGGTTTTAATGAGTTTCGTGTTAGTGTGGTACGCTAGTCGTCGGCGTGGTACGCGCAAGTGGCGTCTGGGTGTCGGGTCGCGCCGCGAGGATGCTGCGCCTCTTAAAATTGTAAACAAGAGCTTTTTCGATTGGTGGGCGGGCAACGCGCAGGCGTTGCACGAAGTGAGCTTGTAGCGGCGGCCGCTCTCTTTTATTTAGCAGGTTTAGTTTTACTGGATTTAGATTTTTGGATTGTGATAGTCGACAAATAATACAATTATTGATAACTAGAAATTTTAAGTTAAACATGATAATCTCTTTAGAAATTTTATTCTGTCATTTTAGGCGTGATGTGCCCCCTCAAACCTCTTTACGATGTTTAACTAGAATAACAGATGTTTCTATTAATCCAGAATGTTGCCAAAAACACTAAGGCAAGCCAAACTCATAATCGTTATAGACATGACTAAATATTTCTTAATCTGGGACTAAAATGTAACTGTTTCAGTATGAGGAATGAACCACCACTCCAGGACACACTGAAAATGTACATTGTTTCCATGTATTCATTGTTACACAGTGCAGTTATCGGCAGATTGTCTAAGAGATGAAAAGCTTTAATGTAGGCTGTTGTAGGTAAGTGTCAAAAGTTGAGGAACGTTTCCAGAGATAAGAGTGGAAATCGATTGTCGTGTGTTGTCCTGCCGCCGGCACGAGGTCGAGGCTGCGTGCGGCGCTGCGCGTGGTGCGGGCGGGGCACGGAGCGCGGGGGCGGGGCGAGGCGCGTGCGCGGGCCGGCCGGGGCGCGGGCGGCAGACGCGCCGCGATGGTGGGCCGCGACAGCCGCTCGGAGAGCGCGGCGCGCCCCTGGGCGCCGCGGCATGAGTAGCGCGCCAGCCCGGCCCGGCCCGCGCGCCCGCCATGGCGCAGGCCGCGCCCGCGCCCCATCGCACCCACTCCTTCGCGAAGAAGACCTTCCACAAGCCGACGTACTGCCACCACTGCTCGGATCTGCTGTGGGGCCTCATCGGGCAGGGCTACGGCTGCGAAGGTACGCGTCGCGCATGCGCCCCGCGCGCGTCGATACCGGCTCGGCGCGCGGCCGCCGGCACGACCAGCGCGTTATGCAACCCGGAGCGGGCGCCCGGCCCCGGGCGTGTCCTCCCGGCGTCCGCCCCGATCGATACGCCCCGGAGCCCGCGCGCCCGGCCTCGCTCCCGGACCAGCCTCGCGCTGTTCACGTGCACGCGTCGCGTGCTCGCCCTGTATCGCCTTGCACTTGAAATTTCAAGGACGTAGGAGCCGCCGCATGTGGCTCCTCGCGGCGGCTGGTCGCGGTGCACGTGAGGCCCGCGCAGGCCTGCGCTGGTGTAAGTCCGTGGGGGATGTGCTCGCTCGTGGGGGGGGAGTAGATCAGCTGAAAGTCGAGGGTGTCGGTGGCAAGCGAGTGAGCATTCGGGAGCATATCGATCGATCTGTTTTGTAAGAGGTTTTTTCGTAGCGGTGGTGCGGGGCGGGGCGCGGCGCTGCATCCCCCGCTCGTGTATCTCTAGATCTAAGCGTCGTGTGTTCGTATCCCCGACTCCCCGAGCTAGCCGAGGTGGTAAGTGACCATTAGCCGCAGGGTGTCCGCTGTGTCCTCCATCCGACAGTCGCGACGTTAACTAGGTCCGAGATGAGAAGACATCTTGTTTTTGCGCATTTTGTTTTGGTCCCTTGAAGTTGCCTTAGATTGTGACATCAAACTGAAAATCGATGAACGCTTTCTTCTTGACTCTCACGTTTACGAAGCTTACACGCCAATGTTGTTACCGTTAAGTGTTCTTTACGTATTTTGTGAACATGAACAAGCGATTCTTAGATGGAACTCGTACTTGAAGCCGGCTGTTTGCCCTCGGTGTTCGTGGCTTACATTCATTTGATATTGGTCATGAAACTAATACCGATGTATTACTTGTAAAACCGCAAATTTTCGTAAATTAGTATCGCAGTTTCACGTTCATTTATTCCATAGTTTCGTACATTAATTACATCACAAATATTCCTGTTGGTTTTTTTCCTCCTAATATCGAGCCCTACGTCACGTCATCGCATTATTAACAAACATAACAGTTGCTGTGACTAACAGTAGTTAAAATTTAGAAATCGAGATAACATATATCAATGCGGAAAATGAAATTAGGTATTCATTTAAAATGTGGTAAAATCCTAGTTTAACGATGACGATGATAAATGTTGTATGGTAGGTTAGATGAAATTGTAACAATTTAGCGTCTCTGGGCGACTTGCGTAGCTGGCTCGTGTAGCGTATCGATCTTCACGCCGCGTCCCAACGGGATTGGGCAAAGAGAAGTGACGGCTACACTCTACATTCACTACGCCCAACTCTATGGAATCATTAATATTTAGGTTTGACTTGTTACTTCTGAATGCCAAACGCAACTATGAAACGCGGCTAGTGTCACTTATAATCATTGTAAATAACCTCTTGATTATTACTTCATCCGAATCAAAATAGTTTTAACTAACAAATAATTGGAGTAAGGTACTAGAATATATAACTTAATCGGTATCTTTTGCTCTTTTAAGTTATTATAAATGCGCCGTGTTACAATAATTATGGTGTAGGCACATCATCCGACCAAAACAAACTATGGTAAACTCTCAGGTCATAAAGTTGTAGTCAATGTATTCAATCATTTATACATTAAATATTTCTGTAATACTAAGGTACTTACTTTCTTAAGTACTTAACTGTTTTTGGTATTTCTTTATAGTGTATTAAAATTCGCGTATTTCCCCTTCTACAACTATGCGGCATAAAAACCACACATTTAAACTTAATGAAATAAAAACTGTTTCAGCATCAAGTAGCATTATTCCTTTCTTAATGATCTGATGGAGATCTTAATAGGAGATAGAGTAAAGAACTTCTCAATGTGTACAACGCACACACTTCCATACAAATTTGCATCCCCTATGTAACTCCCTAAAGGATGGAATGACCAAAAACGGCAAAAAACCTGGATATGCTTTTAAAATAAAAATATTTAATTTCGTCCTTCTAACTTTGAAAATGACGGATGTCGTCACGAGCATTAGGGGCGGGATTTGAAAAAACCAAAGCACACCTTGCAATAAAAGCGAAATCTTTTCCTAAAAAAACCAAACCCAAAGAATAGCAATTAATTTTCATCAATTTCTGGAATATTCATAAACACAACATGGTTAGACTAATGTTAAACTGTCTTAACTACTATTTGAACTCACTGAATATCTCGGTAACCTATATATTTTTGCGCAGGTAGGTTTAAAGTTAATTTGAGTTTTACCTGCAGTATCACAATATTCGGTCTACCTTCACCTACATCTTCTTTTTGTTCTCGCAGCCTGTTGCTACAGTTCACAATAACTGGTGGACTGTCGACTTGTCGACGCGACGTTCTTGCCACCTTTGTTTTTATCTTAATACCAACGTTTCTTAAGGCTTTTGCTCACGATGACGATGTAACAATTACTGTATTATAGATTTGGAATAATTTTGAGGAGATCCGTAGAATAATGATGTTTATTCTGTAAATTCGCTTTTACACGTAAAAAGTAGATGAAGTCGGTGATACCCATCTGACTACGCTAAAAAAACACCAAAGGAAACTCAGAGATAACATTCTCTTTAAAATGACCCTGCATTAAAAAAACATCTTAAAACAACGGCTAACTAAGCAAAGTATATTCAAAGAGAGGCTTACAGCCTCTCTGCTCCATATGCTCAAGACGAGATGTCTGTTTTAAATTATTTTATTTTTATTTTAGTCTACCTAGACTAGAGGGCCTTAGAAGTGGCAATCGTTTTCAAAGCAAATCTTCGTTCTACATCGAGTTTCAACGGGATTAACATAAGTTTCACTATACTGTTAAGTTTACAAGGTGTAGTTTTGCATCCTCGTCAAAATTCAGGGGGTTGTCATAGAAGACGTAAATAATCAACATAAATTACGGTACCTGGTCAATAATAATAAACGTTGCTTTTTTTTTGTTTTTTAATTTGACACTATTTCAGAAGCCCTTCTCAAAAGAGGAGAATTACCCGTTTATCGAATAAACATCTGCGTTTGTTTGTGTGTGTGAAAGCGTGGTTATAGGGCTAGTATTAGACGGGCCACGTTTTAATACGAGTGGTGTACGCTTACCGATTTCCGATATTAAGAAAAAATATAAAAAAAATACCTACCCATTTTATTATTGATTCGGGTCGGCAATCATTAGCATAGTTACCTCCTTGAATTTGACGAGCATGCAAAACTACACCTTGTATTATTTTTTCTTTTGAAATGTCGGAGTACTCGTACTTTTAGGTCTACCTCTGCCTAACCCTTCCAGAAATTACAGCCGTGATGTTTATTTATTTATGTACACACAGAAGACAACACAAGAAATAACATAATATATGAGTACAAAGGTACTGCTTGTTTCTTAAGAAATTTCTACCAACAGACCTGCAAAAGGAGAAATATAGACGATAGTGTAAGTAAGTAAGTAAGTAAGTAAGTATATTTATTTGCATAAAATGTGGTAAATACAGGATGTTATAAAATGTTTTAGAGCAGGACACATTCCGCCGTAATAATAGCATGCAAATTTTAAAATTATTTTTTACACAAAGTACATTACATACATTAACTTGACCACTTATGTAACCCTTCATACAATTATGTAAGTACATTTGAAAAAAAAAAAAAATAATCCTACAATTAGATAAAAACAAAAGAAACACAAACACAAAATAAAAATACCTACACCTTACATACATCTAAAACATCAAACAAAAGAGTAATACTTAAACACCTACACCGTAAACATGTCAAAATCTTCACTATAACCATATTTTAACACACCATCATTAAACAAACACACGAGAATAGGGAGTGTGCGAGAATAGGAAGAGAAAAACGTGTTAATGTGCCTAACCTAACTTAACTTACAATAATAAATATAAGTAAATATTAATATATACTTATATAAATACATAATACTAAGATATATAAACAAATAAAAATGATGTTACGTTATGTTGCTTATAATCAAGCATAGTAACAGGTAAATTAATTCATTACGTTTCGGAGTGTTTCATCTAGAGGGTTCTTGCTTGTTAACTCTGCCGTTCGTTCGTATCGTTTTTAGTCAAAACTAACTCGTACTTGTCTACGACAAAGGTTTTTGTTTTTTCTTTCTCTTTATTTATAACCAATCACTTTTATGCAAGTGTACATGCCAGTCCCATCGGACTTTAAAGTCTTTGACAGAAGTAAAATGATCAACAATTACAAGACACTTTAGAAAGATAAATAGGTCTAACAACTAGCGATCTTAGGTTCCAATTCAGCAGCTCATTGGCATCCGTTTTTATGTTAGGATACTCCTAATACTTGCTGCTTCCTAGATTTCTCTCTCCAGCACAACACTACAACCAGATATTCTTGTAAAAAATACTGATATTGGTTAGAAAAACACATTTATATTTTTGATTACGATTTGAGTTCTTTTAAAAACAGTAACTTGTAAAATTATCTGGTGTAAATTATTTAAAAAATCAATTTACGTTTCAATAAAATAACAATTGATAACAAAATCGTACGTTTTATCATTACGATTAGTGTCTGATCAGCAATAGGCATGGCCCTAATTGTCCCCTTAAGGCACTGTAAACTCAACTAGCGAAATATGACCGTTATATTTAGGAACAGCAGCTTACCCGTTCCGAGAAATGTGTTTTTTTTTATATATTACTTAGTTAGGTTAGGCTCGCCTTTGACCACTATGTTACCTAGAATTAAAAACTCCCAAAGATAACATAAAAGTAACATATTTATTTGAAACTTGAAGAATTTCCTTTAAAACAGTCATCAAACATAACACTCTAAAATGGAGTTCCATTTCTTAGCGAAATGCACATTACAAGCGCTATCAAAAGATTTGTATAATATATCATTCAAACAGCGGATTTACATTACCCATTTAGTTAGTGTGACAATTATTTCTTAGTACAGATCATTCATATCGTAGCAGTCTGATGCGGTGTATATTGTGCAGTTTTTAACGTCGTCATGGCTGATAGGAATTATTATGTAGAAAACCAGATCGCAGTACAAGTCATAAACGTAGGACTGAATCACATTGAGCAGCATGGAGATTGATGCACACAAAATAGCTATTTTCTTCTCAATACACACAATGTGAATTGATGCTAATAAATGTTATCCAGGCCGTAGACTTCGAAGAAAGCTGTGACAATACGTAATACGCTAAAATGGTACAAGAAGTATAAGAGTACTCTTTTCAATATTGCATTATCAGAAAACGGATAAATTCTTGAAAGTCAAGTCAGAACAAACAATTACATTATCCAAAGTCTAACAAAGAGGTAAAAACAATAGTTGTGAAAAAAACCCAGAATAGGTACAGTTTTTAATATCGATATCACACCGTTTTGCTTCTCTTCATGAAAACGGCTGACTTTAGTGGGCAACAATAAGCTGAAAATTATAAGTAGAAACGTAGCAGCCTTTGTCAAAGATTTGCTCCGTAGTATCTCGTAGCAAGGTCCGCGTAGCACCGTAGAAAGTGGGCGTAGCGAATTGTAGTAATTCCCCGTAGCGGCCTACGGCGTAGCAATGGGTCTACAATGCACAAAACGATTTTTAGATTTTTATAATATTTATAGTTTGTTATATTTATTGGTGCTCAGTAATTTATGTGAAGCGTTTACTACGGCGTCGTACGTCACTACTGCAAGGTCCTCGTAAGAATAACTTTACATTTTCGCATTTGAGGTCATAGTAAATTATACAAATATAACTGTTAGTTTCTATATTTATAGCGTGTTATTACTGGAATTAGCTTCGAATGATGGCGGCGTTAAATGTGTGCTAAGAGTTCCGTTTTCATCTTGACGTGTTTGTTACGTACCTATATTCACTATTAATCTATTATATTATATAATATTACATTCTGCTGATAAGTCAACTGTCTATTTCTAAAGTAGAGAACTTTCCACATAAACACTGAACGTAACATACAATGTGGTAACACACATAAACAGGTATCGCCCATCATATCTCGACCGTATTTTTCCACAATACCATATTGTCCACGTACCTAACACTGAGCTAAAAGGGCCAACACACACATCTAAACAATAGCGCGAAGGGACTGCAGAACAAACTGTCAGTGCAACATGCAAGACAGTTGCGAACAAAACAACAATAACGTTCATTATGTCGCGTTGTCGCTTGACGCGCACTATCTCGACACACGTCGCGACAAAGCGCCGCGCGGGGGAGACAAAGCGCGTCCGACGCGCGACGTCGCCACGCCCGCGCATTCGCCTTTGTCGCTTTTGTCGCCAGAGATAAGGGATGCGACGTGTGGAAATGGACAACTTATTGTCGCAGACTTAGGACACACTCACTATGGGACATCTATGGGGGCTGTGGGCATGTTTAGAATAAAGCCGTGACGTCATAGAGGCGCGTGTATTGTGCTTATCAGTTATCAGATGATTATGACGCGCCGGTGTTCGGTTACAGTGGCGATATCTTTCGTTCAATAGAATGGAATTGAATTAGGTTTGGTTCGAGTACGTACGAGTTTCGGACAAGATTAGTTTCAATAAGCTTTTACTTTGATGATTGATTGAAATCAATTCAATATTTTTTAGTTTAACTATAATTTTGGGAAGATTCGATTTTTAGTTATATTAGTCCATCTAGCTATAACGCACTTATATTTAAACTCGAGAAGTTATACCTACACTATTTGGTATAGGACGGGCAATGGCATAAATAGATTGACAAAACTGTCACTTAGGTATTAAGGAACTCCATATAAGAGTCGACTAGCACTCTCGAGTCTAGTGAAATTATAATGCCAACTAAACCAAGTAGGTACATCTAAGCACAAATGCCAAAGTGCATTGCAAGCGAGCTTTACTTATTCATGCAACAGTCTTGCCTACAAAACCATACAAGTTCGAAAGCAAAATTTTAACTAAACTATATATTGTTGTGGCTTAGCTTTAATTTTTAATTAATCCTTAAACCTTAAGTATGTTCCAACTAAGTTCAAGTGGTAAAACATGAGCTACAAGCTAAAATTATTTATTTTAATTCATAAATTTATTTATTGTATTTTTGGATTTAATAGTATTTACTTCTAATTAGGTTTTTTTGGAATAGTATACTCAACCAAGGCTTTTAATGATGTTAATTAATACGTCATCAGTAGTACTGAAAATTATATGAGTAAATTGTTATATTAAATGTTTTTCATGAGGCCACACAACTACCAGTGTACCAGGACTATGTGTTACATAAATAACGAACCTTCTTTAACTTAAAACCATAAAATAAGCACATTTAAATCTAAAACGAAACAGAACTACGAAACTTTCGCTACGAAAGTTAAATGAAATGCCCTCAAGTGCAAAAAAAGCACATGTTTATTTTCGAATCCACAAAAGCCTATTGACGTTCTAAATCTAGAACTCCTTGGTCTTGCAAGCGGAGTTTAAAAAAAGTTGGATTCGTAGAAGCAAGCTGGCTGTTGGGCCGCTACCGGGGCTACGCCCGGCGTATGTAGGCCAGCCCTGACGTCACACGGTGATGACCCAGTTCCATTGCCATTGAGAGACGCGCGTCAATGGTGCCCCCCCCAGCCTCGGGCCCCGGCCCCCTTGCACCCAACAGTGCAGCACCCTCTGCGATAAGGGGGTGTGTCAAAAATATATACAAAATTCGGCAAAATAGCTTTTAAAACTATTTATTTTTCTTGTTAAAGTACTTGCTTATCAGACTTAAAGAAGTGGTTCGAGTAATTAACTAACAATATTAAAACCAAAACCATATTTCAGGAACGACGTAACAACAATAATTCATCGAACTAGGTTACTGAACGGGCGAGGCAGAAGCGTGCTTTCATTCAGCCACTGCACAGTGCGCCGCATGTATAATCAAAGGGAGGGTAGGTTTGCGACACCGAGCACAGCGGAGCATAGCCGAGCATTGCCGAGCATGGCCGAGCACAGGCGAGCACTTGCCGCTTTGTGCTCCATGTAAATGTCGTGGATTCACCGCGGCTCTAATTTGTTCTTTGTGGTGCACTGTGATGTTACTTTAAGCTTAGGATTCACTAGCTCGTCCTCATTACGGCCTTACATCTTACATTGTGCTAGTTCTCAAATGAGGCTATATTTGCAGTTTTGCTGAAGCTTTCTTTATGCTTTTTCTTGAACTCTACATTGTGAAGAGAAATAGCTTTTCTAAACAATTCTGTTCTTGTTATGAAAATCCATAGATAATTAGAAAATGAGTAGATTTTCCAACATTGAAACAATACTTCCATAGTTTGGTATCGTTACCGTTGATAAGAACAGCTCCAGTATTCTCTGACACCTGTTCAAAAACTGGCTATTCACAAACTTATCCTAGCTAGGCATGAACATAATGTCTCATCACCTATGCACACGAAGAACAATGACTAAAGTATAACCAGGCACAAAATTCACTATACGACTGCACAGTAACAAAAGAGGTTGCACAATGGGCAAAAACTTTGTCCTCGCTCTTCACGCCGTAACACTGGGCGATCTATTATTTATATCAGTTGAGAAAGCATTGTGTCTGTGTAAGTTTACACTATTCAATTAATAATGCAGTGCTGTTGCGCTCGGCTTTTGTTCGGGTGTTGTCGGCTTAATGATATGAACATGGGCGCTCGCGCAACGATCGTGAATGGCTGGATTCATTAGTGCAAGTAGGAGTAAGTGTGTTTGAATGAGAGACTGCTCCTCATTAAAATATAGGTGTACTTGAGTTGTGCAGCCTCTAATTAGAGGATTTAAAAGTAACATTTTGCTTCTTTTAAATATTTTAGGGCATCATCTTCTAATACTGCTCGGTATTCGAGGAAGGTACTACTGTTTCATACGTCTATTCATTAGTCATATTTAGCCCATAGTTACTTATCCGTGACTCTCAATAATTTGTATAAAATAACATCTGGATTTGCTTATTCGATAACAGTCACTTGCCACGACGAGTTGAAAGGAGGAATTCAAATTACCGATTAAAAGCTCAATAAAGATTTATAAACTTGAGGCATTAATGTCACGCATACATTAGGTACATCTGAATCTGTTCAGAATTCAGATGTACCTACTCGTGGTGTGTACCAAAATGTTGCCAAACATAAATTATACTAAAAGCACTTCTGGAATCGCATTGTAAACCTTTAAAAACAGACTGACTACATCTTTCATTTACCAACCAAAGTATTTATAAACCAGTCTACAACATAAACACAAAAACACTACTATTCTAACACGTTCCCAGCTGATAAAAAGAACGATGTCAAAGAAATAAATCTGCAATTACTCTTCCTAAATTCTGAGCTATTAAAATTTGGCAATGGTGCGAATGTGGGTCATTCTCGGCACTCACAAGTCTCACAATAGTTCTATTTATATCAAAGTAAAACTAAAATACACCAGTATTCCTGTACGCACGGACGGAAATAACCCGGCTGTATGTGTAGAATAGGAGTTAACATTGCAAGGCGTAAGGCGTCCTACTTGACTTTAACGGGTGCGCGTCAAACGGAACGTCCCGAATAAAAATGTTCAAAATTGCGGAATAAGGAATACGGTGCTGCGTACGTAGATGTGACGTCATAGCTCTGTTATGAGAGGTTTTTACAAGTATCGGCACAGACTTTAAATGTATTTAATTCAAACCAGTTTTATTCGAAATATTATAATTTTAATAAAACATATAAGTATTAACAGATAAGCGGAAACGACACTGAGAAAGTATAATTACATTTAACATAAATAACAATATTTTTCTTATAAATTTCATATATTTTTTTTTATAAATCAACAACCATTTTTTTTGTGCAAATACCGACAATCTTAAAGTGAAACTCCTGTAATAAATCTAAATAACTATCGTCGAAAACTCTAAGCACCATTTTACGAAATTAATAACGGTTTTGAATGAAATCAGTCAGAAGTGAGAACTAACTACTATACAAATTGTAATATTCTAAATTTTACTTCAATATAATCTAAAAAAAAATGAATTTGTTACAAGTATCGATACAGTCCTGGAGTACGTGGACCCTCCCTCCCCCCCAGTCGGTAATGAGGTTGTGGCAGCGTGACGTCAGCACTATACGACCTAATTCGCGCGAGGATGTCCCGCACCCCGCACCCCGCTACATGCACGCCTGCATGGTCTGTAATAATGACGTGAATGAGGAGGTTTATTTCAGTTACAAGTTATTCAGGGTACTGAACAAAATAACTAACTGAGGTGTGTCAGATAAGCAGTCGCATCATGATGATATGATAATACTAGAATTCATCTGTATCCGCTAAGATGGGAAGGCCCCAACATAGTTGGGAGGGGGTTAGGCAGACGATGACTGGAGGAAATAACACAAAAACAACCCTTTTTTTAAGTCGGTTATAAGAGCGAAAAGGTATTGTCTGAAAAAAACGTTTCTCTGATTATAAATAATACACAACATTTTCCTTATTCCAAGAGTTGCAACAATATTCCCACTAACTTATAGTAAGAAACTAAATAAACATCAAGCTACGAGGTTGCGTCGTAGCGCTTCGTAGCAAGGTCCGCGTAGCAACGGC
Organism: Standfussiana lucernea; assembly: GCA_964057025.1. NCBI lineage: Eukaryota > Metazoa > Arthropoda > Insecta > Lepidoptera > Noctuidae > Standfussiana > Standfussiana lucernea. Next base: position 15,704,536 of record OZ059790.1, on the reverse strand, counting down.
GTAGCACGTAGCTATTTTTAGACTGATGCGTACTTTATTGAATTGATCGGTTCAAAACTTTTATACAAATAAAATATTGTATGCCTAAGTATCTTCACATGCATATTTAAAAGCTAGATATACAGAAGTACTACTAAAATTATATTAGTAATTTTAATTCTGTTTAAATGAAACCAAACCTTTTTTTTATTTCTTGCGCTTTTTCTTTAGGTCGAGTTTATTAACTAACTTTGTAATTATATTATTATAAGGTTATTAGGTAGGTCCTTTAAGTGATGGGGCACTTACACCCGTAACTATACTCAAGTTAAAGTAATTACTTTAGCTTAAGCAATTACTTGTGCAAAAATATTTATGCAATAGGCAAGAATTTAAAAAAGTAAGAACCGTCACAGAAAGCAAAGCTAAGAATCTAGCTTCAAATTACTAAACTACATAATAAAAATCGTATCTTAAAAAATTACATTTACTCAAGTAAACACTTTGACTTGTTTGTAGATACGGGGGTACGACTTAAGTTTGAAATGTTTTCCTATATATGTAATAGTGTACTCATTGTTGAGGAGCCAACTTAATTAAAAAAAGTTCATAGTACTATAACATATTCTTACATAAACTCACGCTTTTTCCCATGAGAATAAGCAGAAACCACAGAACCATTAAAGAAACGATGACAAATTAACGTGTTTCTATCCTTTTGTGCTAATCTATAAAGTCATAAGTCAATTATTTCAGAACAATATACATTGTGTAGACATTTCGTAAAATAATTGTATAAAGTAAAACAGTAAAATCGAAAAACATGTCAAAGATAATAAAAAAGAAACCATTAATAATTCACATATAGTAGGTATAACAAATTCAAAATGGTAATAATCCACATTAAATTTACAATAATTAATAATACCATACAATAAAAACTAATTGTGATAAAAAGATGTCATCTAATTTTTTATGAACAATCAATAATAAAAATATAATGTCAAAAATAAAATTTCTAATTATTACTACAGATAATAGTTATGTCACATAATAATCTATGAGTAAAAGTATAATAAAAACAAAATGACATGATATATAAAAAAAAAAACAAAAACAGTATCAAGTAAAAAAAAAAAAATAATGATAACCAGTCAACATTAAAAAAAAATCATTAAAAATTAATTCCAATCAGAATAAGAATATTACCATTGTCGTTTATCATCTAGGTACTCATCGACACTGTAATAGCCCTTCCTCAATAAATATGTCTTCAATTTGTTTTTAAATAAGTTAGCGATATTTATGGTTTTAAATTCTAAAAAAAGCTTTTTGTATATTGATTGGTACCTAGAAATGTTTAGTTCTACGGTAATAGCCCGTGGTGCATCTCTGACATCACGCTACACTATCTAAATAATTTATTGCGATTACGTCGAGAATAATCCAATGTAGTTTAAATTATAGGACTTTAATGACCATTTATAATAGTGATCCAAAAATTTCACTTTGTTTTTTAATGCAGTATTTAATAGTGTTCAACCTAATCATCATGGGTTTTTATCAGTCTTTGTTTTCTTCGCTGTTTAAAAAAAAATATTAATGTCCATAATGCCCGGTTTTTTTAGTATAGGCTGTCTGTATTATTAGTACCAATATGGAATGACTTTAATGCATTCACACGAACAAAGACAAACGCATCCTCACAGCAAACAACTCTGTCAATCCAATTTATTTTGTCAACGGAAGACCTAATAACAGCTAGTACTTGTGCATATTTCCGTCGCACATATTTCCATGAAATCCCAATACTAGGTTGGTAGTAGGAACTTGGTATTTCACGGAAACATTCAATGCTTTATCGATTTCATCTTAGCTGAAGCTGAAATCAGACGATTCTCGACAGTGAATGGTTCACTTGAGTGAACGTTTGTGAAAGATACCGCGTCCCGATGTGCAGCAACGTTGGATCGGTGCATGCATAATAAATGGATTCATTTTTAACTTTTGATTCATTTTTCATCACCGAATCATCATCAACTGCCTAGCCTTTTCCCAACTATGTTGGGGTTGGCTTCCAGTCAAACTCGATGCAGCTGAATACCGGTTAGTTTACATGGGGCGACTGCCTATCACTGTGCTGAAGATCCGGAATGTAAGACGAAAATGAACAAAAGGTGAAGCGTCTACTCTCTGCTTGAGGATAACGAAAACATATCACAGTAACTGTGAAACGCATTAATTGCTCTTTCACAGAACAAACGCCCATAAACTCACGCAATAAACGACTTCATCATGTATTTATGACGACTTCTATTTTAAGATAAAAGTTGATCTCTTTTCTAATCACGGATCACGACCCAGTTCAGATTTGCCATGGGTTAGTGAAGTTACTCTCAAATTGATTCAGGATTAATTTGAAGAAATTAGTATGAGGCAATATAGTTAGATGAGCTTCCCCTGCTAACGAGGAAACGTCCTTATTTGATGACATATTCAATGTATCATGTTTGGATCTTTCTGGTGCAGGGTAAAGACCTGTCATTACTTCATTTGCTCTACTCGAAAATATAAGTTTTTGTAGTGGTATTCGAATGTGACGTGCAGGGTTTTTTAGGCCTAAAGAAAACTTGGCAAACAAGAATATCCACGTATCTACCTAGTTCCGTAGTTTGTCTGCTTCGAAAGCTTTTGAAAGACAAAATCATTTAAACCGCAGCTTCGATCCACATACAGTGATCAGTACAAACGTGAAAGTTTACATATAACAGTTTTAAACAGTGTATATTTAGTTAAAATGTGTGTGATGATAGGGCGGTTCTCATCTCGATCGGCACGAAACCGGGTCGGTTGCTCCGCTCGCTCGGCGTGAACTGTGTCACTCATGACGTCAGAGCAACGCCCGGCCCCCAGCACCCGACCACCTCCGACCACTGCCGACCACCTCCGACCAGAACCGACCACCATCCCGGAATATTATGAATTATTATGAGTGATTAATTATGTAGACACAACTCTTAAATGGGTCAACGAACCGGTGTGTGTTTTTTTTTTCTACAAAACACTATTTCGTGCCAATTTCTGGTTGAGTGTTTTTTGTGTAATTTCTTCGTACGTGGGTTTTGTCAATATGCGAAAAGTTGTTGTTGCAAAGCTTTTTGAAGTCATCGCCTGACTTACTTTTCAGTCGATTACCATCTTCTTCATCACAAATAAGTACAATACTGATTGAAAACATCCTATCGTGTCCACACGCATCATGTTCAAGAAACGATGGTTTATTTCCATTTGCGTTGAATTACTTCCCGATAATACACGGCAAAGCAAAAAATGTTTCCGTTGGCATTTCCAATAGTAACCTGCTTGAGTCTTGTAGAACATAATACAATAGGTCTATTGTAACCCAGTAGTTATTACCCATCAATAGTACGTCGGTTCTATTCCCGACTAGTTTAAATTGTTGCGAAACTACTATTTTACGTAGCACATAAGTGCGTACGTCACTAGCGGTAACTGACGGTTATTTTTAACTGTGTTTACTGTCGTAACAGTGTCTATTTCAGAAATGTGGATTACGTGTCGATTCGAAGGAGTTTCGTTAAGTTTTCAAAACAAAAGCTTTCAATGATTTTATGATGTTTGGTCAAGCTCTATTAGTTGGTGGCTATAATGTCGACTAAGTGCCGTTCATTTGAAACCTTTTAGATCGAGTACTCGTTAAGATCGCCATATTATCGCTATAAAATCTTCTTAGTCAGTAGTTTAATAACATGAGAAACTATAAGCTTGTTCGATCTCTCTTTGTTCTCACAAATAGAACAGAGTATTTCCAGTAGTGGTATTCATTTTGGTCTGTCCTGAAGAAAAGCATGTCAATTAACGTTAGGATCTCAAGCATCTATCAACAATGAACCTCCCAACGCTGTCAAAAACAAACTTTAATTGCATGCATCAGAAAAGCGTTAATCATTTCCCGTAAACGCCACTTTCGCAACGATCACTATCGAATGTTTATTTAACCAGCTCACCATAGGGCCTCCACTCACTAATAGCATTTACTGAAGTAACAACTCTGTTGCAACATTTACGGCTCTGCTGATCTATTGGTTGTTAGAAAGATTTACCGTCCCCACCAGTCTGATGACGTCATCGCTTGTATTTATCTCAAGGCTCGCACTAGGGCCTACTTCTGTTAAATTATGATCCAACTGGCTAGTACGATGTTATTTATTGTAAGAACTTTTTATTTGAGATGTTGATGAGAGGAGATGTATTGCTTTGTTGTTACTCGGCGCTGTTAGGAGTTGAGTGTGGAGATCGGTTGATGATCACGTAGTTGGTAACAGTCGGTGATTTTTCATGCTCTTGTTCGTATTAGAATAAAATTAAGATGTGTCTAATCGAGATAAGACACATTTTAGGACTTTCTGTTTTGTTAGTCTTGTTTTTTTTTGGGGGTGGTAAATCATCAAATGACCTCTCCCGCTCTGGGTGGAGCGGAAGGGCGTGTCAGACTCTTACTGACTAAAACCCACCCGTGTCCCGCAACCCTGGTAGGCATCGGTTCTAGTGGACCCCGTCAGTTTGTGCTGACATCTCTTTGAGGCGCGCGTGGAACACCACGCGCAATCGACCCGGGCCTGGTCCTTACCGGACAGCGAGCTTTGTTAGTCTGTGTGGAATAAGTAGTTTCTGTCAAAGTAGACCAAAAATGACAAGGATTTTAAAAGGCCTAGGATGATAGTAAACAAGATCTATGCAAACAAAGAATACATTTCCACCACAGAGATACTCTTTTTCATATTTATAAATATCATGTTGAAATAGATTGGATGACACTATGGTCTCTGCTCTGAGACTAACTGTCAGATACCAATGTCTTATTTGGCGTTTATTCTGTGAAATATGCCACCTTCTTATTCCTGGGATAATCATAAGAACTCTAGGTATATTCCCCATATCCGGGTGTCTGTCCTTGCGTTGGCAACTTATCTCCTACACCAGCACTTGTTTACCGGCGTCAGAGCAGGTGTCGTGTAGTTCCTCGAGAAGCGTTTGATCTCCCACGCTGTCATAAACTATTTCAGTACCTTTATGGTCATCTATAACTGTCTATTGTTTGTCTGTTCATTGATTAAAGGGAAGTCTGCTGGATGGTACGTTGTACTTAGTTGTCTAAGGTGTGTTTTGTTTCAGTTCTAAATCCAATTGCCAGTTTATTTTTGGGGCTTCCCTAACATAGCTACTATCTACAATTGTTTTTACTTGTGTGATTTTGCAAAAACCGGCTTTTTTTTTGCTCTTGTGGAATTTTGTTACGTATGATACTTTTGCCAACTGAGTAATTTCCCTAAAAATATAAATGAGGAGCTTTATATCATTACTTTTCTTGCCTACCGGTGTTAGAATACCGTAAAACTACGTTTTAGAATATTTCGGAGGCGCTTAGTAACTATATCTAGTACTTATTTTTTTTTAAATAATTACACAGAGTGGTCCGGAGAATTAGAGGTCATTAGGATTATGTCGTAAATTGGCCAACAATAATGACGAGAACATGTCCGCATGAGCCCTATGCCTATGAGGTTACCGAACGCAATTGACTAATCTTGATCTAGCAAACAAGATGCAAAGGTATCGAAACTATACAGCCAAAGCTCCCAATGGGGATAGAGCTAAGCCACCCGCGGCTAAGTCAAATTCGAACGGCGAGGTGGAGCGCGATTGGCTTGCGCGTGTGACGTCAATGCCGACCTCCCGCCGCGCCCCGCCCGTCCCGCGCCCCCCGCCGAAGGCCGCGCCGCTCGCTTCTGAAAAATAATCTCGATTTTCGGACGGAACGATTTTTTTTTCTTTTCTTCACCACGTACACTGAGACTTCATTGTTTTAATGTTTGTAGGTGAAGGTGTTATCCAATTATTTCTGCGGTGATTTGAAATGTGGTTCGCACGTGTTGGTCGAGTCCACGCATACAGGTGTACGTACATACTCCGTACCACTACTCCTATGGGAAGTCGATCGTGCTCAGTTACGTAGATCACGTAAGCGTGAACGATTAATTCGTAAAATAATGAACGTACAATATTGTCAGATGAAATTAATTGAAAACTTGAGAAGTTCCGCTTTCGTTGGTGTTATTTGTTATTTATTGTGGTTAATTCCAATATTTCGTTTTTTCTTAACGAGTCACTATGAAATCATTACGCCATTTTCAAACGATGCTTAAAAATCCAAAAGCTTTAAGCATTACATTATAAATTTAAAGAAACAATAGACAGCCTGTTTTGAAATCTAGCCATAGACTTAGCGGGATCTGATATTATTATGTGGAAATATGACCAAAGGATCTAAACGTAGTAAGTTTTAATCGATTTTTTTCACCAAATTTTTTGGCTTTTCGAAAATACATATCTTTTGTGGACGACAATTAGTCGTCCAAAATAATCTAATGTATTTAATTCGATCTAGCTATTACCATATAGCACAAAACTACATTTAGTGAGGCACAATATTTGAAATGAATGAAATCCACAACCCAATTCTCCAAAATAATAATAATGGCATCCCATCAACCGATTGTTTCGCTCCGTCATATCAACACTCCTTGGTAAACCAACTAGTGAAGTGACACGGAGGCCTATTGAGCAGAACACGCGACATCAACAGGTGGCTTGAATTTTTACGATGCATAATTAACCTCCATGCTGGGGACATGCTATCGTGACAAGCGTAATGACTGGCTCTCAAGAAAAATCACCATAATACGCGGTAGAGGGGGCTATTATACTGAATTTTTAAACTAGAATATTGTTGATTAATAGGCTTCGAAGCGAGCTTATGAATCCTTTATTGTATGTATAACAAAATTGTTTTATTTGTACACCTCTTTTACAATATCGTTGAATCTATGGGTACAATGGCGGTCTTGTCGAAGAGCAGTTATAGATTTAACTACTGAAGAGGAGAAGGTATTTGAACTTAATCTCTATCACAGGCTGTTAAAGTTAATTCTAAATTTAATTGCATAAACTAAGCCTAGATTTTATTGATGGTAGTTATCAAACACTGACAAAGGACAAATTAAGTAAAAAAATCGATAGAGAACATTTCTCAATATACCATTATATTTTTCATATGGTATATGTACATATTAAAGAGTATTCTATAATGAAATAGTAGATCAAGGTTTAATCTTGTTGCCAGCCAACAAAGTTCCACAAGCAAAACTCTGACACGGAACAATATTCAATAACTTCCAGCTATAATATAATAAAGAGCCCAATAAGGCGCCAGAATTGCTCGCGTCGCCGGCGTGCGCACACGCATGTTTACAAGCGCCGCGCTATATATAGCCCGGGGGCTATTTATGCTGTCTCTGATTCATTGCGTTAATTAGCCTTATTCCCAACAGCGAGAGGTTACGATGAATTGTTTAAATTTAACTCTCTGATATTACTTTTAGCTCGAACTATAATAGTTTAAATTGTCTGTTTTGGAATCGGTTCCTAATGATTGAACTCACTCTTTTGCTGTTGTTCATAGCTTGACTTATCAATCTATTAATATAAATTTATTCCAATAAGATAGGACACATTATTAGCTTATTATAGCTAGCTCCAGATACTGAAAAAAAAAGGAATTTTAAACGTTTTTACCTACGTAGGTCACGTACTCGTAGGTGTCTAATATTTTTCGTAAACACTGAACTTCATGGTGATCATCACGCTATAGGCTATTGCCCTCAGGCTATTTCAGTTCTTGTCTATACGTATAGAGTGTTTACTTTGGCATTACGACTTACTATATACACACGAAAATGCTTCTAAAAAGTTCTTTTATTGATGAAAATTTCCGTATTAGGAATTGCTGCTTTCAATCGTGATTTAAACATGGAAAATTGGTTCGCGTTCTTCGTTACGTATTGTATAATAGTCTAAGTTGTTGTATAGTAGTCTAGTTGTAAGACAATATAATGTAATGGTTCTAATCAGATGCTCTTAATATTATTATAGGATTATCTTCCGCTGAAAATCCGGAAATAGGCAATTATGTAGAATCCAATCAGTACTTCAGATACATTGCTATAAGTAGTCCAAAGAGTAAAATGATGCCAAAAGAAGTAGTCACTCATGGACATGCAGTTTTGAATATCCGATGACAAAAAAAAACCAGTCCCGTTTTTGTAAGTAGGCAGTTTCGAAAAAAAAAAAGCTTCAACAACTTTTTAAACAGGGACTAGAGGTTATGTATGGAACTATTTAGTACAAACTAAACTCTTTAGTGTTCTGCAATGACACCGTTATCGCGGGAGGTGGTGCCGCGTTGGCTACAGCCGCGTCTATCCAACCAGTCCACTTCACTAGCCGGCCCCGCCCGAGGTTATTTAAATACACCGTGACGTATTAACGTCAGAACTACACCACTAATATGTTTCCTTGATCCCCATCCGGCTGTGAGCCCTTCCGCGTATAAAACCCGCTGTAGTTTATTGACAAGCGCGCACAACGTCACTATAAATAACTTACATTTTGTTTTATGTTTCGCGTACGTTTCGGGGTAAAGGTTACGCGTTTAATTTTGTAGTATACGTTTCTTATTTTATTTTAGGAATAAACTGAACTAAATTTGAAACTATTGTCGCTCAGGAAATAATGTTTAAATTTGTCATCAAGTTACATTATAATTTAATTATATTAGGAGCCACTTTGTGTCTAGGAAAATGTATAACGGTAGCATGGAAACAAGCTATTTGGTTCATTACCTAAAGCGCATGATGTAATGAAAATTATGATTTCATAAGGGAATAGTTTACCTATTTCAACGGTTACTACGTTCGCCCACGCGCGCTTTATTTCCTACATATCTACTATTTTTGCGTATCTATGTGTTACCAAACTATGTTATTTTATTCCCTAAATTATTGTTAACATATTTCAGAACAATTATTACTAAATAAATTATGTGTTTACCAACACTAGCGCGACAAAATAATTTGTAGATCAAGTAAAAAATTGCTACGACCCGTGCTACGGCGTAGCACTTCGTAGACCCTAATATGTTTCTTTTCTTACTTAACAACTTGAGTTTCATAAAAACTGTATTAAATGTTAAGAGAACAGTTATGAATAATCGACACGAATCCCATACAACCCACGCTAGACCAGACCGGTTCCTACTGCATGATTTCTGAGAAAATCGATTGCCAAATGGAAATCTATACGTAATAACTATAATTAAAAAGATCAGACTATACAAACATTTATACCTACGTACGTAAATCTTGAGCGTAGTAAGCGTTTACTCGTAACGTCGACATTTCTAGGAACCTACCTCCTATCTATCTACCTTAAACCTAGACGAATGAAGCTCAGTGCGAGGTTACGAAGCAGCCTGGCTCCTAGTGCTACTACAGCTACCGGGGACAATATAAATTGGCAACATCAGTGTCTCCAGTGGGATGGCGGCGAGATGCGAGCATGCGCGGCCCCTATCGATCCGTGCTTCGAGATGACTTCGCGAGAGGCCGAGAGGCCCGCTCGAGCGTCCCAGCCGAGCCGTGCATGTCCCGACGTTGCCGGCTAAAGTCTATGGGCGGCGCCACTGGCTGCTTATAAAAACTCCTTTTAGGTTTCTAATGTTCGATTTTTGAAATTATGCGTACGGAAACGGATTTATAACACAAAAAGATTAAAACCCTTTTTTTTTCACAGACTCCACTTACATTCTTTATTTCCATTTTGAAGTATTCTGGGCGCAGTAAATCGTTTCCCAACCAACAATATTCCTCAGTACTCAATATTGTTTTATTCATAAATTATAGAGAAGAGCCAGAACGATTAGAAAGCAATACATTAGAGATATCTTGGCAACCACTTCAAACCTCTTACACTCGTTACAGCTACTCGTGTATCGCAGTTTCATGGTAATCACAATACATTGAAGATTAACTAGCTTTTGACCTAATTCAATTAGTGTTCGAGATTGAAATCAACGGTTTACTCGCATATTGCATTAAAGACTCCTTGATTAGTTTAATTTACATCTTGCCAATTTGTAGGGAAATTGAAAATCTGCATTATCGGATAATCATGTTAAATCGAATTCTAGGTGGTACTGAGAAACTTTCATTTGACAAAATATTAATGCTGCTTAGAGCCTGCTATGTAAAAATCGCCTATTAAATTCCCGCTACGTAAATTAATTTTAATGAAATTTCAGCTTTTCAGCCATATTGAGTGCTTGGTTGTTAGACGGCCCCAAAAAAAGAAAATGCATTAATAAATATAAATTTATAGATAAAAACTAAAAAAATAAACGACAGCCTATTTCTCTATCTCCGATATACAATACAACCCCATTTGTAGCGTTACCGTCTGTCCGGCTTTGTAACTTTTCCAGAGTTTTCGACGTAAGAAAATCCTGAAAAAAGAAAAATAACGGACCGACTGACCTTTTTTTTGCAAATGTCCTTCTTTTCGTTATGTCTTTTATAAATTCCAAAATGGCAATCCTACGTGCGTGGCCCCTGTCCCGTGTCCCAAGCGTGTGGCATGTCTGAACTTGATCAGGGGCGGTGCATCGCGTGCCGACTAATGTAATGCGTTCGACCACTTCATTACTACAGTACTACTCCTACTATTAGCTTATTGAATATTTCCATGTGAGAATCTGATATGTTTTATTACTAATCTAGCGATCAATAGGAAGGACAACATTGAAGTGGTACGTTTTAATGCGGGTGGTGTACACTTATCGATTTCCGATATTAAGAAAAAATATGAATAAATACCTACCTATTTTATTATTGATTCGAGTCGAGAATCATTATCACAGTATACCTCCATGAATTTGACGAGGATGCAAAGCAACACCTTGTATTTTTCATTTTAGGCGTCGCGACATAGAGTCACAATTTTTCTACGACATTTCTTCAGCTTTGGATCATGAGTTTATTTGTCTATCACGCCTGTGATTTTATGTTGTTATAATTATAATAGACGATGTTATGGTCTGTAGATATCAAATAAGCGTTACCTTACAAGATGACTTTGTGTAATACTCCATTTTAGAATCTGGCCCTTCATGTTTATTTTCAAATACAGTCGAAATAGTCGTAGAACGAGTGAACAATCTATCTAATTATCTGCGTTATTGAATGCTATATCGTTTTATGTCTTAAAGCACAGCATTACAAGCTCTAAACCTTAAAATCAGTAAACTTGTTCGTAAGTCACACGTCTACTATATTTTTTCCGGAATCAGTCGAGTTTCTCCACATAGCAACACCTTCGCTAATGGTCACCCATCCAATTTATTACAGCACTAATAAACAGTAATTTACGACGCGGAGTCAGCGCGGGGACATTATCACGTTACGGTCCCTAACTTATGACGTTATTTGACAGAAAACCTTCTTGTTACAGTCTGCAACTTCATAGTGCACGAGCGATGCGTGGGGCAGGTGGTGACGCCTTGCTGTGGAGTGGCGCCGAGCCTTATCAAGGTAAATTGCACTTAAACCTTTGTAACACAACACATAACAAAAAAACAGAAGTCCTGATAGTCAGCAGTAGACACTCATCAAGGTGAACCGCAATTTGGCACCTTCGTTCTAAAACACAGAACAAGGTACACTGCACTTTAACACCTTGAAAATACAACACATAATGCAATAACAGAAGTCCTGATAATCAACCGTTGAAACTTTAAGCAGCAATCAAGTTATTTATGCGTAAGGCAATGGGGGGCGTGCTTCGGTTAAACGATAATTTATTATTACTGGACAGGCGTTTGTTTCCAGATCCCTTGCTGCGGATTGCACTTAATAGTTGTAGTAGTGAGATGTCTACTGGGAGCCTAAAATGGCCGCTTAAACAGAATCCTAGATAATATAAATAACGTTAAAATTGTCAATATTATGAATTGTCACTTTGTGACCATTTTATGAATTGTAACGTAATTTGTATTACTATCGTATTATGATTCTGATAAAGCGGCCATTTCAGGCCCCTTGAACTGTCAGGCGTATATAGACTTCAAAATATACTGAAGTAGATTGTTACACGTTCGACAATTATTAATATGAACTGCCTACAGGGTTTGACATTTCCTAATAGTCGATGAAAAATTCTATCTAATATAATCTAATTACGATAGCCTTATCGAGATTTCTTATCCTTCTTTGCTAGCAGCTCATCTAACAAAACACAAATAGAGAATCATTGAATTCATCGATACGACGGAGAAGAAGATTCCTAGTCACATACTCGTATGTACCAAAATCTGTTATGTTATAACGTTTAAATATATTCTTGTGTCCTACAGAACCCAGTGGCTCATTGCTGGTCAGAGCCCACACACCACAAACGCAAGTTCTGTACGGTGTGCCGGAAGCGGCTCGATGAGTTACCAGCCTTACATTGCATGAGTGAGTACTCCAGCTTTTTTTAAAATAAATATTTAATCAACTTTCATATAAAAATACTAAATCAAAATGTTATGTTAACCTTTTACCAATTTTTTTTGTGTCGGGGGTTCAAGGGGTCGGCTTCCAGTCTAACCGGATGCAGCTGAATACCAGTATTTTATATGGAGCGACTGCCTATCTGACCTCCACAACACAGTTAGTACTGTGTAATACGATACCCCTTGGTAAGACTGGTTGTCAGACTTTCGAGCCACTGACTACCTGTAACGACTGTCAAAGATCTACAGTTGACAGCCGGCACCAACGGCTTAACGAGCTTTCAACTCGGTATGTAATGAGTGGTCATCCATCCACGGACCAACCCAGGCAAGCGATCGACCCGAGTGGCTGTTATTATTTAGCCTAGAGCCCCTCGAAATGAATATACTCAATCGAGTTTTAAAAAGCTCTGTCCCACAGGTATAAATGACGCTCTACAAACCCGATCTTTTCTAAAATTCAATGTGACGGTTTTGAGTTATTTTTAACGTTTCTCTTTTATGATAGGTGACAAAATGGGATGCTGGAGTTACGAGTAAATATTATGACTTTTTCATTTGTAGAAAAGCTACTTGTATGATGTTACTTGTACTGCTATGAAAAAGTACTCATATTTGTGTGGTTAGTTAGCGTCACATATATAGAAGAAAGTAGCCCCAAAGTAGGTTCAAATGAAACCGTTAAGGGCCAGTTTCCAACAAACCGGAGACATGTAAGATTCGACCAATCAGAGGGAGGAGAGGCGAGAAATTCAATTTCACCATGTGTCTCCGCTTTTGTGGAAACCGTTCTTTATAAAAAGCTAGATGTGTTTGAAGTGTGATATGTTTCTGTTTTAAACTCTGTAAGATAACTCACGTTTGCTTTCTCATCCAGTATGCGAGTACTACGTGCATGGAGAATGCGTAGACTTTGCGGCAGCGGACTGCAAGGAGAACGCGACGTACTGCGCGGGCAGCGAGCCGCGCCACGTCCACCACTGGCGCGAGGGCAACCTACCCGCCAACAGCAAGTGCTCCGCTTGCCGCCGCGCCTGCTGGTCGGCCGAGTGCCTCACTGGCTACCGCTGCGAGTGGTGCGGCAGCACGGTACGTACGTCAGTCCTCTGTCGGAAAAAGTCTCTCCAAAAACGTTCTTCATCCAGTCATTCAGCTGGTGCATTTACACCAAATAATGAAAGCCCGTTCATCCCACAGTGCCACGCAGGATGTCGCGCCCTCATACAGGACGATTGCAACTTTGGGATGCTGCAGCCGATCTTCTTACCACCGTCGGCAGTGTCGATCCCGCGCACGGAGGTGCCCATGGAGGCCATCATCGGCGTGCACGTGCGGCCGCCGCCCTCGCAGCGCGACTTCGGCTGCCGTAAGTGTCCCACAAACAGTGGCCCCGGCAACCACCGCTTCCCGCCACGTACATGTGCCACGCCATTCGCAGCGAGCTTCCTTAGTCTAGGCCTCGCTTGTAAAGTAGTCCGGCGGTTCGCGCTCAGAGCTGCTCACAGGCACACACGGTCAGGGATCTGCCGCTCGAAGATGTCAGGAATACCGCAGGAATTTTTGCCAACATATTTTTTCCTATCGAATGCTTTGCTAATGATTTCTTTATCTTACATTGGGTTTGGATCATAGCAGATATTTTTCCAAGTTACACTTCTTTTGGCTTGACTCCCTCAGTACACTTTTATCTCGAACTGTCGACCGTGCACTGATCCCGGACGCGAGTGTCGAGTCCTGATCGTGCGTGGCTGACGGCGCGGCATAGTCGCGGTAGGCGGTGTAGGTCGGGCGCTCCGCGAATCGCTTGGCACATGCGTGGAGCGGCGTGGCGTGAGCGTGTGTGTTGGGGCAGCGCGCGGCGGCGGCTGGGCGCCGGCGCGGCTGGTGACGCTGGCGCGGCGCCTGCTGCCCGCCGCCTGCAGCCCGCACGGCGGCGCCTCGCCCCCCTACTCCCGAGGTAACCGCGAGCTGAGCCACACGACCCCACGACCCCACGCCCGCGTCTAGCGCACCCGCACCAGCTCCGTACAGCTGTACCGACCAGGGCTTTATCATCAGCTCCATACTCTAGTCTATAGGTCTTTAGACTTCCGACCTTTTCTTCAGAATTTTACTCTGTGACACAATATATTCATCTTGGTCGAGACAGATCTTGTCAGTAGTAAACAATCTTCCTTCATATGGACGCCCTGGTCGATGCAACTGCATGCATGTTACTTGGCTGAACTTTTAATATTATGGTTTGGTTAAGTTGAACATTAAAGCTTTCGCTGTAAGCTTATACCTTCCTTCTAGACGCTCTACATCTATGGTAACCGAATCACTATTTCTACCAACTATGAAATAAGGATGTATACGGAACATACAGAAAATGAAATGTAAGCAGAATTTTACGGAAATAATTGTATATTCTCTATACAAAAAGTGAAGTTGGATTTTCAAAAACCGTTTACATTCTTATCCAAATCTTGAAGCCTTGAAGCTACCTCTCTACTTCGTACATTTTTCTGGGTTTCTATGTGTGCATGTGAGGCAGCTTTGATCAGCTACATGCTTTATAACCAGTAACACACTGCACATGACCGGCACCTCTCTACCTTACTCGATGCCGTCACTCCACACTGTCAGACTTCCCCTTCATGAACCTACAAGACCCCAAAATTATTTAAATATATTGTTTGATTGGCCTTAGCAGTCCCGTAAAATAAATAACATCGAACTTGGCAAGCGCTGTCTTGTTTATTCTTAACAGTTAAAAAGTAGTAAATAAAAAGATTCTATGAAGTAATCAAATTTAAATGGATCCTTTTTACCTTTTTAAACAAGTTTTACATGAAATGCAACCCTATGAAAAAGAACTTAGACTGAATGCTCCCCTACCTAATATTTTCATTCAATTTTTATCACACAGCTTTCATTTCAACAAATCTCTTTGAATCTTAGCTGTACTGTCCCGGCACTAGCCTTGTAGTTCAGTGAAGCCCTGGATACATTCCGTGCCCACTCCTGGAACGCTCAGACCGGTCAGTCCAAGAATACTCATGATGTAGTATTCCAACGGCACGAAGGTAACAGACGGAAACGCGAAATTGACGACATACATTGTGTGTATTTATGTATGCTTAAGTGTCCAACGCAGCTTCGTGTAACATGTTATTATACAACACACATATGAAGACCAAAATTCGATAATACTAAAATTGTTGGTTAAAAATCGACTTCCAATAAGTCGACTGCTGAATTGGTGCAAATACAAGTGTTGAAATAAATGTGTTTTATAATGACGTCCTATAATAAATGTGTGTTTAAAGTTCTATGATCGTCAATCAAGTCCATGTGAAGAATCATTAGCGTAGTCCAAAGTTCAATTCTGAATTTAAGTCTGTCTACATCGAAACACAATTGTAATTCTCGCAATATCAGACGTATCATGTAACTTTATATTAGTAGTTAAAGCAAAATAAAACTACTTGTAACAATTCCATACATCGAGAACCTACAATTTTGTTAATGTTTCAAATGATAATTTCAATCTTATGAAGAAATCAAATACCTAAAATACCTATTTCTGTACGTATATTTTCAAGTCTTGTTGTATGGAAAGTATTAATCAATAACTAACAAATTAATAAACGAATGATCTAAAATAATAATGATTTATAATACTTCCCTTTTTGCCTGCGTTGTTCGCTTACTTAGGAGAGCTGTGTCCTAAAATTAAACAATCCTGAAACCGCTTCAATAATATATCCTACAAATAAAAGTATACTTAATAAAATGGTTTTAAATAAAACACGACTAAACTCCACAGGAAGAGAAAATCAACACTTGATTTTGCCCCTCCTAAAGAAGTGGAGACTAGAAAGTCTCAACTTCTTTACCTCTGCATTATGTGTGATCTTTTGTGTGATAATCCTGTAGCTTCTTGTGAACCACAAGAAACTACGCATTTCTTCTCAAAGCAGGACTGAATAAAACATACATTTTGGTTATTCCATGGCGACGCGTTGCGTGGCGCGATCGGGGGTGTGTATGTGAGCGATATGGGTGTTGCAGCGCGCAGCGTCAGCGAGGAGTTCAGTTCCGGCTGCGAGGGCCGTTCGGGCTCCGGCGGCGGCTCCACGGGCGCTCCCGCCGACCAGGACCACCGCCCGGACCACAAACAGCATCGGGACCGGACCCCGGATGATCGGGATGAAGGTACCCACAACATTAGGATTGACTCTCTTATCAGACTCAGATTTTTGGACTATCAACGAAGATGATATTAAAGTTTCCCGGAATTCCCTCCATAAAAAACAAGTTATATGGCATTATGCCACTTTTCCATCAATTTTGCTGAGATATCCGTATAATATCGAGTACCTACTTAGATATAACGACTTAAAATTGCATTATGTGCGTCTACCGTGTAACAGAAGTGGTGAAGGTGTACGACGGCGAGGCGGCGTGGACCCGGCGGCTGTACCGGCCCGTAGTGGTGGGCCGCAACTGGAACGAGCGTGAGCTAGTCGCGGCCGCACTGCGGGCCTTCCACGTGGCCCGGGACCCCGAGCTGTTCGAGCTCACGGACGCGCTGGCCGGTGACGAGCCCCCGCTCAAGGACCCCACGCCGCTCGCACATGTCACGCGCCTTCCCAACAAGAGACCGGCACTCTTCTTAAGATTCAAGTGAGTGTTCCAACACCCCCATTACAACCAAGTATTATCCACGAAAAGTTAGGCAAAATTGTACCTACAATACACCCACATTTCGCTAGGAATTTCTGAGTCCCTTGTAATAGGGGTGTAATGGGGGGTGAAATCAACCCGCCACAAATCCAGACTTCAGATGACGATGACTTGTGACGGGAAATTTCTCAGTAACAGACTGAAAAATTCTCCATCACAAGTCATCTTCGGCTTTTCGTGACTTCATACATTTAGATACTTCTTAGCAATCAAAGCAAGAACTGTGATCTGAATAAGATGCTGCTAATAATAATTCTCGCAGGAATAGAAATGGCGAAGAATTTGTAATATTACTCGCTTACTAACATTTTCTGGAATATAGCAGTAACACTTTGTGAAAATACCTTACAGCACATGTTTCCAGTTATTTCGCAACATGTGTTCTAGGAAACATCACCAAACCTACTTGAGTCATACATTCAAACGTTCGTCCAGAAACTCACGCCTTTTTCCGATGGTACGGAGAAACTACAGAACCTGCTACGATTCATAGGCCGCAAATTCGGAGAAGCGTTTCTTGCAGCGTGCAGCGGAGCGTTACATGGGCAGTTCCACTAAACGCCCCGCTGCACACCATAAGAAATGTCTTCTTATGTTGGTTCGTTGTACACAGAGAGCCCGAGAGTGGTGGTGGAGAGGTACGGGTGTACCCGGGGCGAGTAGCGGGCGCCGGCGAGACGTTCGTGACGGTAGGCTGTTCTGGCGATGACGCCGTGGCCGACCTGATGGCCGCCGCGCTCGAACGGTTTGGGCTCGACCCCGCGAGGGCCGTGCATGATTATCGCTGTTCAGAGATTTTGTTGGACCGAGGGGGTAAGGATCTACCAAGTGTGGCCAAGAGAGCCTGGAAAAAGTGACGTTCTATCAATGATAACGATTCCTAACCAATGGCTTATCGTTCGAAAAACCACTTGAACATTTTGAACTTCTCGACAATCGATATCGCTTATTGATACGTCGCTTTGTCTGGGTCCTCTCATCTGCCTAGCCTTTTCCCAACCATAATTGCGGTCTACTTGGTACTAACTTCCACAATCGAGTTCTTGGGTAACACACGATACCCCTTGGTGAGACTGACTGTTGGACTTTCAGCAAGTATGACAAAAGTCTCCTTGCAAAAAGAAGAGGAAAGGTCTTGATTTTTGTGAAATCTTCTCCTTGCTCCACGATCTTCTACAGTTGTGGGGATTGTTTTTGCACAGTTGAGAATCGTGTTTTCTATCTACTACTACTCTGAGAAGAAATACCGGAACAAATACAGTACAGTCTCTTTTAAAGTCCAGACTTATAATCTTGATCAAATCATGCGAGGACCATGCAGATTTGTGTCTGAGGTGGTCAGCTATGCATCAGATAATCACGCGTAGCTTGCAACTGTTGGCCCAGTGTCGGAGCGCGTGCTGGATGAGGAAGAGCGGCCGTGGCGCATCGTGGTGCGACTGGCGCGCGAGTCTGTGCGGCGCATGGAGTTGGCGCGGTTCTATCTGCAGCCGCGCCGCGATCCTCATGGGCCCACGCTCGCGCTCTTCGTGGCCTCGCTGCCACCCGGCTTGTCTGAGAGGAACTACGAGAACATCTTGGTGGAGTTCTTGGGTGCCGGTCAGTATACGTCACTTATCAGTCCTTACACCAGATTAGGTTTGGCCAGAGTGTTTTCAATTTGATTACATGCAAACAGTATTGAAAATTCCCTAATGAGCAAGTAAGGTGGTACCTTGCTGTAAACGATCGTAAAAAAATCAAGCTATCACAAAATCCCTACAAACATTTGCTAACCCTAAAACAGCAGTATTTAAGTGGACCATATAGCCTGTTCGCTTTTTGTAATCGACTTCGAAAAAGTCGTGTTGAATTGCATGTTTTCCTCTGACTTATTCTTTGAGCACTTTAATTTGTACACTTTGTAATATAAACGTCACGTTTACCGCAAATAAATGTATTTTCTTTTTTTCTAAGAGTGTTATCTAAATATTTCCACAGACAACAAATTCACGTCGATCGGTCCCATCTACTACGAGTACGGGTCAATGGTGATCACGTATGAGGACGCGAGCAAAGCGGTGCGCGCCCTCTATGCGCTCAGAGAGGCCAAATATGAAGATAAGCATTTATTGGGTGAGTCACCAGCTGTTTATGTAGTGGGCTTTTAACTGTTCTGGGAATCTTAAATGTAGCATTTAGCTGAATAACATAAACATATATACTTCTACAAGAACAATAAAAGATTTGCATCGAACTCGAACTTTTGTGGCTTTCTCAAAAAAAAAATCCTCGGTATACTGAGATCACACTGAAACTTAACAAAGTAACAAAAGCAATAATCAACGTAGGCTAGAAGTATTATCTTATCACCGTTTAGTTTTTCAATCTGACTCAGTCGGAATCAAATCAAGATTCCTTTCTTGGTAGCAGAAGAACTTTAGAGCCTTAAAGACCAGTAATTAGTATTCGTCTAATCTTTTCATCAGTTATGGTTTGAGTGTGAAGTCGTGGTCTGTTCCACAGTGATGTTGTTGCCGAGCATCGAACCTTCGATGGTGCCGGCGGGCGTGAAGCCTCTGCTGGTGTTCGTTAACGTTAAGTCTGGAGGTTGTCAAGGCCTCGAGCTCATTTCTTCCTTCCGCAAACTCCTTAACCCTTACCAGGTGTTTGACCTTGAAAATGGAGGCCCGTTGCCTGGGTAAGTCACTATTTACTTATTTTAATTGTGTATCTTTTTCATTGACCGTTCGATAGAAATGTCCAAGAAGAATTTTCTAACTAACAAAGAATGATTTATAGATCTCCACTTAATAAACAGTGTATGTATAGTCGTATATTTCCAGTCTTATACAGATTATCAGAAGTTGAAGCTTAAAAGCCGGGATATTTGTTACTTTATCGACGCTTACGATTGCCGAAAAGAGTCAGCAACTAGCTAGAAACGAGTTGTATTTTGATGTATTTACTGCCACTGTCAACAGTAAGCGATCACTAATCATTTATTTAAACATTATCTCTCTTACTGAGCCGAGACTTACATCTATTATACATCCGTTTCTGAAGCGAGAACAAGGACGATAGTCTGCCGTATCCCCATCAGTGATGGGATAGGTGCCTAAAGCCACAAGTACACAGTCAACAATATCTTCCCCCTGCGCAGGCTGTACGTGTTTCGTCACATTCCGAACTACAAGATCCTGGTGTGCGGCGGCGACGGTACGATCGGCTGGGTGCTGCAGTGCCTCGACAACGTCGGCCAGGACTCGCAGTGCTCCAACCCGCCCTGCGCCATCGTGCCGCTCGGCACTGGTAGGGACTCCTCAAACAGCTTATTATTGCAGCACAAATTAATAACGAGAAAAGTCTTCGTGTCCCTTTTTTGG
The DNA here is from genome assembly GCA_964057025.1 of Standfussiana lucernea. Classification (NCBI taxonomy): domain Eukaryota; kingdom Metazoa; phylum Arthropoda; class Insecta; order Lepidoptera; family Noctuidae; genus Standfussiana; species Standfussiana lucernea. Next base: position 15,683,995 of record OZ059790.1, on the reverse strand, counting down.
TCATGGCGGCCAATCCCAGCGGAAATCAGCTATCGACGCGGGAGGTATGCACAGGTGTGTGCACACACACAGGTGCACTCTCTCTTCCTTCACTCTCGTATGGGCTGGGACGGGGATCAACACGTTCTGAGAGAAATCATGCACAGGCCCAACCACTAAACGTGTTCAAATTAACTGATAAACGTCCGACACCTCACAACTTGTGTCAGTCCAATTGAAGACAAGCTTCAGCGACTAGTTGTAGGCCTATTTGGCGTAATCGTGAGGCACATGATCATGGCAAACTTGATATCTAAACATAAACTCTGTTAATAAGACTTCTGCCCTTTGAAACTGTCCAACCCCTGGATTCTATATCACATAAAACTCGTCAAATCATCAGGCAACGACCTGGCTCGCACGCTTCGCTGGGGCTCCGGCTATACTGGCTGCGAAGACCCGCTGTCGCTGCTGCGCGACGTCATTGATGCCGAGGAGATCCGCTTAGACCGCTGGACCGTTGTCTTCCACCCCGAGGATAAGCAGGACGAGCCTAAGGAGCTCTCCAAACAGCTACCTGGTTAGTGGTGCTAGGAGGCAGCTTGCAGAGCTAACGTTATCGTTGATAATCAGCGATCAGAGTTGAATGTAGGATAGGCATAGCCAGGTTGGATTTTACGAATCTAATTTCAATGGAGATGGTAACTGTGAAACTAATGGCGCAAGCATAGCTAGTTCCAAGCATCGCCATTGATTGAAAACCTATAAATGTCTTTTATATTTGAAATAGCTTGACCTGATTGAGACTTAGTTGTGGTTACGCCATCTACAGTGAGCTTTTTCAGCCCTTCCCCATTGAAGAAACAAAATAACGTTTTGTTTGTATCCTTGCGATGATTCCCATTTTAATTCATCTGGCTGCGCCTATAATGCTTATCATTTTAGAAAATCACCATTGGCTTTGTGGTCCAAACATTCTAATCGACATCATTTCACACAAACGACATTTAGGGACTGTAGTTAGTCCTATTGAGGACAACTTTTGGACCACACAAAATTTTAATCTTTTCAAATTAAATAAAGAACGGAGAAAGAAAAGATGTTCATTTTCTGGACTTTCGTTCCAAGAAGAAGAAAAAAATACACTCTTCTTCTTCGAGTCGCAATAACAATTCTTTTTGATCAAAAGTAAAGCCCCCGCGCCATTTCATCATACCGTAGTGGTGACTACATTTGTGTGATTCCGCAGCGTCTGTGACTACAGGATCACAAAGCGAAGACAACTCGCAGATCTTGGTGATGAACAACTACTTCGGCATCGGGATCGACGCGGACCTCTGCTTAGATTTCCATAACGCTCGTGAAGAGAACCCTAATAAATTTAATAGCAGGTATGTACCAACTGGCCATTTTTGAAACTTAATTAGATGAAATTATAAAATGCCCTTTTGAGCAATGGTACTGGTCAACCCGACAAACCTCTAACTACCTCTTTGTAAACTATCCTGTGTAAATAGTACTTTGCAAACCCATAAATCTCTAGCCACACGGTTCTGGGCCGAGATATTCCATACTTTGGGCCCTCAGTCGGTTAACAAACACAATGTTCTCTCTTAGCTAAATTATTGAAGGCATTTGGCACGAAATCAAAAAGACAAAAGGCATTTTTTTTAATAAGGCTGAAAATCTGCTCTTTTTGAACGTCAAAACTAACTCATGACAGTCTTCCCAACACGCCCGCCCTTCACATCCTAGTGTTTACTGAACAAACTCCCCAGCAACACATCGGTCTGTTATGTTGGAAGAACACATTTCATACATAACATCATCCTCATGATATAATGTATGCTCTAGGCTCCGAAACAAAGGTGTGTACGTGAAGATGGGACTCCGCAAGATGGTGGGGCGCAAGATGTGCAAGGACTTGCACAAAGCCATACGCCTAGAAGTGGATGGCAAGCTCGTGGAACTGCCCCAGCTAGAGGGGATCATCATTTTAAATATACTCAGGTAAACCTTTAAACACGTTCCCAAAATTTGCTACATTTAATTTGATATATTCATTTTGTAATCAGCATGGTTGATGTATCTATTTCGTCAGTATATGAGTGTTATTATAATGGTCCAGATCCATAAGTTAACATTAAATCCCACTAAAGTCGAATTTCATCAATAATACAGACAGCTCTTGAACGCAGTTTAGATGTACGGGTTCAATTTTGTTGGCGAAATTCGTTCTAAATATTAACCCCGTGGTGAAAATCGTAAAAGAATTGAGAACGTATACTAATGTAGAACCTTCTTGTTATGATATATGACAACAACTTACCTCATTGCTTCCACAGCTGGGGTTCGGGCGCGAACCCGTGGGGCCCGGAGAAGGACGATCAGTTCAGCAAGCCCAACCACTGGGACGGCATGCTGGAGATCGTGGGGGTCACGGGGGTCGTGCATCTGGGGCAGATCCAGTCCGGCTTGCGAGGCGCCATGCGGATAGCGCAGGTAAGAGGCACTAAAGAAGAAGAAATAATTGTATCTGACCAAAGCTAAGACATACAAAGTACACACATAAAAGACAGGAAAAAAGATGCACCCCATTTCACAGCTAAAAAGCTTTGAAAACACAACTAACAGAATTACGCCTAAAACTTCTGGCAACTAGTGTAACGACAGGGCCTGGAGCATTAACCAGTGATCAGACTTTCCTTTCTTACTGCAAGTAACGCTTACTGCTGGACTGTTCCCGAATCATACAGATAACCGCAGCCACCTTTACTGTTACAACATAAGGTCACTGTCAACTTTCAAGTCAAGCTAAGGTCAAGACTTAACAACTCTTCAAATCAACATCACTGTTCTAAAAAATAACACCTTTCGGATCGCCAACTGAAATCTACCAACGTTGATCACAGGGTGGCCACATCAAGATCAACCTGAAGAGCGAGATCCCAGTGCAGGTGGACGGCGAGCCATGGGTGGCGGCGCCCTCGGAGGTGGTGGTGCTCAAGTCTGCGCTCAAGGTAACTACACTCCATCGCATTTACATACAAGAACCAAGACCGGACGAGGGCTGAGCATTTTGTACCTGTACGATATAATAATATCCTTCCGACCGAATTTCGGAATGGATAAAATATATAAATGGAGATTGTCTTAAGGTGGTGTCATCCATGTTATGGAGGATAAAGTATCGGACGTCGCCATAAACTGATAGTTCAGATATCAGCCAAATAGGTATTGGCAGATGAAAAGTGCTACCAAGTTTCATATTTGTACTAGTATACATTACGTAATAGGTAATATCCTCCCAACCGAATGTCGGTCACGGCGACCGGGAGGCGCGATCACCAGAGACTAGCCAAGTACGGAGGAGATAATATAGTGTGTGCGAAAACACGGGTGCAATCCCTCTTCCCTCATTGTCATGGTCCGATGGGACGGCAATCCGACACGATCGGGAGATTAGGCGCGGGACAAATTGCTTTACGTGCTTTCCGGGACACAAGTATATCGGCATATACCCATATGCACGTATACATAGTTGGGATATTGGAAGCTTATGCTATGCTATTCCTAACTATTTATATGCAGAACAGCATAACAGTTTAAAAAAATCCAAAAGTTGGAAAACTGCTGTGGAAAAGCCAACTCTCATTGTAACAACAGCACGCTCAAATGCTCTGCTCTCGTCGGTCGTATTCTCCGTCAATGTTTGCATGTGCTCGCTTACCAATGCCCAAACAGGGCTCAATTTAAAGCTTATTTACAATTTAATTAAAAATATTGGACTAAAACTATCTTATTCAAACGAAAAGTTTCGCTTGGTCAACTGGAATCTTGGACGAAATAAATTTAATTTTCTTTATTTTAGACAACCAGTGAAAGCTAAATGAATAAAATACGGCTTTCCAAGTTTTTCTTTAATTATAAAATTGACAATACATTAGTGGAGCTTGCATTTAGACCTTTAGAATCAACCATAGATATATCCGAGCATAGATGATGAAGCGGAACTTTATATTTTAAAATATACCGTCCCGAGTCACGTATCGCCCGAGCACTCAAACTCCACTCAGCACCGATGTTCCACTAGTTATAGCAAGCCGCGGTGTCGCGCACCCGGGCCCGTCCGGTCACCCGCGTGCCGACACCGCGGCTTCGGCCCGAGTCCGCCACCGGTCGGATCTCACCTACGTACACCTGACATATCGCAGCGACATCGGCACGCGCGGGGAACGCTACAGTCTAGTCGATCGCACACTACTTTTGGGCACATCTGCGCTTTAATCGAACTTTGGAACTTTCGCTTTGTACATATTTAGTCTGCCACAGTCGTAGTAGCACGTCTCCGAGCGGGCCCCGGGGCTCGCGGGTAGCGCTAGGGCGTCAGGTGTACGTAGTCTCGGGCGGCGGGGCGGTGCGGGGTGCGGGCGGCGCGTGACGTGCGTGTGCTGCAGGCGACGATGCTGAAGAAAACCAAGCGCGGGTCCGCGGGCGCGTCGTCGGCGGCGGGCACCTGACCGCTCGCGCCCCGCCCCGCCGCTGCCAGTCGCGCCCCGTCCGCAGGCCACCATGCTGAAGAAGCGCGGCAAGGTGCGGCGCCGCAACACGGAGCCCAGCATGCCGCGCTCGCCGGAGCGGCCCGAGCGGCCCGAGCGGCCGGAGCGGCCCGAGCGCGAGCGCGCCGAGCTGCGCGAGCGACCCGATCGGCCCGCCGACTCCTGAATCTGGCTGAGCGAGCGCCTCATCTAACGCGCGCGCCCGCCCGGGGCTCAGGGCGGGCGCGCGCGGGCGCTCGCTGGGCTGTCCGCCGCACCTATCGTGTATATAATAATAATTACTTCAAACAAATATATAAACATAACTATAAAAAAAATAAAAATATTAGTAATTAGTACAGTTGTTTTATTTAGAAAAAGATCAAGTAATATATTCATTAAACAAAATGTAAAATAAAAAGTATATGTGAAAAATATTAACATCAAAGTGTTTTTCTTCTGTATCCCGTGGAGTGGACCCTGGCACCTCATACGATGTCCAATGCTACAGATCAAGCTGTGCTACTTTTGGGAATTGACTGATGCACCTAAATAAGATAATCATGTCAAGTTAATAGATCCTTGAACAGGATCCAGGGTGCACCTGCTTGCCTCGCGAAATTATTTTGACAATATTAAGCAGTAGTCCAGCTGTGGGCTTATAGAGAATGATGCTGATGATGCTAACTGGGAACCACTCCAGCATTGAGTAAGAATGGGCCTACATTGACAAGCCTAATACCTAACATTAAACCATTGCTAATCATACAGTTAATCACTGTATGATTAACCCTAACCTTTAGTTTATTTAAGCCTTACGTGTCATGTTCCTGATCTGCAAATCTCACAGAAATAAAATACTCAACATAAAACATCACACCCGTAATCTGCGAAGGTTTAGGCAGAGTTGTAGATATAGCACACCCACATTTCACGATAATAGTAATGTTTAAGTTCCTTGAAATAAGGGGCGAGCTTGCCATCAACCGGGCACAGGTCACGACTCCGGGCTGCTACTGAAAATTTCCTGATGTAAAAATCCATAACACTGCCCGACCTAGGAATCGTAACCAGGGCCTCTACTCAGCAGGAGTGCCTACGACCGCTGGACTAATGAGGCAGTCTTTAACATAACTTAATCCGAGGTAAATCTGTTCTAAAGTATCACATAAATAACAAAAGCTGATCAAAAACCCCCTGAGGCACATAGCTACATGAATACGAAAAGAACCCCATGTCCAGCAGTAAAAAAATAATTTTGTGTAGTTACTCCATAGCACCCGCAAAGACCTAGCCAAGTGCAGTGTAGCGGGTTCCTTACCAAACCCGTATGAACCATGCATTGATCGAAATAAAGTTGAAAATGCATGACATGCTACTGACAAAATTCTTCAACACGTTGCATGCCACAAAAGAGGATATACTACAGGTTACGAATGACAGTGAATGTTCCCCCACGACCCCCAGCCCGCGCTGCTGAGCTTGTAGTTATAAATCAGCCCCTAAATAAAATCACTCCGATCCAGCCTGTCCCCTTGCTGCCCTCAGAGGGTGCCCTTAGCGTGTAATCGCTTAGTTTATAAGTTTGCCCTGGCTGGAGGCCTTAATTAATTTCAAGGCACCACAGGATTGTCCAGTTAAACAGAAGCCAGTCCTAGGTTGACCTGCGATATGTCATTACAAAAGAAAAAAAAGACAGTGAATGTTGCGTGTTCAAAAAAAAAGATTATTCGTTCCTTGCGATTAGCGTTGTGTACGAGGACTTTACTGAATGATGGATTGAAATAACAGATGCTATGACATCGTTGCAGTTCAAATGATTTGAGGTGGAAACTTCGGGAGGCGACAGCTTAAAAAGGCGTTAGTAGCATGGTGTATGTAGAAACTCACCATCATCATCTGCCTAGCCTTCTCCAGTTAGGATCAGCATCCAGTTTAACCGGATGCAGCTGAATACCAGTACTTTACATGCAGTGTCTGCCTATCTGACCGCCATAAACCGGTTACTGGGTAATACGATACCCCTTGGTAAGACTGCAAGCCAGACTGTCGGGCTACTAGTCTGTAGATATTTGACAGTCGTTACGGGCGACTGCCCGTAACGACTGCCAAATATCTACAAATGACAAACTGGTGACTTTTTAACAAAAACCACAAAACTGCAATCAATCATTTTATTATCTCATCCCGAGACTTAAGACTAGTACAAAGCACTACTTTCCTTATTAGATCCCGTTATTATGACTGTCTTTAGACTTCAACGTCATTAACAAAGGACTTTAGTCTTTTAGACTGTGTACTTTAAGCTTAAATGATATTAGCAAGCGATAAATTAGGTATAGCTCAACAACTCAACTTAGGGCGAGAAAATTGAGCAGAATAAAGTTACAAGGATTTATTTACAATAGATTAGGAAAGGGTGTGGTCTACGAGCGCAGTTAAGTCGAATATTATAAAAGATTAGTGTAGGCATAAGAACTCCTGCGTACTGACAGACCTCCGTGGTGAGCTGTAACTAATGTGACAGCTAGGTCAACAATATTGACAATGATACTGGTCAGGTCAGTGCTAGGCCTCTTGCTTTGAAAACAATACACAGGGTATAAGCGGACCCTTCACGAAGGCGTCATCCAAGCATTCTATACATCAAACTAAGTAACACTGCGCAAAACATTATTGCTGTGAACCGACTTTTTTTGGAACTTTGACCTTCAATAACTCCGTAAATACAAGGTTCCCAGGTATGGTCCGGAACAAAAAAAAAATCCGCAATGACGTAAAGAACAAGTGCCTATCCGCTTCGTAAAGGGTGTTTTGACACCCTTTATTTCTTCCACACGGCAAATTACAAGCAAGCGAGCTTTGCGAAGTCCAGTCACCGTCTCATAGTCAGAGGTCTGAATGTTGGAAAAGTTCTTACACCTACGCTATAAGATACATTTTTGTACTTCATCAGTTACATGAAGACGACGAGTGTTGTGTTGTCAAGTAGTACTTAATTACATACGATTAGGGCTTCACTCCTGACGCTGGTATAAAGTAGACACTACAAAAAAAAACACAGTTCAAAAAAATTATCCTTCCATTTATCTCATAAACAGCAAAAATGCTGTAGGGGCTTCGTACCCATAATACAACAGCTGATTTTAAAACACTTGTGGCTACAAGAAGCCTCTTAAAATGTTATCATAGTAATATCAATTTAGATCATTTGAGAATTCACACACAAGAGTGTTGAGCTATTTTGGCATCAAAGAGCACAAACACTGAAAATTGTTGAATTAGCGTCAAGAGTTTGAACATTCTGTTCAAACTCTTGTTCATACAGTTACATTTGAGACAATGCAGAACACTGGGTACTTACAATACTTAGCCTAAGGCAATAGAAATCACAACATTCGTGCTCAACAGCTTACAGGACAAGGGTCCGTTTAAAAATACACCCCGAGCCGAAGACAATATAACACATTAATACATCAAATTCGGATATCAGTCAAAATACTTTCAATCGACTCTAAGATGTTATTTAACATTCACTTATTATATTTCTAAAACGTCTATGTATATAAATACATTGAAAATGTGATCCAAAACTAATGATCAATTTTGTCTTTTAAAATTGACAATAAATTTAGAACTAGAGAAATTAATCCATGTTTTAAAATTGAATTTAACCGATCATCACTACTAAACAATTAAGTATTAAAATTAGACACTGAAATAAGTGCTATGTGCTTGGGTCCCTGCTACGGTCCCCTAACTCAGAATTAAAAAAGAATCATGCGATATGACGTCAACTTCCATTACACAGAAACGGCAATAAATCGACAAGCTATGATTGTGAAGGTATAGCAAGGTATACGCCACGCCACCGTACCCTTTTCACTAAAGGGGCTTGAATTTCTTTGTATGAAGCCTCGCCTGCCTAACTTCCGCCATTTTAGACAATGCAGAACACGTGGCGCTTAAGAATATTTTTTTTGACAGCTATTGATTAATACAGATTTTATGTGTGGCTGCCATTTTGAAAATAAAATAAAATGGCGGCAGTTAGGCAGGCCAAAATATTCAAACTCCTTTATTAAACTCTTGCGCAGACCATTTTTTTATAACAACCCTTTCATAGCAGCCGCCTTATATTATCAAGCTCAAACAATCCCTTGATACACTTATCGTCACCCTTTTCCCAACGACATTGGGGCGAGTTTCCTACTTACAAAAACATTACTGGTTACCGAGATTTTACACAATAATTTTATTAATCTCATTTGAAACAACTTTGGATCGGTCAAAGTACACGAAGACGCTTTTGACATGCAGTGGGAGAAATTCAGGTACAATTAGCTTAGACCATGTGGCTTTTGAACACCATTTTGTTTAAATGCGTAGACAAACCGTCCTTTTGCATTCATGTCGATTAAATTTGGGGACAATGAACGAATTTTAGCCGAAATCCAGCAGTTATTTATATTCAGCCGTATTTGTAAGTTTTAAGAGTCCTAGTAACAATCAATGCCTCACTGTGAATACTATCATGACTTGATGTTATGGGAAGCTGAAATGTGCCACGAGAGAGCGCTGAGTGTCACTTGTCACTTGTCGTGTTATCTTGATTGAAAAGCGACCAATCGGCAACAAGACATCACAACAACAAACGCCATCTCTCTCTCTATTGGCAACTGAATCAAAGTAACAAACACTTAGCGCCATCTACGCAGAACTAATTTGACAGTTCTTTTTCTTAGCGTATCGATAGCAATGTCTAAAGAGTCAGCCCATAACTAAGCTATATTTGACAGTTTTAAGTTCAAGCGAAAAGTGCTTTTAATGCAGCAATTCTTTGCCGATAACTGAAAGCTTTTACCATGATTTCTTCCCCTAAAACATTTCTCACACCACGCGTAGGAAACGCTCAAAAATTCTCAGCAAATTCCACACACTTATTCAATTCTTTTTCACTAATTGCCGTTTTTTGAGTTGAGTAATTGAAGTTTATAATTTGTCAAATGCTGCTCAACCTTTCAATTTAGAGAGCTATTGCAGGAACCACCTTTAGCAGAATTTAACTAATTAGTTAATTAAGTACTCAAATCAGAAACTGGCTGTTTTCATTCCCTTTAACCTAACAATAAAACGAATGTTATTCCGTACAAATAGTTCAGCCGCCAGATATAAGCGCAAATTGGGTATACAAAGTTGTCATGCAAGCTATGCGTGTCACTCGCTGGGGACACGCGACGCGGCGGCGACATCCTGCAGTATGTCATCGTTTAATTCTGGAAAAAAGAAAATAAAATGTGATCGTGTTTACCTGATAGAATCACGATAGACTTGTGAAAAAAGTCGAAGGGAACTTGTTCACTAACAGTACAGTGCAACAGTACAGTGCAACAGTACAGTGCAACAGTACAGTGCAACAGTACAGTGCAACAGTACAGTGCAACAGTACAGTGCAACAGTACAGTGCAACAGTACAGTGCAACAGTACAGTACAACAGTACCCATACATACCTAGCTAGGTGTAGGCGTACGTGCTGACAAGCGGCGCGTGCGTGTCGGCGGTGTAGCTGCGCACGCGGCTGAAGGCGAAGGGCGGGTACTTGCCCGGCGTCAGCTCGAACTGCGTCCACTGCTCCCGCCGGGTGGACACGGAGTAGCGGCGCCATACTAGTTGCGCGTTACGGTGGGAACGGACGCTGCGGAGCTCCAGCTCCTGGGAAACAACACCAATGTCAGATTCTGTTCTGTTGTCCTACGGTACTGGACAGAGCGGGAGTGCTATCGCACGCGGCAGCATCGACGGTGCGCTCGGCAGCACGCTCTGATTCCCGTCCTAGCAACATTGAAGGCGTTTAAAAAGTTTCGTGTCCGTGCTAATTAACCGTTGAGGAGGCGATCCTGGCTGCAGGATCAAGTCATGTCTGTCATAAACAAGTTTTGTCACCAGACCCATAGGTGTGTGCAAACAGCTTAATCGGTTGAAGGGAATGGATTTGAAATTCAATTGCAAGATTTGACCAATGCATACTTTATTTCTGTTCAAACTTTATGGCAGCTCGGAAGTTAACTGCGAGTGACGCTCTGAGCAGGTATCACGGTACAAACTTTGGCGGCTCGGAACATCTAACGTAGAGCTGTACCACAGGTAACCTCTTCTAGATTCCGCAAAGAAGGCAACTTATGCGCGCCGCACATTTGTGACTTAGCACTAATATAACTTGATGCGCGTATCTATCTCTTCAGTGTCAACCAGAAGTTAGACCCGTGATGACCCTAGCAATTTGTATGAAAATTTGATTGTTACGGTTTCTCAACTTACGGTAGAGCTCAACTTATTGTGGCCAAAGGTAGTGACTCTCGTTGATGTATTTCCCTTTCACTCATTAGGTATTATTGTATTGCTGTCTTTTCCCCACAAAACTAATAGTGTCATGAGCAATACGTTCGTGGTTTTCGATAAATAAAATATCGATGCTATCGATATTTTGTTGTTTATTTGGACAATATAGTTCAATTAAAATATAAATACATACAATTTACGGTTCATTCTGAAAAAATAATCAGGTTTTGGGCGAATTCAACCGTCAATTAAACCAATGGCATGTAAAAATTTTAAAGTTAAAACTTTGTTCATTAGGAATATTCGGTGATCTATTACATATTGTAATGAAGTAAAACAACATAAAAGGGAACATTAATATAATATCACTCTGTTTAAAAAAACATCGACGTCAGAATCTACATTTAATGTCACTGTCCCATCGCTACGGCCGGTGACGTCACCTTGAAATAGCCAATCGGATTGCACTTGTCATTCCCCGCGCACCGCGTGCCTACGCTACATTTGGTGAATTCAAACAAAATATTTATGATACGGAATCTAAAGGAGGTTAACTGTGAGCTGTACAGAACACAATTTCATTTTAGGTATCAGCAGGGCGCAGAGGACGCATCATCTTGGCTGCATAATGCGCATACCGTCACTATAGTTTGAAAAGAAATATAACTAACTAACAAAGCAAATAAAATGAAAGCTTATAACATAGTATAAGCGTAAAAAGCCAATAATTTTCCAATTCTCCTCTCGGTGAGAGAGAGTGAGGCGTAGTCCCGGTACCGTTTTGAGTAGTGTGAGAAAAATTGAAATATCAGAGTATACTTCTACTCACCATGTGGAAGGTCTGTTCCTGTTGTTCGATCTCCTTGCGTCGCGAGCGGAAGCGCGTATTGGATGCCTGCACAGTCTTTTTCTCCTGGTTCGTTTTCTTTATCACTATCACTACCTGCAACAAACATTAGGTGTTAAGACTTCTAGCTGTAGAGTGGTAACGTAACTTGGTGTGGTATACATACTTGCATAAACTCATGCCTTTTTCCCATGGGGGTAGGCTGCAGATACAGAACGCCACCTGCTAAGATCCTTTACGATCGTTGCGAGCACTACGCATCAGACCTTTCTGAAGAACATCGCCAATAAGATCAGTGCATGTCCTTCAAGAGTGTCCCTGCCTGTCGTTTCCACTCACATCTTCCCTGGAAATACCTTTTGTTAGTCGCCTTTCATTCAGACATACACGACCACACCATTTCAGCACACTCTTTATTTCTTCCATCTACCGAGCCTTTTCGCAACATGTTGGGGTCGGCTTTAGTCTAACCGGTTGCTGCTGATTACCAGTATTTTACATGGAATAACCGCACAAATCAGCTAGTCCTGGGTAATACAATACCCCTTGGTGAGACTGTATGTCAGACTTTCGGGCCACTGATTCCCTGTTACGATTGTCAAACATCTGCAAATGACAGCCGGAACCAACGGCCTAACGTGCTTTCCGAGGCACGGAGGACACTGTATTTAATGTATGGTCACCCGTCTACAGACCTTGACAAACACTACTTAATCTTGAACATCGACCCGTGCGGCTGTTATTATTTAGCCGCGAGTTTCTTTTTCTTGTAGTATTGTAATGTAACCCTACTACTATATCTACACTATATTACTCTATATCTATCTACTATATCTATTGCGTACCTTGTCCCCGATGAGCCGGTAGTGGCCGGCCATGATGCCGAGTCCGGGCTTGGTGTGGCGGTACTTCAGCTGCATCACGCAAGACACCGGCTCGTCTGCTGTCGTATACATCAGTACCAGGCCTTCGGAGAAGAACCTGTGGCAGACAACTATCTCAGTTGTAAGAGGTACTTGGGCCCATTTTGCTATGACGTCGATCACTAGGAGCAATTATATACGGCGGAAAAAAACGATAATCGATATTTTCCCTCTCTGCAAAGTTGCCAACATCCTCTCTTTTAGTAATGAGATGAAACTGTATGTATGTATCAAAATAGCCGCCAAATAGCGCCGCTGACTCGATTCATGTCCTATCCCTATTAAATTTATTTTCAAGCTCAATGTTTTAAATTGGGAGCAGATAAAATAGAACAAACAACCGCCGCAACTGTTATACCAAATGCGAGATTTTGTTGTTTGGTTTGGTTTTTATTAATCAGCCGTAATCTAAATGCAGTTTCATCCGAATTTGCGCAAATACGTCCAAAAAAAACTTTGTATGAGAAAATACAAGTTGAACCAACCTGAGATACCTATAATAGTCTATCAGATACCAGGGCTTATAGAACTGGTCCTGGAAGGAGTTCTCTCCGTGGCGGATGTACGTAGTCTTGCTGATGTAGACCCCGTTCAGCTGGACGCGCGGGCGGGACACGAACATCTGGCGCCAGGAGCTGAAGCCACTGGCGCGCGGGGTCCCGCATTCTATGCCCCATGTCCTGGAGATAAAGCACAAATTAGCATAACTAGGAGATGAGGTATGAGAGCGCAACTTGACTGAAGCCACTAGCGCGGTGGTTGCTGCATTCTATGCCTTATGTCCCGGATATATCGACACAGATTAGAATAAATAGGAGATAACGCACAGATCTGAAATCTATAAGCAGGTTCACAAAGTAGGGTAGTGTAGACGTATTCAAGCTAGGTGGAGCGACGATTAAAATATGTGTAACAGCAGATTTTCATTTACCGATCATGAACCGACTTCATGGTAACGTATGCGTGTTGATGCGTCCAGTCTGCTATAAGCTGTTCACACGCCGTAAAGACGCTTCTATTCTGCCCTCCCAGGATATGTTAACCCGACTCACTTGACACACAGCGAGCGCCATACGTCGGGCTCCCGCGCGGCGACGTACAGTCCGCGGCACACGCTCGCCACGCGCTCCAGCGACGCCGCGTCCAGCTCCGCGCTCACCACCCAGCGCAGGATCACCAGGATCACTTCGTATGGCAGCCACGAGATGTGCGCGCCCTGGACACAATGGGAGACTGTAAGGACATTTATTCATTAAAAAAGGATTCGCCGCAAATCGATGCGTTCGACATCGCGCCGAACCAAATGCGACGAAAAAATGACGTGTTGATACGTCATCAGGTTAAGTCGATTCCGCCCTGATTGTGGTCACTCCATAATTTTACAATTTTCGCACTGGCCTTCTCTTTTTGATAGAGGAAGCCGGCCACTGCGTCTGCAGCGCACGGAAGTGGTGCAAAATGTTTGATTCGAAGACATACTAGCCCAGCAATCAAGGTTATTTATGCCAGTTTCCTGTACAATCTCACCTTAGCCTGGTGTTCGGGCTCGCATAGCACCCCCTTCCGCGCCTGGATTCTCTGCAGCCTCATCAGCAGGTCCTCACCTTCCACCGCGTCCTCGTCATCACTGGGGTGCGCGCTGTCGGGACGGACTACTTCTTCCGTCTCTGATTCTTCTTCTGCACAAAAACAAAAGATATTGGGAAGGTTTCTACGAAATATGGACACACTAGTGTTTTTTTTTATAATACTAATACACCTGCTTTCCTAATCATTATGACAACACTCGAGTTCCGAGCTCTGAGCATGATTCAATTTGGGTTCTTCGAACCGAAAAGACATGTTTTGCTGTGGAGTTTGTTCCGCCACTTCTCTGCAGCTAAAACCCAAGACAGTGGTGAAGGGCGGGTGTTTTGGGGGATTTTATAAAATAATTTTGACGTTCATTAAGTGTTTTTGGTTTGACTCGCCTCACCGAGTCTAAAGCTTCAGGGAGTCTATCTCTTTTATTTTACACACGTACCCTCCGGCGACTCGGCGCGCAGCTCATCGTAGAGGCGCGTCTCGACGTCGGGCAATATCTGCATGGCTCGCTTGTAGTGTTGGATAGCTTCATACAGCTTGCCACCGCGCTCCAGTTCCACGGCGTTCAGGAATAGCTGCTTCGCCTGAATGGATAGTTGATGAGTTGTTGTTGTTGAGTTGATGGTTTAGTTTTGCAGGAATTATGTTAACTTAATATCATTCCTGAGAAACCAGACCAGGCGCACTCCGCAGTTTAGGTATGAAGCTACAAATACGTGACGGTCCCGTCCGGCCGGACTAATTCAGTGGGACTGCCGCGCGCCGCCCGCGTCGTACGCGTACCGCAGAGTACATTGGTCGGTGATTACATTTATGGTATTCTTATTTATGTCACCCGTATTTACTTAGTTAGAATATTAACATCCTTTATTCATTTCTCTTACATATAAATTATATTTAAATATTCTTACTAACAAAATTGTACAAAAAAAAAACATACAAAAATAGTAGCCCACCGGCACCGGGAACAGGGTCTGAGCTACCGGTGGTCAGGGGTCTTGAGAGAGGAACCTCCTAACAACTCGCGCCGTGTCCAGAAGTACTGCTTTCTGAATCAAGCCCTTGATCCAGCTGCAAAGCGAGAGCCTCCTCAGATGTTGGTCGAGACTCTTGGCTATTAAACTATTTACGTCCCACATGTCGACAACCTCGCGAGCAAGATCTAGATACTTGAATTAATTATCTTTCTCTGTTTTCACAAGGTTCTCGTCATGCGGGACCGTTATATCAACAATCATTGCGCGACGCTCCAATCGATCTATCACCACAATGTCAGGTTTATTAACAACAATAGTCCTGTCAGTGACTATAGGTCGATCCCAATCCAAGGTGATATTACCATCATCGAGAACTGGGGTCGGGCGCATACTTATAGTATGGCACTTCTGATTCCACAAGGTTGTACTTCAAAGCAAGTTGCTGGTGGATAATCCTAGCAACGAGGTTGTGTTTGTGCAAGTACTCTCCGTTACTCAGACGAGAACACCCAGAAATAATGTGTCGTATCGATTCTCCCGGACGGTGGCATGCCTGACATATGTCAACCGTGCCATTTTTCACAATGTATTTCCGATAGTTATTCGTCATCATAACTTCGTCCATTATTGCACAGACAAAACCTTCAGTTTCCCCGAAGAGGTCACCGAAACGCAGCCAGGATATGGACGCTAAGAAGTCTACATCGGGCCCATGTAGGGCCCAGTAAAAACGTCCGTCAAGCTCCTTGCTCTGCCATACCTCCCTGCGGTCATTAGTGTCTAATACTATAGGTTTGCGCCAGTTCTCGTAAGCCAGGGCGAGCGGGGTAAGGAATTTGTCCACTGAGACCACATCTCGGTGCATCCCCACGTCGGCTTCTAGAAGGTATTCTCTGAGACTGCATACCTCACGGTTGTGCAGACTCTTGGCATTTCAGAAGCCACGACCCCCGCACTTCCGCGGGATATACAGTCTCATCACCGACGACAGTGGGTGATGCATCCGATTTGCGGACAGCAATGTGAAACCCTCTTATCCAAGGCATCAAGTTCCGTCTGAGTCCATTTGAGTATGCCGAAAGAATACATCAAAACTGGCATGCCCCAACCGTTGAAGGCGCGCATCTTGTTTATTATTATTTTTATAGTATGAGTATATTGAGGTACTTTCAAGTTCTATTTACAAGGTCAAGTTTAGATTTGACAAGTATAGGTCGGTTAGTACCTTCCTATTTAAATTGTATTGTATTGAGTATTTTTTTATTTTGGCGAGTATTTGAAAACAGGATCCTCGTACATTCTTTTTTATTGGTCCAATTACGTAGGTACTTCTTTGACATTCGTAGGTACAATCGGTTTCCTTTTAAAGTGAATGGTGGTAGCCTGTAGGTATTATAGTCTGCGCTAATCAAGATTGTTGAGAACTAACACTATCATTTTTGGGTGTTAGCTCCTGGACGATCTTGTTCGCATCGTATTTCATTCCAGATTTAATACGTATGTATGTACCTTGTAGCTACCTAAAAGAAGATAAGATATTTCATTTCATAGACAATGTAGGTGCACACTAGCGTATGCTGAATGCCTATCTTCTTAGGATAGAGTACCCATACAGACATTATAAAATAAAATAGTTTTCTGATCTACTTATTACTAAGTAAGCACCGAGCCTAGATTTATTTGAAACGTAATTGGCTTACAAAAGTACAGTACCTAATAGGCACATAACTAATAAAATATTCAGATTAATTATTATTTAAAAGAAGGCAACCCTCACGTAGTCAGAAGGTATCAGAGTTACGCGATAGAAAGAGAGGCAACTTGTAGGTGAATATAACTGTAGGTAGTTTAGCGCTGTGCGGCCTGAATTGCACTTTATTGTGTCGTGGCAAAAGTTGCAATTTATTTCATCGATTTCGCGGAGAGAAGGCATGTTTCAAAATCGTTCTTATTTAATTAATTCTAGACTGAATAATTATAAATCATCTATGCAAATAATCAATGCATAGGTAAGTAGAAGTCTGCGATAGAAAGTGACTGGCTCAATAGATTATTTTAGAATAGTTTTTTTTTTATCCATAGATTCCTATGGATAAAAAAAAAACTATTCTGTTTATACCAATAAAAGGTCTCTTACCTTATCTTCATCGGTAACAGGTTCAGCCACCTGCTTCTGTTTCGGCGGTTCCTTCTGCGGGGTGGAGGGTGGCTCTAACTCCCGCTGGGGGGTGGTAGTGGCCTCCAACTCCCGCTGCCACTGCTGCCGGAACGCTGACAGCTCGTCATCGCCACTGTTCTGAATTGGGACAATTATAGAATTACAGTTGAATGTACAGATGTATATGAACACTTTCGGTGCTAAGCATTCAGCATATGGGTTGAATAATAATTCGTTTATGTGCCCACAACCCGCCTCCCGAGTCGTCGTTATACCTACGTAGCTATAAAAAACGCGCAAACTAGTAAAAATTCATTATTTGAACTTAGCAGCGAGAGTCCCTCTGTCTCCATGTTACTTGGATTCAGGCGGTTTTCACTTTCTAACTAAAAGTGCACAGTTGGATTTTCATCACTCAGCTCAGGGCCAAGAGCTGAAAATCCTACACCACAAAAATATATGTGCATTCACTTAGTGTAAGTAAAAACTGGATTTAGGCTTCATCTTTAGACCCTATCAGCTGTTACCATTAGATGCAATATGTCATCTTAAGCAATATGACTTGAAAACATTGCAGTTAAATCCCAAGCTATGTGTTATTATGATTTGGCAATCTCACTGAACTGAAATATTCATCATCATCTATTCTGAATTCATCATACAGACCTCTCTTTTCTTGTGCCAATCTCCACGTTCCTGTGCCAGCAGCAATACAAAAGTAACACTATCATCTGTCTGTTATGTTTTCACATGTTAAAGGGTCAACAGATTTTGGCATACAGGCAAAACATGGCTATGACATTGGTTAGAACATAGTATATATTGTATCCCAGTAGTTTGTTCCCGCATAATAATTGACAAACTCAACTCCGGCAAAGCCACTGGCAGGTAGCTAGTGTGTATAGCGCACATGCCTCGATGTGAACTGACCCCTATATTTACAGACATGGTTTCTGCAAATAGTCAATTGGTCCTACTTACAATCTCTGCATAACCATAACTTTAACCAGACATTAAATAAATGGATATTATTGAATTTTAAATAATACAATGGTGCAAACTGATAACAGTTACAGCAATTTACTTCTGTTGTGATAAGAAATTAGATTCCTTCAACTCATTTGGTTTCATCAATAAACCATGACTTTACATTTTATAGTTTTCTGAAATAGATAAAGTAGTACACACATTATTATTGAGCCTGGAAATACCCTAGTTTCCTTATTTCATAGCAGCACATGTAGCATGGCCACTGTGGGAACAGAATCAACAAAATGACAGATTGTAGAAAGATTTCTATCTATTGTCTACCAATAATCTATTGATTTCTATCTATTGTCTATATTGTGTCTTTTCTTGTCTGTCAATTTGTCTATTCTTCCGTCAACAAAACCCGTTACTACGATGATCATGCTACACATGCTGCAGGGAACATTCGCAGTTTGTTACTGTACAGTCTAGTGAAACATCCCGATAAAATCATGTTGAGATGTCTATTTCTCTCCCAAACTCTCTCTTCTCTTAGTTGCAATCTTTAAATCTATCAAAAAAAAAAAAATATGTGAATATTTTACCAGTGCAAACACACATTTTGGTTATCTTTTTATGGCACCAACATATGGCCTGTATAATTTTGATATGAATTACCTGTGAATTATCTTGCACAGTTAAGTTTTCGAGTGCATTTCCAACTTCTAGCACTTCTTTTAGGGACGATGAAGAGGGATCTTCCTGTTCCTCCCCCTCGCAGTCACTGCCAGTTCCACCCGTTGCAGAACCTGCTCCAGATACTGCTGCCTACAACAGATGATTATCTATTTTTATAAATATGTCACTTCGTTTCTATCAATGAAAATACTGGGTGGTCAGATAGAACTATTGTCTACTACAATAAGAACCTGTTTATCTCTTTTTCATTTTAAATGCTGGTATCCATATTTATATGCGTTTCGACAATAAACACACGCAATTTTAGGTGAGCTAGTTTATAAAAAAGTGTCGAGGTTACCGAAAGAAGAATAATTGTTACAGTAAAATAATGCACCCGCTTCCTGTATTAAAATTTGCATAAACAACAAAATAATGAAGGGGATAATTATGGTATTATTCCCAGTATCAGCAAGGATGTTATTTCACAATATTATGTAAACGATAAAGCATATCTAAAGAAGAATAATCGACACGAAATTGCAGAATATAATTTGGTTTTCGAGTATGCCGCTGAAATTGTACTTAGAGAGAAATTCTTACCATTTTTTGTTAAAAGTTGAATATGCTATCGTTTTAGATTCTTCTAATGCTCTGCAACTATTACTGTGTGTTTAATAGTGTTTTTATTTTAATCATCCATCGATAACAAAAATAACGCAGTTGCGGTCCAGTCCGATATCTGATTATAATAATGAAATCAATTCAGAGTTCCAGTGCACGTAGCTCCTATGTATTGCATAGGCTATTTGAAAATAGAATAGCATTATAGCCTTTTCAGAACAAACAACGTGTGTAAGACAGAGAGGAAACCATTTTGGTGCATTTCATAACGCATAATATAAATGACTGGAGCACAAGTGGATAGACAAGTGCAGAAACACACAGTCGTCGGCAGTGTCTTGCAAATGTCAATGATATCAACAGACAACAAAACTGTCAAAACAGTTTAGGTCTGAATGCACCACAATTTTTAGTCGATTCTTTTGCACTTGAGATAAACTCGTCTAAGTATAGTTAGGAAAATGTTGCTCCTATACAATACAATGTCCCCTATACCAATGATGTGGCTAAATATACAAGTCTCACACACGAACATGTAATCCATTCTCCTCTAGCCAACCAGACGCCTCCCACACCTGGAAAACATCGTGGTCGTGAAGATATTTTAAAGTGCAAACAGTGCCGCGACGCTCCTGCTAAAAACACATCATGAAATGCTGTGTAGGTGCTTGTCAGCAAGTAATCGCTTAAGGCAACTTAATGAAAACTAGCTGAAATTTGAGCTTAACACATTTAAACCGTTCTGCCTTGGCGCACTAAGAGGAATGATTACTGATAGGCCTATTTCACATGTAGCGCTGCGTGTCCCCGCGTGCACTCTTGTTGTTTACAACCATGGAAATAAGGCCGAGATTTATAAAAGTAACTTAGCACTTACTGTTGCTAAACGATATTACTGTCCCTGGTCACAAGCTATCAAATTGCAAGTCAGTAGCGTAGCTAGTCCTAATAGGGCCCTGTATCAAAATTTTGGGGGCCCTTTGAAACCGCGCGGCGAAGCCCAAAAATAAGATTATGAAATAACGATATTAAGCGAATTTAAGAGGATCGCATAAGGACAAGTCTTCATCGAAAAACGAGCTTGAAAAATGTTAAGTTTCTGAACCGCAATAAATGAAGTTACCGTTGAAGAGCGAGAGAAGTGAGCTTGAAAAAATTGGAGGTTTCTGGTCCGCAAAACGCGTAGCTGTTCAATAACAGCTCGCGAGCTCGAAAAATTGGGCCTTTTTGGACCGCGATAAGTAAATTTTGTATCGATTACTCATTTTGAGCCTCTTATCAATAAGAATTTGAGGTTATAGGAAGATTTTGTAGTTATTTTCCTCTACTCATCGGGGCCCTTGTTACTGGGGGCCCTTGTTACTCGGGGCCCCGTATCATTGATACGGCTGATACGGCAGTAGCTACGCCCCTGTTGTAAGGTCAAGATAGAGACAGGACAGACAGGAACATGGTCTAAGTCAAAACGAGAGCTAAATATTATTGTTTATGGATCTCGGCCTGAGTGTACGCGAGGCCTGCACACATCTCGCTTTGAACGCTTCCTAAGCCGATGGTCGATTTTTCAGCCGGTCGGGCGTGTCCCGCCCGACGTGTCGACCGGCGCACGTTGAACAGTGAACGCTATCATACAAGTCTTCGGATATCGAAACGCACGGCCAGCGCCGGTGTCGTGCCCCGGCCTCGCTCTGAAATAGAGCTTATAGCATCTACGGTAAAGGGGCGGGCGGGCCGTGACTCCGCGAGCCTCTTGACCCACCACCTCACCGGCACGCCTGACTTTATTCCACTTTACATCAAAAAATTAAGTCACAAACTACCTAGAATCGAGTATCTATTTCTTTTCAACCACCCTCCGTGAATTTTATATCGAGAACGATAGTTCACCCCTGTAAAATATTAAGGAGTCTGCCCAGTACCACCGTGTCATACCATGACCGTGTTAGGAACATGTCGGGAAAGAAAAATATTGTTTTGTACTGAAAAGTATGAGACTATACCCACTAGACCGTTTCGTCATCGACCAACACCGTTGCGTCCCATGCACGGGGAGTAAACATTTGTCGACGAGAATATTTTGCCGGTTCATAGCACGGTAATTGTATGGTACGGTATAGTGGGTAGACACCTTTGGTCAGTGGGACGTCTTAGGTTCGTTTGTTTGTTGTCATATCCATGAACTACAATATCCACAAATCACAGTGTAGCAGGTGGGGAGTAAAAGCAGAGCGGTGTCGCGTTTATTAGTAAATACTGCGAGTCAGACAAAGTAGTCGCGCACAGCATGAGCATAAACCACATGGTAAACCAGATCTGGCTACTAGAACACATGCTCAAGTGGCAAGGGTAGGTACGCCAGAAAGGAGGTTTCTCGCAGCTTACTACACATTGTACCGAGAAACCACCTACAGGGAAAGTAAAACAGTGGCTTTGTTTTCATATAATTCACTTTACTAAATGAAATATTGCGTAATCAATATTACACACCATGAGGTTGCACGGTTGGCTCCAAAGACTGTTGGCTAGCATCATATCATTTTCTCGGTCGAGGCTTCATATAATTGTTATATGTATATTGACTACATTTGATTCTTCCTTCACAACTAGCAACTGACTATTAATTACAACCCAAAAATAAAGCAAAATTATTTCATGTATAACAGCCAATAAAATAAAAATTGTGCCAAAAGTTGTATGACCTGATTTGATTGTTACTGCAGATATGACCACAGCGATTCCAAAACTCCCTGCCATATAAGCAAACATACTCCATAAATATAAAATAATCAGTAGTCGTTTACGAAATGCAATAGCCACGCATAAAATTATATGCAAAGAAAACACGAAAACACCCAGAATACCATAAATCCACCCAAGTCCTCGAAAATACGATCTGGGTAGTCCATGTTCATGCATTAGCTTCATTCCAGGTGGCAAAGCCAATACCATACACGCTATTGTGGGCAATATGCCTAATCCTGCTATGATAAATGAACCGGTTCTCAAAGGGATGCAATAGCAACAAGCCTCTACAACGGGGAATGGACGTCCAAATGCACTCACTACGTTTACGACGTCTTCATCCGTTGTAGTTGTGTAGGCAATGTGTGCCGGTGGTACCTCCTTGTGTTTTTTAGCCATGAGTAAAGAATTTCTAAATGTTCCTTTTTATCTCCATACATTGATTCTTTCGAATATTGTATTATATTTTATAATTCTCAACCATAGGGGTGCGAAAATCGAGAAAACTCTCAAAAAATAACGTTTTTGAGTGACTTTTTGTACTACATTACTGACACTTTTTCACGACCATAGATAGATAATACACTTTTATTTTGTTATCCTGAACTGTCCCACTGCTAGATTAAGGCTTCTCCCACACGGCGAAATGCATTCCTTCCATTTTTCTCGTTATTGTGCTTCTCACCTATTCACGAGGAAACCACTCCAGGCGTCCTGCTAACTACTCTCTCGGCTCGAATGTTATGACATACTAGCTCACAACTGTGCCGCGGCAGACATGGCCTGTCTAATACCATTACAGAATTAGAGTGTTATGAGCTACAAGATATTAAAATAAAATGCCAAGAAAAATACAACCGAATTCCAAAAATCTCAATATAATTTCATGAATCAAGAGTTTTAGTAAGTTTTTAGCCATCACTATTTCTATCAAACTGACACTTCACTTCACTTTGATGTAGCGTGACGTCATATTATTGATCATGTCGTCACGTCAGCCACTTCTTATTTTGGCTTAGTTTATATAATTAATTCCAGGCACAATATGTGATAAAGTTATAATTAAGAGAAAAAGTATTAAACATTCCTTTTACGTGTATTCTGTGACTTAGACATAAGATTCAGCGATGGTAAGTAACCTCTTACAACAAAAGTTTTCCCTGTTTTATATATTTTAGATACTAATCCAATCCTAAAAGGAGTACGATGTAATTTATTTTTATTGTATGATATAGGATTGCGCTAATTTCCTTGATGTCATTGAGAACATAAATCACTTATTTTTCAGATGCAATTTATGCTATTATTCAGCCGGCAAGGCAAATTGAGACTGCAGAAATGGTACGTAGCTCATCCGGACAAGCTGAAGAAGAAGATCACTCGGGAGTTGATCACTACGGTGCTGGCCAGGAAGCCCAAGATGTGTTCATTCTTGGAATGGAAAGATGTCAAAATTGTCTACAAAAGGTTGGTTACCCAAATCTTCAGCCTTTCGTCTTATGTGCTTTTAAATGATAGTTAGAAACAAATATAACACTACTCACATACTGCTATGCATGTATGGCCAGATGTTTGTATGTGGCCGATGAAGTCTAAGAAAGGTTACCGGTGGTGGTGTTATAGTTTCTGCCTACCCCTATGGGAAATAGGAGTGAGTTTATGTATGTAAAACACAGTGTGTTCCCTCTCCATGCACACAGACCTCATAAAGATGTTCCTCGATTACAGACCCATGTCATACTTTTGAGTTCTATTATTGTTGTAGATATGTATAAGATACACACATAGAGTATAAGCATTGAAATAGCCCATCAGATCCTCAACATTATAATGCCACAGCAAGAATTTCTATGTCACAATGAATCACTTGTCTGTTATCAGATGTAAACATATTTTGTGTAGCCAGTTTTCTGATTATTTAGTAGTTACACCCAGCGACTGTTGCTGTACTAAATAATAATATCATCCTCTCCAAACCACATAACAATATCATCTTTCCCCAACTATGTTGGGGTTGGCTGCCAGCCTAACCACATGCATCTGAATACCAGTATTTTACATGGATTTGTCTAAAGCTGTCTATCTGACCTCCACAAACCTGTTACTGAGTAATACAAAAGCCTTTTTTAAGATTGGCTGTACAGCTTTTGGGCTTCTGAGTACTTGTAACATATATCATTAAAATAACAGCCAGAACCAACATTTTAACATGCCTACTGATGCTTTGAGGGGGACACTGTATGTAATGAATGGTCACCCATCCACAGACCAGTCTCGTCAGTGCCTTAACCCCTGCAGCTTTCATTTACATCCCCCTGAGAAGCAGAATAACATAAATCCTAATATTTTCTTGTTTGACAGATATGCATCACTTTACTTCTGTTGTGCTATGGAGCAGGAGGACAATGAGCTGCTGACCTTAGAGCTGATCCACCGCTATGTGGAGCTGCTCGACAAGTACTTTGGCAGTGTAAGTATTTGTTCCCCTTAAGCTGTATGCTGTTATGCTTGTAAAAGTCGAGTAACGCCAAGGCATTATGGGCCTTTCTTGATGAGCTCAGAGGGGTTAAATGGTTAGGGTGTTGAATTGTGAAGACCCGACCCATGTACAATACAATATCATGTGAACTTGAGGCTTTGAATAGATCTACAAAAGTTATTAATTTTTGTTAAATTCCAAATAGCCATTCATAGAAATGGCCATTGGTCCTGTAAAAAATATGAGTGTGTCCCCACACACTCAGACAGTGAACATTATGATGGACCTATAATTATGTTTAAAAAAAAACATCAAATGAACACCCTCAAAATTAAAAAAAAAGTTTCAAAATATGCAGTGCCTGTTTTGTTTTGATTTTTTCTGTTCTTAAAGTAATATAAATATAAAAAATTAATCAAAATCATTTCAAGTAGGCCAATTACAGGCACTTTTATATACTACTGTTTCCGTACGCAAAATACGCGCTTTGGACGTGGAGTTGCGGACACCAGCCCGTGGTACAATGCAATACAATACTACTGTTACAGCCAAACATGCTAATTTTTAAAAATAATTTTATTAAATAACTTCTATTTCCAGGTATGTGAGCTGGATATAATCTTCAACTTCGAGAAGGCATACTTCATTCTCGACGAGCTGGTGCTAGGCGGTGAGCTGCAGGAAACCAGCAAGAAGAACGTCCTCAAGGCCATTGCTGCACAGGATCTGCTCCAAGAGGTCAGTAGCCAGGATAATGAGCTTGTCTAATTAACTAGCTGATACAGGACATAGATAATAATACACAACGAGGTTTTAGTGGCTTTACTAACTGTGCTTACTTTTAACTGAGAGAGAAAACATAAAATGTATTTGAAATTAGAACAATTAAATTGTGTCAAACTTGTTCATACAACGACAAAAACAAACGAATTTAGATTCTTTTAATTGTTAACAGTGAGATGACTAGTAAAAATTAGGTTTGCACAATTGGTGAATCACAAAAAACAAGGTGTATGTTTTATCCTTAGTAGAAAATTCCTTGTTAGAAAATGAAGATCTTAAGGCAGGGCCGTATTCAGGACGACATCCACATGCAGGTGCGAAAAAGCAAGCGCAACATCAGTTTGAAACAACAATTTTAAAGTTGTTCTTTTTTATCTTAGGAGGTTGTTAAGTTACTTCATTATTTTAGGATATATTGCCTTTATAAAAATGTGTTGTGGTCAAGTTGAGCCTTAACTCTGATTCCTCTATTCTTTATTTAATAAGTAATTATGTAGTTCCTAACATATCCTACAAATGTTGTTGCATACATAGTGGATATCAGCAATCATTTTGTTCCTTTAAGATTGTTAATGTATTGTTATTATCAGTAATTATCAGAGGAAATGCGGATAGTTTATTTGTAGTAATGGGTATATTAAAGTACTATTATTTAGCTTCCTCTAACATGAATTATAGAAGAAGAATATTATTTATACTTATACAAGAAAACTGCCATAACAAGTCATATCTAGTCGCAACACACCTAGACGTTTGTATAGCTATAAATATTGAATTAAAAGTATATTAAATAAATAAAATATAGGTATATAAAGTGGACCAGTTAATAGGACAGTGGCCTCAGTAGTGCCTTTTGATTATGTACTAGATATTATAAACTAATGTACGCGAGTAGGAGCACTGCCTTTTAGACTAACTTCAGAGAAGCACTAATGTCTAACACATATCAGTTTCTTAAACTTGTGTAGTCACACACTATTTTATGGAAAGGTATTTATTTCATGTAATATGGGATAGAAAACTGTTTCATTAGGCTTGATCCAGTCAGAAAGAGCTTTGTTTTCATGTAGAACAACCGAAAAAGACGTCATTCGTCTCCTTTCGGACTATTTTCTTCTCTTTCTGACCCGGTCAAGCCAATGCTGCGTCTACGGGGTGATTGGTAATTGGGTGCAGTCCTTGAAATGGGTGATACTAGAGCTAATTTGCAACAAATTTGACCCGATAACTAGGGGTCCAATCTGAGCGGTTAAGACTATTGGAAGTTTTCCTCTTCTCGACCAAATGTTGATAATTGTGACAAATCTACGTCGCTCAGAGCATGACATGATACTTTTCAGATAGCGCATAAACGAATTAATATTTCGAAAACCAATTTGTCAAAAAAGATCTCGAACTTTTTGCTTAACAGCGTCATAAGTTGATAATATGAGAAAAAATTGAAACTACCCTAGCTTTTCAAGGCAGATTACTCAAAATAAATGCACACACACACACTAAACACACCTTTACACTTAACGTGCAAATTGCAGAAGCGACTTCCTTGTGTTATTAGCTTTCAAAATTGGTATCGTACCCACTTCAAGAAACATTATGGATAATAACAACAGTTGTTCCAGACAAGGTAGTATTTTGACCGTACTGGTTATTACGCATTTTTGGATCATTATCAATTTTTGGTAGAGAGGAGGAAAATTTCCAAAAAAAGATAGGACCCCTAGTTATCGGGATCAAATTTGTTGCAAATTAGCTCTAGTATCACCCGTTTCAAGGACTGCACCCAATTACCAACCACCCTGTATAAGTATGGTGACTCTCTTAGTCATAATGGAGATACTGTCTTTTCAAGAGACCAATGCTTATGTTAAAGGTCTATCTCAGAGCATGAAACAAATATGTTTCTAGATTTTTCTTTACATATCACAAATTGATATTAAAACCTACTTGTAAATTCTAATTTACCTTAAAAGCTGTTCTTCTTTAGGTAACAAAAACCAACTAAAATTAAAAGGGACTAAATTCAATAACTATTATTATAAAAAGCTATATTAGTGCCTAAAATGCAAATTTATTAGATATATGATTATGATAAAAATTTAATGTCAATTTAAATGTTTACTAACATAGTTACTGTGTATGATATTAAAAACAGAATACTCTTTATTTAACAACTCACAGCTAGAAAATAAAACTGCACTTAAACACGAACAAAAATTGACAACTTTCATAAAATTCCGCGATTTCCAAAGCTAATGAACTAGTCAAATGTGCGGAGCGGTCGGCGAATGAGGACAAATTTTGCTCAATTTTAGAAAAAAACCAGAACTTGAAATTACTTCCTGCTTGTTCATCACTTATTGTATAACCCTTTAACAGGCGTAACAATTTAGCAATCGGAAAATAATGATAAATAGGCATAAATATTATTGGTAGATAATAAATTTCAACTTTTTTTAAATGTTTTTATTTTCTTCAAGTAATTAGTGAGTGATTGAAAAGTCTTGTAATAACTTGTGTAAAACAAAAGAATAACTAACAGGAACACATTATTTAATTATTCAGCTGAAAAATATGGTGGGAAAAATATTACCTTTGCCTGATAAAGGGATAACGGGCTGGTGTCTGCAAATAAGTTCAGGTAATCATTGTGTCGGTTTCAGTACAGACTGAGCAGCCTCGCATACTAATTTTATTTTTGTTGAACTCAACATGGTCAAATATTATTCATGTAGGCACCTAAAGTAACTGAATTTAACGAAAACGCACTAAACGAATTTAAAATAACGTTCTAGCGTTAAATGTATGAGTATTATGTGACTTGAGGTGCAAATGGGGTTTGTAGGGGACAAAGAAATTCTTATTTAATTTAAAATACCTATTTCTTGCTCAATTTTACTAGATATTACATTCTAACTACTTACTCCCAACTCCTCATAAGCCGCGCCGACTGTTTCCTCACTTTCTGCTTATACAATCTCCTTTATCTTCCACTGCACTCTGCTAATTTTCTCCTTTGTTTTGGTGTGATATGCATGCATTGGTGGCGGTCAGGACCTGAACGATGGATTGTTACACTGATGTGTCGCACAACCTTGGACAACCACGAATTAAATAAGCTATTCAACTATCTGTTTGTTTAGAGCTTTTATTGCATGCGCTCTTTATTTTTGTATTTATTTAAGCATATTTTATTTATTTCATCAGTAGAATAGTATGTAGTCAGTTTACTCGAAGTAATTATTTCTTTGCTACTCTTGCATGGCCATATTATGCCGACATAGCTCCATTTACTATATCACACACTCTCAGTATATAATACATACAGAAAATCTCAGAAAAATCATAATTAAATCTCGAATGCAGATCTTTCATACGTTATTATGTACTTTAGTGGTTAAGGAAACAAGGCGTCGTCATTGCGTCATTATAGTTAGTTATATACATAGTTTATCTGTATATCGTTGCTTCATATGTGTAGTTAAATTTTACGATTATTATTACATTGTATCGGGACACTGCTTTACCGTACTTGTTCATGTAAACTAAACATGTGTTTGTCAAGATGAAATATTCAAAATGATGAGAGTAAGGGCGAGGCCAAACGAGCGTAATTATGTGAGTTGTGAGTCGCGTAATTTACACTTGACTAACATTATTACTCTTGTTTACATTCGGTTTCATATAAAAGTCTGTGTCATACAAGGATACAAAATGAGTCTAGTGTAAATTATGCGACTCACAACTCACATAATTACGCTCGTTTGGCCTCACCCTAAACGAACCTATTGCTCAAACACTTCATTTTAAAGTCATTTATTCTTGCAGTCATTAGCAATATCTTAAAATCAGGGTAATCCTATAGTATTCTATATGATTGTATAAGAATGTACTGTGTAAAACAGTGTCCTTTTTGGTTATGGTCTGGCTGTTCATGCATTTACTGTAATGGGATGTCGAAATACATTATATGAACAAATTAATCTGTTTTCTTGCATGTACCGAGTTCCTGTCCCAAGCATCCGTAGCACGAGTTAAATATTCATAGAATTGGTTCTCCCATTGGATTAAATACCCAGATGTAGGCCATTTTTCAATCAGAGTAAAAAATAAAGCAAGTGTTCCAAGAATTCTTGAGTAATTGTGAAAATAGATTCTGATGTAAATCTATTGTAGGTATGTATATTTTCAATGACTCATGCTGCGGATCTCCCTTGTGTCCGGTGTGGTGTTGTAAGGGTGCAATTGTACAATTTATCTAACGCTTTTCATTGGCGTGAACTAGTCATATAACAATTATTATATTAACAGCATGCTAACTTTCTCGTTTTAAATAATTTTTGATTATTAAAATTCCTAACAATTCGTTTTGATGTAATCAAGTACATTTTCCGTGTTAAAAATAATGTTATGCAAACATTCATAATTTACTAACAAAATGTGATTTTAAATTTTTATGATATAAAAATCTTAGCAATTAAAATGCACTACAATAAATCAAATTCGGCCCTGTGTAACTTCATTCGACTCGCAATATATTGTATTGGTATTGGTAGACGAAGTGCAGTAGGGTTGCCTATTCTATTTCTAACAAAACCCTACTCTCTCAATTGATTTTTTAGCTCGAACAATAAAAAGATACAAAGAAATTATTATCCGAATGAATGCATGGTAAGGTTGAACACCAAGTAATAACTGAGGCGTCTAGCTTAGCTGCATGTTCACGGCGTGAATTGTGTTAGGACGAGACCGTGGATGCGGCGCTACGTGAGGTGGGGCTCCTCTAGTGGACCCGGGACTCCGCCGGACTGCACTGCGCGCACCCCACTACTTGCGATACAAGACTAGTGCACCGCGGTGCATATCAAGGGACGTCCTATGACCACTCAATCGCCCATTCAAATACTATATTTGGATTCAACAACTTTGCCATATATTTTTAATATCATAAATCTACATAATCATTTTAGAATTTGTATAGACTGTCATTAAAATATTATCAGTCCTTTTTTTAATATAAAAATTAATAACATTGATAAAGATTTTCTACGTAAGACATTGGACGACTGATACTAGAAATTGGTTTTATATTATCATACAATTTGCATTTTTAAGTATCGAGGTAAGTATTGTGTATAATGTAATGACGGAATTGTTTCTCCAGGCCAAAGTGGACCAAGAAAGAATATTGATTTAGAAACTCTTGATCGAATGTATTTTAAAGTTAGCGAGAAACTGCCAATTTGGAAGATTCCCTTAATAATTAACATAAAAATGTTGTTCATTAGTTTTTATTTTGTCTTTTAGTGTAATTTCTATATTTTGAAGTTTGTCTATTTTATTTGTTTGTTCTGTTGAACTATTATTATTTTATGATTTGTTGAAAACGAATTTATATTTAAATTAGATTGATTTTATTATTTGCATAAGTTATTTTAAATGAATTTACTAACTGTAGTCTGTTGACATGACCTAACGAATTTGACTATTTATTTTTAGGTAAAACTTGATTACATGAATGTCGTGTTAATTATAGCTTTCCTTCTCTAAACTAAGTACGCTAGTCTAGACTACAAAATATTGATTTTTAAAATAAAATTAGATTATAAAATTACTGCCAATTCTAAGAAATTACTATTTTAAACCAATTACGTCTACGGTTATTTATACATTTCTTTGTTTGTTTCGGTTCAAATCATTATGTTAATCTGGAAAGTTTTTTTTTTTTTTATGAAATTATCAGACATTTATCTCTGATTTAAAATGTTGTGACGCAGACTTTAATAACTTAATCAAGGAGTTTTGTGCAATAAACTGTATTAATCTCATATACGATAATATTTCGTTTCATGATACATATTATGTCTATGTGATAAAATAACATATTTCTAATAAAATATATTTTACACGTTATAAAACTTTTACTTTTACGAATCAGACACCTTTTGTTTTTAAAGATTAAATGATAAAACTTGTTTTCAATATCCAAATTTTTAAAACACAAACTACGATACTTAATTCTATGCATCGTAAGGATACTAAAATAGAAGTAAAAATAACGTGTAGTAGATAACCGAAAAGCGATTGCTCGGTCTAACGCGGCCACGAGCGACTCTGGCTCAGTGATACCCCTTGTTGCAGGAGGAGACGCCCCAGGGCTTCTTCGAGGACCACGGGCTCGGCTAAAGCTCCGCGCCTTCGCCCCGCACCGCCGCACCGCAACAACATACGTAGCGACAACGTACACCATTGTAACGTCATGTATTTTGATATTAGAACATTTTATTAGACCTCGTTTTGATATTGTCGATATCTACAGTTGCGTGTATACGTGAATATAAATATGTAAAATATATTACAGAATTTTGTCCGAAAGACACGATCATTGCTCTTGTTGTTTGTTAAACATTTAAATACGTATTGTACTCAGTCGAGCCATGTAGATTCATAATAATCAATTGTTCTGTGGTTTAATTTGCATATAATTATGTTCATTTTAGAGCTTATTCTTACTAAGTAGTTATTTAATTACAAAGCATTTCTGCACTTGGAGGTTGTTTATGCATAATTACTTATAACCGTGGCAACTACTTATGTATGTACTTAATTTAGTTTTAGTTGTATTATTACGAGTATCGCACCGCTTTTAGTTATGTACATATGGATGGTACATAAAGTTAGTATTACGAGTGTTTTGCCACTAAATGTATGTAATTGTGGTGGGACAATTTAATAATAGTTTGTGCCAAAAGAAGCAAACATACTTATATTTTCATACAATTCGCTTATGATTGTTATTCATATTGTAGAGTAGAACAAAGTATTAAACCTCCGATCAATATTACACAGTATACCAGTACATTTCGCAATATTAGCCCTCCAGTTTATAAAATTGTTATATACTATCGCATAGTCTGCTGTATAATTGTAATAAGGATTGTCAAATCAAAACCATGTATTGTTATAAGTATCTTTGGAGCTAGTTGAGGATTTATGGGATCGGGCAACGGTATCAAATGTTTTACGTCATAATAGCTTGGTGTTGATATATCAGCCAGCCGGCGCTGGCTCGCGGTGTGCAGAAGACTGTTCGATCTACATCATTTGTATACATTTCTACATTTGTAAACTTTACAGTATTTATTGCGCTATGTAAAAGATAAATATTTGTGTAAATTCCGAAGTCTGACGTCAGACTCTAATCTCATATCACACGTTTCATATCTACAAATATCAAGAGGCCTAAGAATCAAACAAGTAACATTCTCTTTGGAATATATTGCGTATTAAAGTAATATTTAAGAATCAAACTTCGTTTTATTTTAATATAAAATCTTTTATTATAATACGATTCAAAACTCGCTATACGATACAAAATATTTTCATTACCTTAAGCCGTATAAAAGCGATATAAATAATTCAAAATTAAAGACATACTGCCAGTCTTTTGATAAATAGAAATACATTTAAATGATTTCACTTAATAATTAAATGCGCCATAACAATGTGGGTACAGCCTGTATACCGTCATGTGGCTCGATAGCTTACTCTAAGGACACGATGTTATTATTAGCGGCGTGCGCGAGCGACACCGGCCGCGGCGCGCCGTGTTTGTTCCACGACCTCATTTCATATCGCAACATAAGGACATTGCGTTACTGCACGCCACTGAAAAATGCAACCGACGCTAAAAATAACACCCTGTCTGCAACTTACACGTACGAAATATAATATTATTATAAAAATATATGAAGATTTAATTGTTAGAAGTTTCTGTCGACTTGGACTCTGGTGTCGCCTTGACCTGGTTGGCGATGGTAGGGGCGGAGTCCTGGGGGTTCTTAGGGGGAGCGGGTGCGGGAGGCGTAGGCTCTGCTGCCTGGGGCTTCTCTTTCTCCTGCTCCTCTTGCTCCCTCTGTTGCTGTTGACTGGTGACGTTGGCGAGGTGGAGTGCGGCCAGCAACGCCGTGAGGTAGCGACGCACGTCCAGCTCCACGCCTGCAATCACATCGTAACTTAACATCGGTGACGCAGGTGATAAGATTGATTTGCATTGTAAATCGATTTGTGAACTCAAGGTCAACGAATGAGAATGTTTTGAAAGTAATATTGATTTACGAATAATTATTACTTGTTATCAGATCAGAGCATAACATCAATTTCAGTAGTAGAGCCTTTTTCTAATGTATTGTTTTAAACAATAGAATGCAATTTGGTGATAAAATGCTTATAAATCCTGTATTGCCTATGCATTTAAATATAATTGTTTTGTTTCGCTGAAAAATAACAATGCCCAGCTGATAAATGAAGAACGCCTAATTAGTTTTTAGCAGGATAATTGAATATTAATTCCTAGGAAACAGGAAACTCTCTGCTTTAACACTTAACCAACACCAGTCTACAGCCCACTGCTGGACTTTGCCTCGTTTAAAACCTCGTTCAGCTGAAGCAACAGTTACATACAAGTCCTCCTCAATACAACTGTTGCTATGCTGTTGCTTTAGCTGTGCATGCAAAAATTGAGACATGGGCTGCGACTGCGAATTTCTTAGTGAAAAACTCCACATATCGCTGTTCACCCGAAGATAGGACCCTGGATCACGTACTCGGACTCAGACCTTGTAACTATGTAGGGTTTAACTTTTCGTCGCAAATTTTGACCGTAGTTTTGTAGGAAACAGCTGTTTTTTTATTATTAACCGACGAAAAAGTTCTATGTGAGGGGGGTTCAGAATGATGTACTGAATATGTAGTTACCGTTTTAACGTCGGTGTCCCTTCCACCTTGTAGACCCAAAGCGGTAGTCAGCCAGCATATCCCAAACAAGACTTATAAATAAAAAGCTAGTGTTTGATTTAGTTACCTGCTTTCCTAAGCTCGTTCACTTTGTAGGCGAGGTTGGCCCAGACGCGGCGCGCGGCGACAGCGCTGAGCCGTCCCACAGTCTGCACGGTGTGCATCGCCGGGTCATTGGACACCGCTACAATTTCCTCTACAATTAACAAAACCATTACATTCGTAAACGATGTCAACTTTCAGCTGACTACAAGTTGACATGCACTTAGAGCTAGGTTAGTGAAGTGTATTAGAATAGAATAATCAGTTTACTATAATAGTTCCGCTGCTGGAATTCTTGTCTCTGTGAAAGGGAATTGACCGTTATCCACCTCGCGGGCCTAGTGTGGATGGGGTTAGTAAATACATGGTACGCCTACTATTTTTATTTGGGACATTTAGGGTTGAACCTCGTCTAGCAGCACAGAATCCCTTTCTGTGGCTGTGCCGTGGGAATGCAATCGAACGCGGCAGCACGCTCTGTTTCTCGCTCTAGCAAATGACGGTTCTGAGCGACAGAAAAAGGTAGGAGCATGGAAAAGTGCGATTCCGTGCTGCTAGGTGAGGCGTAACCCTTAAGCTTAAGGTATGACCTCAGTGTCGAGGAAGTAAGTTTCCCGTATTTGTCATGATATCGATACATTATACTATAAGAAGAAGTTATTGAATTGTGATTAAGCTTATAAAAAACCTATCTTTGCCGACCCTATTAGCAGCAGGTAGTTTCAAAATATTATTTAATCTGAATACATTGTCCACAAAATGTACTTTCTTTATCCTGTTCTTATCTCTAGATAAAGATAAGGTAATCTCAAAGCACTGTGCAACAATCTTCAATCATTTTAAGTACAGTCAGCGTCAAAAATATTGTGACGAACAGACTGTTCAAAATGATATCAACAACTAAGAAAATAAAACTTTATCTCAATTGGATAAAGTTCTTGTCAGAATGACAGTTGGCGTGTACTGTCTTCATTCTGAAACATTCATTGTGTCATTGAGTTAATATTTAATTTACATAGTTGTTTAGATAATTCTGAACAGTCTGTCTCAATATTATTGACGCTGACTGTACAATCATTTCTAGAATTGAATAGCTTGGTCATTAATATCTTTATGGCATATGAGTATATGTATTATGACTCATTCATGCGTATATATTTGCAAGATGGAACATGGATGTAGTCAGAAATCAGAGAAAATTATTTTACGTCTGATTTGTCACCAGCAGTGCTTACATCTCTGTGACAGTCATGGTCAGAAATGACCAGCTTTTTTTTAAATAGGGCTGATCACACTGATCAGCCAATATAAGTGTAGAGCCAATAATAGTGGAGCAATACAACCAGAATTATTTTCTCTTTAATAAGGATACTTTCTTATGCATGCAGAATTTACTGCATACTGTACACAATTTCTTACGTAAGTTTATGTTGTGTTATAGAATGTTATTGCATTATACTACTCTGTTAGTAAGTTATTAATAGACGAACGCGCTGGTTCATAAATTATTTTAACAAGAAACTCACTGCTAGGCTCCTCCTGAACACCAACGGGAGGTAGGTAGTGGTCCAGCAGCTGCATCGCGTACATGGCACCGGCATCGACGCTGCTCACTGCCTTCTGGCCGTATGCTGTCGAGAGCAGGGCGTTGGCCTTGGCCCAGGAGAGCTCCTTGAGGGAGCTGACGCGCTGTTCCGCGGCTACTCGCGCTGTGTAGACCTGAGGAAGAAGGTTATAGATTGGTATGTTGAACAGGTACGGAGGCCTTTGTCGAAACGCTGGTAAAAGCGGCGGCTACGGACTATTAAATAGCTAGACGTTGTGTTTAGTTCTAAATTAACCGAAGTCTGGGGCCAATATTAGATGGTAAATGGAGTGGTAGATGTTTTGGTGTCTAGAATAACCAGTCTGCTGAGACACCTGTCATCATTATGTGTATTTTTGAGAGGACGATTCCGCCAGACAGGGACAGTTTTCCCTGTGAAACCGTGAAAAACAAAAGCTAGAAGAAATTGGTAATGAAATCATACCGCCCGTTATTATTAGTTGTTTTTGTTAAATTTTTGAACAACTGCCCAAAATAAATGTGTTGTTTTTTCGTTCTTTGGACAATCATTTCGGTAACTGTGGTCAATTGCAACAACAAAGGAAAGGCCTTTATTGCCTGCATGTTATGGCTCATTGATGAATGAGCCCTTTGTGTACGGGCGAAAGAGGTCGTTGATTTTGTGAGTGTCATGTTTTTATAAAAGAACGCATTTTATAAAGCTAAATTTAGATCGAGCCCCCACATAATTACGCATTACTTGCTACTCGTATACGTAGACTTTCAGCTCATGACAATTACATATTAATTAATTTCATATCATTCTTAAAAATAAATGGATTGAGATTATGTCAAAGTAATTATTTGAATAATTGAATGCAGCTGATTTGAGCTGATGCATTGACATTTTAAATTGATTAACGCGAAAGACTGGACAAGTCGATGTTATTGCTACTGTTATTAAGTCTTTAACCCTAGAAAGATAATCATATAGCAACTAGCGTAAAAGATTATCATACGTCTGTCAGACGTACCTTAGTTAATTAAGATTTTTTAGTAAGCCTACGGAAGTATTATCATGCCTTATAGGTTGAAATAATTGTTTGTATTATATTTAAGGAAATAAAACGATAAAATAGCAATAATAAAGTTTAATTGACAAATTACAAACAAAAATCGTAAACTTCTTTACAAATTAACAAAAACATAACTTGTCTTCTATAGGAACATTTAAAATCACTTTCAGTCTTTATATTTTCATATTTTATACTTTTACACTTAAATTAACGTAAACAATACCTACTACAATAATCAGTCTTTTACTTTCGTTTATTAAATGCACTTATGGCACACAACTCTGTTGTGTTCTCCACACACGGGTTTTTTTGCACTTCACGGATGATAATTTTGACATCCTACGGAGTTTAGATGGACAGTACGAACAATATCTCTTTTTTTTTACAGGCGGCTCTTCTTGCAGAACCTGGCCACTGTTTGTATTAGGATTAGGCAACAATTCTTCTATATTTTGCCGCACAGTTCTTTTCAGAGTTGGCATCTGTAACCTTTTTTCCATCCAAGGCGAAGTGAGATCTGTCTGAGATCTGTAAGTTTCTTCATAAAGTTCTTACGGCTTCGAGGCTTTTCGTTCTTTGATAGAATATTAGAACAATAAATTTGTCTCGACTCATAACTGATACGTAGCGTGTTCCTGAAAAAGAGCTATCAAAAAGTTCTTCCGTCGAGAGGTGGTTATCCTTCATAGCAGCAGATAATGTCAAGATCCCAATTAGCGCACGGACTTCAATTTCATTCGTTTCCAGAAAAATAGCAGAAAATTTTACTTGTTTTCCAGCTTCTCTATCTTTGGTTTCTTTATTTCGGCATTTTAGGGAAATTTCTTCGTTCGTCCATCTCACTATTTCACTTAGTATATCATCAGTTACGAACAGATTAAAACATAACAAGGGGTCGTAAACGTTTCTACACATACGCGTTGGTCCTCTAGCTGATCGAACAATATTTATTGCTGAGGTTCTACCGTGACTTCGACCCTTGCTTGTGGCCCAACAATGCTTATTTTTACCTCTGAGTGTGCGCTGAGAAGTAATAATTATGCGGCTATCAGAAGGCGCAGCTTGGTCGGCAGTAGACTCTAAATGGTCTTCAGCAGAGACTTCGGGTATATCCACACCTTCATCGATGAATTCGTCTTCAGTGTCACTCTGCACATCGTCTACTAAAAGGTTATCTTCGCATTCGCTTTCAGATTCTGATGACGATTCCTCTTCATTTTGATATAAAAAGTTCTCAATTTGAGAACTATCCAACACCCTTCGGTTTGCCATTAAAATATAATAATAATTAATACCTGAAAATAATAATAAATAAGTGTAAATAACAATAAACAACCAGTTCAAATGATTGCAAAAGTTGCATTAAAGATAATCATACGTCTCGCGGACGTACGATATAGGTATATCTTTTATTTGAACGTACTTACCGTGGCGCAACTGCTGCTTAGCGCGAGCTCCAGCCGCCAACTGAGTTGACTCGCGCAGCTAGCGCGCTGCGATTAATAATAAAAAAACCACAACGAAATTTAATTTCACGATACGTCTCGCGGACGTAGATTATCTTTCTAGGGTTAATTATACATACAGGTAGGTACCTATCTAAATCCTAATTCGTGTAAGTAATACGGACTTTAGTACCCGACTGACCTTGAATAACTATTAACATTGAGTGTGACCTACAACAGCTAGAAGTCGTGTTTGTCGTAAACTACGTAATATAGATTAACGACACTGAATAGTTATGTAAACATGTACAGAACTACTTCAAGTAAATATTATGAATTCATGAAGCTTATGAAAATTATAGCGCATTTCTCCGCGTTCCATATACCTACCTAAAAGCCACCGTATGGCGCATTTTCTCTGCGTTTAATGTCCCCATCCATAGACTACTGCCTCGCTTTCCACGGCTGTGCTTATGCCATGGAACGAGTGTGGTCACAAGAGGTGCAGTGTCCACTTCCAAACTCAACAATCATCCTTTATGTCTAGCGGAGGTCTGTGACAACCTTCCTGATAGTAGTTCCGAGGCAGTCGCTTCATGTAAAATACTGGTACCTATTCAGTAACAGTCGACTAGACTGGAAGCCGAACCAAACTTAGTTGGGAAAAGATTTGGCCGATGATGATTGATGAAAATGACCCCATGATAATTGAAGATCTAATTGTAAAGTTTATAAATATTACTGAAATCAACAGCAGTGGTCCCAGTGCATGATCACTGCTGTTGTACAGTCATGGATTCGAGAAAATGTATCCTAGCTTACCGCTAGCTATTGGAAAAGCAGGCTTTTGTTTTTATTATTGGTAAACAAGTCGCACACAATGCTGCTCTTAGTAAACATTTGTGTTAGTGTTTACTGAAATGTATTGAAAAAACGAGCTGGCACCGCTTTTAGCCACGCATCAATAGCTTCCCGTAGCGCTATAGGTAGGTGTTGCTGTTACCCAGAACGAGGAAAATGTTGCGAGGCAAGTTTTGAGTATGAATGTGGAGGGCTATAGAATAGGGGAGGGGGGGAACAACTGTGTGAAAGATGATGTCTAGAAGGGACTCATAACGATCTGATAACGACTAACAGAAGAATGGAAGAAGAAGCTACCGCCGAGCCCAAATTAAATAGGATGAGGGCAGGAAAATAAAAAAAAATGAGCCAGAAAGAAGCTAGCTAAACGTAACAAGGTCCTTTCTGTCCGGTTCATTGTCCACCGCATAATTGCGTCTCGCCACAGCAGCTTATCTTATCGTTGTAGCGGGTCGTATCGCGGCTGCCATAAAAATAATACTGGCCCGACTACTCGCTACCAATTGTATGTAAACGCGCTTTTTATTTTATTTATAACTGGTACACAAGACAGCTGCTTCGACTTGAATGATATGTAGGTACATTTTATATTGCATTTTGTTTGGTACTGTACACTTATGCGAGCGTGGGAACATTTCGTCTTTTATTGGGTTGGTTTATTAGGTTTTCGTTTTTATAGGCTATTGTGCCCTTGTCCGGTAATGGTAATAGATTGGGCTGTTATTCTCGTGTTTTTGGGTCTGCGAGATTTTTAACAGTTCACTTCTGCCCAACTCTTCGTGGAAGATAAGCGCTGTGACTAATGAGGGCTAGTTCTTCTTCTAAAAAAATCTTCCAGAAGTTTTAAATTGGGATTTAGCCTTTCTTAGGAATATCCAGTAGAAATACTACTTTCTGGATTAGTTCTAGGAGAAATTTAGAACTGAAAAGGTCCCTACGCTTGCTAAGATTAAATTTTATGATCAGATTTTCAATCGTAGAACCTAATACTCTGTTATCTTTGGTCACACGGCGTTGAAGCCCCAACAACGTGATGGTTTTCGAGTAGATGGCGCCAGTGCGTTATACAGGAATGTATATAAGTACTACACTGAAGTTACATAAATACCCGCGGTATGACTACCGGTTACATGATTAACGGCACACCTGCTGCGTTTAGAGAAAACTCGGGTTTTAAGTTAAGATGTGTAGGTAGGTACGAAGAGAGAATCTTCTTCGAGCTTTCGCGCAGCTTTCCCGGCCATATTTGACGTATACTGATTGTTTTCGGGGAATTTCGCATTTCGGATTATTATTCCGAAGCTTGAGAGAGGCCCATGTTCAGTATTTAACTGACTTTTGTCCTAAGATGTTGAAAACTTCTTAGTACCCTCAGAATGACTAAGTCAAACAAATTGTAACTGATATTGTGGGTATCGGGTATGCCGTTTTAGAACACACACACGTGATCAATCCTCGGACCTATAATAACATCATGATATCAAACAACCGCTATCGATCGATACAAAAACTACCGGTTACATGAATGACTACCTACATGACCACATACGGTGTAGCTAATAGTTTGTCCCGAACCGGTCCGAGCGTTTCCGATCAACGGAAATGGTGCTGCATACTTTGATGCGCCATGTTTTGTAAACACAAACAGCTCATGCTGACGATCCGTTATAAAATGTAATAACATTGCATTGTGTACGACAGAATGGTGGACAGTAAAGTAAGTGATAGTGCCACATCCTGTCGGTAACGAGCTGCACTTTGAACCTGCATACTTATTGGTCCACATCCTGAAGTGTGAGATAATGAGAATATCCGCGTCCGAATGTTCTAGTCATAAGTTCGACTTTGAACACTGATTATGATTTATCTAGGAAAGTAGTCCTTATCAATGTTCTGATGACGAAATATCCTAGGTAAATTGTATTTTTTTTTTAATTATTTATTCTATGCTTTAATTTATGCATAAACCTACTCATTCTTAACGGTTTTAATAAGCTGAGTCATGCATTATGTTTTGCCAATGAATTTCAAGATGAAAATTTTACATAATTTTTAATTGAGGGTAGGTTTAAGACATGGTGCTTATTATGTAGGTACATTATTGAACATCAAGTTAAAGGTATTTTAAGTGTCTTTGCTGTATTGTATCTTTGTAAGGAGAGTAGGTTTCAACAGTTGAATACTATAAATAGGCAGATGGCAACCTACATACAAACAATCCAAGAACACAAATCAATTCTTACCTTGTTAACATGTGGTGAGATTCTGGACAAGACTGCCTGTTTGGTCGTCTCTACGATGACCTTGGGGGGTTCTGTGACGAGGGGCACGCGGCGTTCCAGCTCATCTAGGGCTGCGGCCACCTTGGCGTCGCCGGCTACCAGGGGCGCAGCCACGTAGGGTGCTGCTGTGTTTGCTGCGATGTATACGCCCGCCTCGGCTGTTGATAGTGCCCATTCTAGCAAGGAGTGGGCTCCTATAGGAAAGATATTGTGTTAATCTTCGGACTTGTGTTGGCATGACAATAGTTCATGAGTTAGTACAGTGGTTGCCAATCAAAAGCAGCTGGCCAGACAACCTTTAGTCTAGTAATTCATGCAGGCTTTTCACTACCTATGTCTAGTAACTTGTTTGTTAAAAGTTGTTTTTATTTAGAATTTTGTTTAGAAAAAAACCTGTGGTTTTTTAGATTATGTGACCAAAGATTTTTATTTTGATTTTTGTGGAGGGTAGATTGAATGTGCAAAAAAGCAACTAATTTGATTGTTATTAAAAATATTTGAATGAGCTCTAGAAAAAAGGATGGAAAAGTCTTCCCCTCTGAGGGTAGGAAGAAACGTTTAAACAATTTAGTGTATTGTAAATTGAGGTTGATATCTTTTTCTATTATTAACCACTAAAGCATTTCATAGGTTTATCTGTAGTTATGAACAAATGGATTTCAAAGCATTCCATAGGCTGATCTGAAGTTTTGAAAGAATGGATTTTGCACATGTGCTTTTAACTTTCATCTGAATGCCTTTAGCCAAACAGACGAACCTCAACCTTAAAGAAAGTTTTCACACTTACAATTCAATAAAATTTTCTACAGTTTATGACACAGTTTATGTAAATTTCTGACTTGGACAAGGATTTTTTAAATGACGGTATTTTTTAAATAAATCCATGTTTAAACACAACTGTTTCTTGAAAACCACAGCCTTCAGTCTAATAAAAAATCTGAGCAAGTCTAAAAGTGGGACGACTTTGCGCATACAAACATAAGCAAAAGTTACTTGAAGCAAATCATAGGACACCTACCTTTAACTTTGCTGTAGAAGGCTCCAACTTGTCCAACGGCAGCGCCAACTGTAGGCAGTGCCATGGCCTTCTGTACGGACTGCAGCTGCGGCATCGATGGGGCACTTACTTCTGTAGCCATCTAATAACAGGGAAAAATATACTTAATTATAATTTTTTTAGTAGCAGGTAGACGTAAAATTCTTCAAGGAATGTTCTAGGATGCTATAGAAAAGTTAAGATACTGATGGAGGAAACGGATTTATACATCTAATTGTAAGTACGTGAGTTTTTTTCTATCAATTTCTAGAAAAGATTTTGCAAGACTCACTATTTTCACTACCTTTAGTGCAATATTAGCAAAGTTAGACCAAACCAGATTAATGTCGGTAGCAGCAAAAATATTAACAAACGCGTTTAGAAAATTGCAATGCAGGGTAAAAATTACAATTATGCTAATTTAAAATGGAACTATAACGAATTTCCCAATCCACGCTTTTTTTACGATAAAAATTTAGATCGGCAAAAGTTTTAAACCCACCTTAAAAATTCACGAAACTTTTGCTAAGTTGAAAAATACTTTCTAAAATACGAAAATCTCAGCTACTAATTCTTGTTCAATACGTTTCAAGCGACTGACTGAAGTAAACTGATCATAAAATAGAAAATATATACGTGATGTGCGGCTTGAACGAGTGACGATGAATAATTATTTTATTTAATATTTTTATGATTCTTCAACGCTTTGTTTGGACTTTGATCGGCTAAAGTTAGGGCTGCCAACTTCAAAACTCACTAAAAGGAAAATAGTCGATTTACAATACAAATCTAAACATATCAGTCGATTTAATTCACCTTCTAATTAATCAATAGCTTAACAAATCAAAACTGATATTATATTAATTAATATTACCTTGTTTTATAAAATACTAACTTTTGTCTGCGTTTCTTTCTGTTGAAATGGGGGCTATCGCGCATGAATTCACCGCTAGAGGCGTTCGTGTAGAGTAAGGTCTTCAGAAATGTCAGATGTCATA
This sequence comes from Standfussiana lucernea, assembly GCA_964057025.1. Lineage (NCBI taxonomy): Eukaryota > Metazoa > Arthropoda > Insecta > Lepidoptera > Noctuidae > Standfussiana > Standfussiana lucernea. The sequence goes on along the minus strand of OZ059790.1, from coordinate 15,640,295 downwards.
GAGTGTTCCCGCGTTGCGCGCTTTTTTATCACGTAGTTTTATTAATATTCACGAGTGTGGTCAAGATTGAGCCATTCCTAATTAATTATGACTTGAAGATTGTAGGTAGCAAGTTAGAAGTTCTAATTATTTTGTTAGTACTTGAAGGAAGAATGATTTTTAAATGTTTCATGCTTGCTAATTTTAGGGACAATATTGTAAATATGTACCTTAAGTTTACACTATGTTGTTAAACGTAATTAAATAAACTTTTTATGAAGTTATTGGTACTTCAAAGTATACAATAGAATTAATGACAGGACCTTACTCGACAGGGGCGCCATCTGGTGAGCTAAAAAACAATAGCCTTCATTGGAAACACATAAACACTATAAAAACAACCACCACCGTTTGACTCATCACAAACTGCAGCTAATCATAATTCAATCATTTTTCCGTTCCTTTTTGTCTAACATTTTTTTTTCTAACAAAAAAATTTTTTTTCTAACTAAAACCTACTGTTCACAACACTACACAAAATGGAGCTCCCGAATGAAAGAGACAGCGAATCATCTAAGGAAGATTTAAGGGCAGGCTGGAAAGAGATAGAATATATTTTTATTCTACGCAGCTTTATTGTATTATAATTATGGCGACCAAAAGTAATAAAACGGCTCTTTTTACAAGCGATCCTCTAATTCAAGACCTATTTCGATCTTTCGAAATAGTTCTTGAATTATATTCGAGTTTTAATATTACATCACTTGATCAAAAATATTAGAAAAAATAGGTACTGGGTTGTTGGTCGCCAAATGCCAATGACGAACATTGATCGCAAAATTTGTGGAACGAGGCCAGCACACGTGTACTCGTTCACAAACATTGGACGAGCGATGTGTTCCTATTGGCTGTCAGATGTCAGTGGTTCTTGTTTTGGTTGGAGACTAAATATTAATATTTTTTAACAAAATCCAATACGAAATGTCGTGGAATAGCGATACTGTGCTGGAATTTTTGGAACTCTATAGAAGAGAGCAACATCTATGGGACCCAAAACATCCTCTACACAGAAATAGAAGCGAAGTTTCCGAATCCTGGATCAGAATTCAGGCATCCTTAAGTATACAGTGTTCAATTACTGATCTAAAAAAGAAAAAGGAATCCCTAATGACGTCTTTCAGGATGCACCTCGGCAAGAAGAAAGTTCAACCGGAATATCGCACAACTTGGTTCGCCTATTCGCTTATGGAGAGCTTTCTTGGCGGCAAATACGAATGTGATAGCACAAACCAATTGGAAAATGAGGTAAACAATCATTTTACACATAGTTTAGAAGTAAACCGGCCTTATAGAATTTGTTACATAAATCACAAACTTTATTTTCAAGTTTTTGTTTTCAAAAACTTCCGAACTTTGGTCTAACATTGGGCCAAATTGGACCCAATTGCGTAATGCCAAAACCATTTTGTTTGTGAGTTTGGCAACCAAACTTTGGTACAAGTCGCAGAAGGCGGTCTATGTTATTGGCTTTGTTTGGTCCACACATTTGCTGATGGTCAAAAAATGAAAATATTGGCGAAGACCTTAGCCTATAGGTAGTTGTTACACCGTGCATTGGTGTAAAAAACAAAGATATGTTAAAATGGTTAATAAAAAAACAACAGTAACTTACGAACGTATGCCTATAGCCCAGATTTATAGGCTAGCCAAGTGCGAGTCGGTGCACCGAGAAGGGTTCCGTATAGAAATAACAAGCTGAGCCGCTTTTAATTAGGTTTATAATTATTACTTGGAGCATAATTATTAAGTGCCGGGTAATGTTTTAAAATTGAATGCTCCGATTCATTCTCCTATTTCAAGCTTCCAGAAGGAATTTAGATGCTCAGAGCCAGAACAAAATTGTGAATTGATATACAACATTTAGGAGTATGTCGAACAGATTAAAGTTCCTCAATACTCCACAGAAAGGGATGGATCCTTCTACCATGCTCGTGTCTAGTGGGCTACGGCCTGATAGCTGTTGTTGGGGTTTTCTGTATACAAAGGTCTTAAGTCGCAGAGAACTTTAATATCGCCATTTAGGAATTTGATGTTAGTTCTTTATTTGTGTCATAATTGGCTCTGTACTTTTTGTACTATCTCGCTGTAGTATTTTTGTAGGTACCTACTATGCAAGCATATTGGTGGTCCAGGGCACTGTAGGTCAATCTTCTTTGTCTCGCTGGCACGACATTATATTACTGGCGCAAAACTTCGCCTCTCCCACGGCTTCGTCGGTGGCAGAGCAGAGGTCGTTTTAGTTGCATGTTTTGATGTTCAGGGCGCAGCTTGGGAGGTGGAGCATAATTTGCGACGCAGCTCTACACCCGCATGTAGGTGTGACAGGCGCACAAGGTTGGAAAAACATTTTCCTACTAAGGTCCACAGACGGTTCAGAGACTTTCAGATGGACCCCTGAAGGTTGGACCCTGCAGAAAGATGCTCACTAGGTGGTAGATAGTGAGTGGGAAGGGGCCAGGTATTTTGGCCTTGGCAGGGCACAGCACATGCCCAGAGTGGCCATTGGAAAAGAACAGCCCTGAACTGAGGTATACAGAAGTAGGCTTAGTGTGCCTATGTGCTAAAGGCACTCTAAGTTAGAGACATAATGATTGGATAAGGTACTTACTTATGCATATGGTGTGTTAATGTAATTTCATTGTTTCAGTACTTCACAAATACGGGAAATTACTCTACTCAACCAGGTATACCAGAACACATAAATAATATTAACAGAAGCGCTAACCTTACGGATAAACATGCCTCAATGGTCAGACAAAGTAAGCCAGCGTCCCCGTGTCATAGAAATTCCTCAAATAAGAATAGTTCTGACATAAATTATGCAAAGAAACGCATGGATGAAGCTGTAACGTATCTGAAGAATGCAGGCGGCGTGAAGAGTGAAATGGACGAGTATGAGCTGTATGGCCAGTTGTTGGCAAAGAAATTAAGGAAGTTAGACGAACACCAACGCGATTTGGCGATGCACGAAATCGATAATGTCATGTTTCGCGTCAAAATGCAGGGCGCTACGCCACAACAGAGAAGTTACTCTACTTCACCGTCCCCTATTCCTCGAAAGATAAAATCTCCCATTTTTATCGTTACGCAACAAAATCCAACTAACATTCAGTATGAAGATGAAAATATATCGTATCAGGAACAGCCTCCATCTTAGAAGTTTCTTGAGGAGTTTTATGCACTTTGGATTGAAGTTTGATTAATTGCTGAGGGCATTTGAGAAACTGACCGGAATCTGATTTAGGTCGGGTCGCGGACGCGGATGCAGTGATAATAGATTTGAAAAACTTATTTTATTTAAGTTAAATTATGTTACGTTATTTTAAGAATTTATTACACAAGGTGTAACGAAAAGTAATATAAAAAACAGTAAAATGCATAACAAAGTTAAAATGTAAGCAAGATTTGTTTAACGTCTTGTAATGTGATATATACACACATCAAAAGTATCTAGGGATCAACATATATTTTTGCAATAACTTTTCTCCTGATTGATATTAATTAAAATTTTCTTTAAGGATTCATCAAATAAAGTGTTTTCGTTTGTCACAGTAACGATAAACCAAGTCACCTTTGCATTAATAAAGAAATTTGCCATTTTCCTAATAAAGGGATTTTTGACATTTGAACCACTAACATTAAAGTTCGAAAAAAAGACTGAAATAACAGTTTTCTTTAAAATTTTATTGGGTAACTTAAACAATTAATAATCCGTGTTTCTACCGCGAACACTAACAACACAAGAACATCGGTTTGGCATACTCAAAATGAGTTCATCCAAATCACGCTGTGGAATGGCCGCCCATGTTCGTTGCAACAACAAAAAAAGGTCTTCTTGCGACTGGATACCCTCCATATTCGGCAGAGCTCTTCTCTGTAGCATATCCCATGCATGCTCAATCGGGTTCAAGTCTGGCGACTGAGCAGGCCAGGGCAGGACATTGATGTTAGCTGCGGCGAGAGTCTGTCTTACAACTCTTGCGGTGTGTGGTCGTGCATTATCATGCATTAACTGAAATAAGGGACCGATTTGCACTTGTAGAGGAACGATGACGTCTGATACAATCGTCTCAGCATAAATTTGAGCGTTGAGGTTGCCTCTGATCCAAATCAACTCAGTTCTTCCGCCGATCCAAATACCCGCCCATACCATGATGGTTCCACCACTATAAGGATGGACTTCCTGGCAGGATTTTAATCGCTGTTGGCGTCCAGGGGTTCTCCAGTGTCGTATACGTCTTGTATCCGGTCTCATACCAAAACGAGACTCATCAGAAAAGCACACGAAACGCCATTGTTCTTCTGCCCAATTTCTGTGTTCAAGAGCCCATTGATATCGAATCCTACGATTGTGCATTGCTATAGGTGGTACCCGTAGCGGTCTTCGGGAATGAAGGTTCACTTCATGCAAGCGGTTTCTGACTGTTTGGTCGCTAATTAAGTTCCCTGAAGAGTGATGAAGCCTCACGGCTAACATCATGGCGGTTATTGTTGGAGCTCTTCGAGTTAAGATTTGAATGTATCGGTCTTGTCTCCGTGTGGTGCAGCGATACCGTCCTCCATGGCGCTCAGCCACGGTACCAGTGCTTCGGTAACGTGTCCAAAGTCGACTGATAACACTCTGACTTGTATTCAGAGCTAAAGCCACAGAACGTTGCCGGGAACCAGCTTCTATCATTCCCAGGGCTCTGAGCATTTCTTCCCTGCTTAAATGACGTCGCCGCTCCATAATAACGTTGGTTTTAATCAGTAGTAGGGAAACAGTAGCACTAATAATGTCTTCAATGCGTTGTATGTTTTTATAGGGAAAATATTGACAGCTTATTTTCATCTTTTACTCGAATTTGATTGAGAGTTCCTGATTCAAATTATGAAATGCACCAAACAGGATCCATATAAATTTATAAAATCATAAATTTATTACAAAGCCACATCTCAATCTCAAGAAATCCGCATAAAAATGCTTGATCCCTAGACACTTTTGATGTGTGTATTTTAGCCGGCGCACAAACTATTTGTTTATTAATTTAAAATTAATTAGTTCATGTAAAATACCTACAAATAAAGGTACATACACAATGAAATAATTTCACCCATCAGACTGGCCTGAAATGTTAGTACGAGTTCCACTAATCTCCGAGAAAATAAAATCGTTTTCACACTTCGATTTTCCGCACACAGCACTGTAGGTAGGTACAGCATTCCTACCATTGTCCCATGTTACTTGGGGTCTTCGTAAAACAGGGTATAATTTACTGGAGAACTTAGGACTTGACCCAGCTAGATGGACCATCTGTTGACCTGAAGAGGTAACTGGTAAATAAAGATAGGATGCGGAGAATGGGGTATTAAAAAATAACTTGACGAGTATTTTTTTGCTAGCAGTGAACTGCGATAAGTAAAATGAATTTATTTATTGATCTCTAAAAGGTTCGTCCTGTAAAGTCTGCCCGTAAGTACGGCACCTATTATAATTTGAGTGAAGATGCCAATGATGACATAAAAAAGTTAGTTACGTATCCCTTTGTCTATTTGTTGTTTACTACTAAGCCTCATCACAATGACGTGGTTTACCTAATATTTTTGTCCATATCCTTGGCGATATCGTAGTTTGTATTGTGTCTGACACGTGTATAGTATTATAGCGATGAAGGGTAGCTGATAAAATGATGTCACATTAAGTAGCACGTCCACAGTCCAATGTCCTTGACGCATAGTATAGATTTCCCTATTCAGCGTACTTTGGATTGAAGGGTACCTACATGGACATTGTATTCAGTAACAGTCAACTTAAAACTATTTTTAGAACTGACGTGGCTTTAAAAGAAAAATAAATAAATATTGCGCAAGATACTGACGAAATAAGTACATTTATTTCAAACTCCTAATATTCCTAATAAATGATCTAATTAAAATGCTCGTACCTACATTTATGGGCATGCACTTCAAACGGGTCATAGTCATAAAGATAGTTAAATCTTTTTCTATAGGTTTTGTTTACCTTCGAAGTGTGAACTCTAAACTTTAAACGATGAGGGCGTCGGTGTGACTCAAAGCTTGGCAATATGCGGTAGTAGCGTGTTTGGGTCAAAGATCACATCATAAGTGTCAAGTAAATAATATTAGTCAGACAAGTTAGAAAATTCCATCATGCGGGTATCAGGAGGCTGGAGGTGAGGATGGCTGCAGCCGGATAGAATCAATGAGCCGGGAAGCACACCCAGTGGTTCTTAAAGAACACGTAAGATACGTCGATAAGAACTCCTTATCAGTAAGTCTACTTAACAGATCTGGAAGATTTTCTCCCCATTCCACCAAGTCTCGAAGGGAAGAATGGACATCTATGAAGACTATTATTAAAATCCAATTGTTAACGACAGCTGTGTGTTAAAATGCACAAATATTATGGACTGAACATGGTCTACCTACTTGATGCATTTTTCGTCATCATTAGGATCCCATATTTTTTGGGACGAAATGAAAATCGAATAGGTATCTATTTATCCTGTGTAGGTATGTATGACATAAAATTATTTATATTTCTCATAGGAGGTAGGCAGAAACAATGTACGTAGGTATAATGGTATCTGTACCATTATACGTACATTATTTCTGCCTCCCATCACGATCCCTATATTCCCAAATATTATGTTGTTGAATCCTACCTACATAATAGGTAGATACACAATATGCAGTACCTACCTATCTGCTGCAGGTAGGTACGGATAATCAGTCTATTAATTTTTCAATACACTTCCTCGAAAACTGGCTCTTATCGCACTACGATTAGGTTCAACATGCTATGGATTTCACCCTCGTGGTTTTCTTCTTATATTCCCGCACTATGGTGCGGAAACAAAAATTCCACAGCCAGGTGGTGAGGCGGCTCGCCCCCACAGTGATTTTTATTTTTCATTTTTTTTTTCTATTCCATTTAATCAATTTGGACTTTGAACATGAATAAAAAATCGAAGAGGCTAGAAAGTATCTAGGCTAGACAAAGCTTTATGTTAAAAAAAAAGTTTTTTTTTTTAAATCGTAATGATTCTTGACTAAAAAATTTTAAATATATTTTTGTTACATAGTTTACATTTACAGCTGATCGAAGCGTTTCATATATCTAGTTATGGATATTGTAAGCATAGAAATGCTGCATCTCTGTTTATCCTTAGCTTGATTCGGTATGTCATCCTGCTGTCAGTTCTTTGATATACATCACTTTGTTTTGGTTTGGGGAAAAACATGATCGTAAATAAAAGCGCTCAGAGAAGAACAAATATTTGAGTTTGGTAATAAAGATACCTACACCAATCAGAACATAGTTCCGAGAGAACCATGGCTACTATGGTAAAGGAGAAACGTAGAGAAGTAAGTTAGAATTATGTTCAAAACACAATTCCTTTGTCTTTCCATTTGCGCAGCAAAACATTCTGGTTGCTAGGAATGTGTTACTAATTACTTGCTATCTGCGTGTCTGTAGTTCTATATTATATAAATATAGTTAGTTATAGTTCGTTTATGAATATTAAAATGACCACCGTTGCTTGTCATAGTGTGCAACAGCTCAAGAGTTATCATCGTAATGTTATGGCACAGTATTAGACCTCCTAATGTGTTTTGATAATGGTCTAATTTCTTGTCAGCTGATCGGGCCTAAGACGATCCTCTGACCAGGCTACCCTCTATTACTCATTCATCTCTTTAAATTCTACTATTAAGAAACAAATTGATTTACCTCAATTTTTTGTTGCTAATCTGTCAATCACCTGTGATCAGATGACTAATACCTCTTATCATTTGTTGATATTTTGTTTAACCGGTGTTAACAACAGGCATGAGAATTGGTTACTCCTTGGCAGAAAAACTAGGGCTAATAATATAGTTTAATTTCAACGGAATATGGAGTTTTCCCTAACAGTTTAAAATAATATCTACAGATCGGGTGTTCTGTTGATCCCATAATTTTGTGTGAACTATTTACTAGGCTGGGTTTTCTCACATTTTGTGTAGTTACAGCAATGAAACGAAAAAAATTAAAACAAAACATAACATTTTCATAAAATATTTATATTACTTTCCAGAAAAAGAGATCAAAAGAAAGAAGCAGTGCTACAAGAGAACTATCACCAGTTACTATAGAACCTCCACTACTTGAGGAATTGGTTCACATCACTGAAAGCACCAGTGAGCATGAAACCTCCAAGACTGATATAATAGAATCAAATACTCAAGCAGATGAAGTTATTGAAGAAGCTGAAACCAGTAATATAAGTATAGAAATAATAGAACATACTGAAGAGACTAATAGTGAACAAATTATAGAAACTAATATAGGTAAAAAAGAAGATACAGCACAACCTAGCTGTATTGTGTACCAGACTGAACATATCAATGAAACACCACAGATTGCTGAAAAAGATAGTAAATCAAATTTTTCTTCTAAAGTGGTATCATCAACAAGTATTGAAGGTTACAAAGAATTGAGTAAGCAACTAGAAAAGATAGCAATACCAGATGAGGCTACAGAAATTACTGAAGACAGAGAATATGAGCTGGTACATCCTGATGCTTATTTACATAAAGAGCAGGAAACACATGAAACTTCTTTTGAATGTGTAGAAGATATAATGCCATCAGCGCCGTGCTTTGAGGAAGTACCTCAAACAGTTCAATATGAAGAAGTAGCTGTAGAAAGCAAGCCTAAATTAAAATGTATGGCTTTAGAAGATGCAATAAAACTGTGTGGAAGAAAAGAGATGGAAGAAGTCAGGGCTATGAGTGAAAGAGAGGAGGAGATAGTGGAAGCGGGTCCTTTAAGTGGACCAGAGCATCCACTTGTTGATTTGTTGTCTACATTTAGGTTTGTATTGAAAAATATTTGTGTCTGTTTAAATAGATTTAGAGCTTGTTCTGAAAGATCCAATCATTGATTCATTGAAAATCAATCCTATTGTCTTGGGAAAAGGTGAGGATCTAGGCCTTTCCCCTTAGGGATCTCGTGCACTCTGCGGCCACAACCACGACTTTTAGCAGCAGAAGCACCAACCAGGAGGAAAGTATGGCTGCAAAACCAGTTTTGTTCAAGATAGCGGCCAGTCATGCGATCGTGGTCATAGCCGCATAGTATGTGTGGCCCCTTATAAGAAATTTCTAAAAACTGCCTATTTTTGTACCTATTCTCTGATGGTACTTTGGTTTATGATAAACTTTGTTTATCATCATCATAATTTCTGCCTGGAATCACTCACTCTTTAACCTAATACATGTTGGCTGCAAGGACAGCAGTAAATCCGTATCTTTTGCAGATCATCACTTATAGCAGTAGAACGCGAAAGAATACAACTCGCTCGAGGGTTTGCAGATGAAGAGAAAAGAAGAGCCACTCTATGGAAGATAGAGAAACGTTATGTGAACCTTTCAGAGAAGTGCAAGTGTGGGCTCGATGTACACTTGAGAGCGAGCTATGAGCACGCAGAGTTGGTTAAAGAGAGGTTACCTGTTGCTAAGTTGAGGCTGGAGAGTCTACTGAGGGATGTACAGGATTCTTATTGTCATCATCAGCATGCGGCTCTGTTAGCGCATTGTCAGGTATTCCACTTTTTATTTTGGACGAAAGACAAGAATATTTTTGTAAAAGTATGGCACTTTACTTTCTTGTTTGTGGGGCGAACATGGCTAGAGACCGCACAGGATAGAGAGCTTCGGAAGGAGAAAGCAGAGGCCTTTGCCCAGCATTGAGACAGTCAGCCAGACGGCTAACCAAAAAAAAAACAAGGGATTCAACAGCAGTAACAGAAGAATTAAAAATTGCTTTTCCGAAACAGTATATTCCTTTTTTATTCTTCCAGATAGAAGAACTTATATCAGAAACAATACAAAGTAACAAAAACATCATACGGGAAGCCTTATCACTGATCCTACAAGCGCTGCGTCTGAGCGACAATGCGCCTGAAGCACTCGCCAGTGCGTTGCAGCGCTGGGCGGCAGCGCTGTCAGCCGCTTTACTTGACAACCGCGACCTGAGGCAGCTGCTGTTTCTTATGCATCACCTGTTTAGGTGAGGAACTTAGCCTTATCCCACAGCCGACTACCAAGCGATTAGAAATCCTGTTTTCTCTCGCCCAAGATACATACAATAGATTGTAGGTTCCGTGTCGGTAAGAGTTAGAATTCTATAACAGTTGATCGCTGACTGTATGCACGGCCGCACCGGCGATAACTTTGTCGAACAAACAATTCGTTTTTAATTGCTAGCTCTAATCGCTTCTACTAATCATCGCCGGCGGTGAGAGCCCTTAATTACATAATTTACACGGTAACATTACCGTGTTTGGATGGCGACAAGTCGTCTGAGGTGGCGTCTCATATTGATTGTTCAGTCACAGCAATACCTATGGAATACCGGAGGCATAGTCGATGTCATCCCAGTGACAAATATCGAATCATTTGTGTGCCCAACTGTAACTTAGCAGTAGAAATAGTGATTTATGGTGACACTTCCCCGCACACATAATGACTTACAACTCGACCGCAGAGGCCTTTTCCCATCGTCTATATTTGAATTTGCAGGCAGTCCCATTCGGTCCAGTGGGCTTCGCTGGTGATACATCTCAACGTGGACGCCGCGTCGCCCTGGCGCATACTCGCCTTGCTCTCCTTGTTGCTCACACGGCCCCGCACTGAGCCCGCGCTCGAATGCACTGAAGGTAAGACTTATTAAGTAACAATCAACCTATAATTTCCAAATAAATTAGGAGACATGACGATGATTAATGTTCTCACTGCTGGGAGTCTGGGACACAGGATTCTCTGTGAGAGGGAGTGGGTAGCAATCCTAGTTGGTGGAAGTTACGTCTTTGAATTTTGTTTCTAGGATGTGCAATAGTATCGAATTTCATTAGTAAGTAATGAGCAAACCAAATTATATACAGGCAGACATTTTGTTATATGAAATCACGATTAGAATAAGTTATTGCATTACAAGTGAGTAGGTAGTAGGTATTGGCCAGTGAAGCCTCCTTGGTCTGTGCTGTTACGTATATGACCGAGTGCGCAGAGGCGGAGGAGGCGTGGGAGGAGCTGGGCGCGCGGGGCGGCGGCGGCGCGGTGTGCGCGGGCGCGCTGCGCGAGCGCGACGTGCGCGCGCTGCTGGCGGCCTTCCCGCTGCGGGACCTGGTGGCCCGCCTCCTGCTCTTCACACATGCTGTAAGTCAAGCTGCTTCAACCAACTATGCGCTAACTAAATACTAACATACTACCGTACGCAAAATACGCGCGTTGGTCGTGGAGTTGCGGACACCGGCTATTTAGTTATTGTATTGTATAGGGGTATACAATACAATACAATAACTAAATACTAGCATACGTAAAAGAACTGTCTGTGTAAAATGACAGACAGACGGAAAGGGCGAATCTAAAAGGGTTCCGTTTTTACCGTTTGGCAATGAAACCCTAAAAACGAACACCATGGTCATAGGTTTCTACCAAATTGCGAGACAACTTCCGTACTCACTCAGAGTGAACCATATGAGCGCGGGCGGGTAGAAGTAAAAGGGCGGCTTATCTCGATTTGGACATTCCATTAACAGTAGGATCAGAGGCGACCCTAGGCAAAATGTTAGTGCAAAATCTTATATTGGCGACTACCCCCAAAAACAAAATAAGAACCATTACAAAGTTATCATAATTTGTAACTTAACCGTGAAGTGGAATTGGTGGCATTTTAAGATTTGCTGCCCCCCAATTTTGTCAAGAGCGAACGAAGCGAGCTTGTATATTTTTCATCCCGCCTCGGTTATTATGTTATGTTGTTTTACCTTTCATACAGATGGTATTAAAAGTTCCAGAATAATCAAGATACTTTCAATAAGAGCGAGCTCAAATATTTTGAGACCTCGCTTCGGAGATGTTAGATTTTCATGTTATCATTTAAACACATTATATTGAAGTGATTTTGTCAAATTATGCATGACACTTTCAGATTGATCAATCAACAGACTATGTGACATCTTGCCTCGGAGATGATAGATTTTCCATTCGCACCGCCCTGGGGCCGCCAGGGTTTTAGTAACTTACTAGGAGTCCGACATAACCCCCATTCTCAACAGATAACGGTTGTCTATGACGACTTCCCACACAAAAGGGAGGGGGAGGGAATACCCTCCCCTCCTCTGCGAATCATCACATGGAATACCAAGTGATGATTTGCAGAAACAAGTTCACTTCACGTTCATCGTCATATATTTGTCAGGACATCCGCCACGCCCGTCCTAACGAATGGGGCGACGCAGTGGGAGGGCGGGGCGTCGTGAAGGCGTGCTGCGGCGTGCGCATCCTCCTCGACGTGCTGCACGGCGCAGCGCGCGCGCACGCGGCCTACGTCCGGTTACATCGCTCGCTAAGGCACCTAGCGGCGAGGGCTCTGCACGCGCTCGCTTGTCTACATCTCACTTCTAGGTAGGTTGGCCGTGGAGAGAGATTTCTTATTTATATGTATTTGCCGGATTAACTCGAGTGTTGCTCACTCAACTCATTACTGCGCATTTCCACTGGCAAGACATTCACATAAAACTATGTTAAAATCGCTTCATCTCTTTCTTTTCTTTTAGTTGAAATCTTATCTATATCAGACAACATGTGTTCATGCGAATGTTTTGCCGGTGTGACCACACAGTTTTAGCTACGGGTTTGGGTAAGGTTGTAGCCATACCGACCCATACTGTTCCCGCGTGGTGAATTACGGGCAGTGGACACATTGTAAGCTGATGTAGCCATAGCGATATCGTATTATCGAGCTCCAGACAGATTTTGGAAAAAGAATTTCAGATTGAGTTAGGTACATAAGAGATAGATAGATAGAATATATTTCGATGTACGCCAAAACCGAAGGAAACCCCTTCATTAATATAAGATCGAAGTTTCATTTGGATTGGAGTAGAACACTGGAAATAAGCATTGATTCGAACCGTAGCTTTTGAAGACATATTACTAAGATATAAATTGAATGTATTTTTTTCAAACTCTAGATCATTCTACGCCAGAGAGTTAGAAGAGAAGATATCGGCGGAACTGGAAGCATCATTCTCAGCCGGGTTCAATCTATTTGAAGCACAGGAATTAGATAAACTGCCAGCCACATTGCTCGCTGACAACACTGTTAAGGACTACTGCATATCCATAATCATTGGGCTACATGGTATGAAGTGTTTAGCTTTTAAGTATTTTACCTTCTTCTAACACGGAGATGTGTTACTGGAGGTTTGATCTTTCAGTTCTTTTCAACAGCTATTCCACTAGGAAGTCCTCAAATACCGGCCGCATATGAGGACTGTGTTATTTTTGGAGTTTACTCTTTAAGAATCGTAGTAAAATCAAGTATGCCTGCCTCTGCGCAACGTACTCGCGCATCTCATAGAGCTCCCCACTCCTCATCCCCGAGTACACATTTACCCTCTCTCTCTCTCTCTCTCTCTCTCTCTCTCTCTCTCTCTCTCTCTTAACAATAATTATTTTTTGGTAACATTTGGCAGGTATGCAGTTATTTACTGACTAGTCTCTCTCCCAACAGATACATCTCCGAAACAGCTAGAGCTGCTCTCAATAGAGCTGCCGGTGTTACCATGCGACGTGCGCATACGCATCATAGCTCAAGCCGTCATCGATCGCACGCAAGACCATGAGCTCGCCAGGATTGTGATAGAATTCTTGTTACAGGTAACAGCTACTGTTACTTCGGCATGTTTGGCTTTTCGATTGTGGGAATAGATAAAACATCACGTCATCAATACCTATAGTACACTCACATTTAAACAATGATGCCATATAATAAGGGGCTATTGCCATCAACCGGGCTCAAATTCAGACTCCGGGCTGCTACTCATCCATTCCCGATGGAAAACCCCAATAAAAGTTTGCTAAACCTGTGGGAATCGAACCCAATCGAACCTCATACTCAGCTATAGCGCTTACGACCTCTACACTAACGAAACAATAAAAATCACTTTCGATTTTGAAAATAAATCTGTTTTGTGACTGAGACGAAAGAATGAGATTTTATGTTCAATAAAAACTTTTTTGTAAAAAAAACCGACTTCCAAAAAAAACACAAAAAAAAAACTTTTTTGCAAAAAAAAACCGACTTCCAAAAAAAATACTAAAAAATTGGAAAATAACTTTACTTTCGGAAGTCGGTGACAAATTTTTTAGTATTTTTTTTGGAAGTCGGTTTTTTTTTTGCAAAAAAGTTTTTGTTTTACCCTTTTTAGTTATCGTATCACACACAAATCCTTGTCAAGTATCAATTTCGCAATTTCTTTTACTTGGATGACATTTTTTCCAGCTATTTTGATTTCTAAACCGATTTTGATGAAATTTCTATGGGACCAATCGGGAAGTAGATCCATTCAGATAAAAGAAGAATTTTTCAAATCGGTTCATAAATGACGGAGATATGAGGTAACAAACACAAAAAAAAAACATACAACCGAATTGAGAACCTCCTCCTTTTTTTGAAGTCGGTTAAAAACAAGTAAAGTGTCATTCAATTTCGTTATGCCGTTTATTTGATTAATTGTGTTACAGACCGGACTGAAACGTAAATCAGTGTCATGCAAGGGGACGTGCGACGCGGTTGCGCGCGAGTGCGTCGGCCGAGTGCTCGCCGCGCACGCCTACCTGCACACCACGGCGCTGCACATACTAGCTGACTTGAACATAGGTAAGTGTAGACAAGGAATCTGATACAGTCAGCGGAGATCGTTTTAACGAAAAAAAAGTGGCAGTAAAGGGAACTACCTTAACCGATGACGCTACACGAAAATGGTCTTAGGAGGCTATCCATATTTTTTTGTGAAATTTTGATCCCCATTCACATGTTTTCAAACAAAATTACAATTAGCAAAAAAATGGCCATTTTACCAATCGGTCCTGTTTCATATACTGATCAAAAACTTCTATGGGACCAATCCGGGGTGGAGTACTAAAAAAAGTAATTAAAAAAAACTAAAAAACCCGACTCCGGTAAAAAACTAAAGTTAAAAAAAAAACACTAAAAAGCTAAGAACAAGCACATTTTAAATTTATAAAAGCTGGAAGCAGGCGGGACCCATTTGAGTTTGAAAATATAAAAATGGAATGGCATGCTTCCAACTTAAAAAAAAAATTAAAATGTGCTTGTTCTTAGCTTTTTAGTGTTTTTTACCGCAGTCGGGTTTTATAGTTTTTTTTAATTACTTTTTTTTTGTAATGTAAAACGATTCATAATTTGTTGTCCGCGTACCTACGCAGAGAAATTAAGGAAAGGGCAATGAAATTTATTCCATGTTTATCTGGCGCTTACTATAACCGGGGTTAGTCCGATAGAAGTTTTTGATTAGTATTAGAAAGAGGATCGATTGGCATGAAAAAAATGTGGTGTAAAATTTTCATACAAAATGTATGGGAAAAGTTTTTTGCAATTTCTGACTTTTTATCTTCTTCCTCTATATATCTATACAAACAAATTTATATTAAAATAACAGCTTTTTACTGAATGCAAATGAAAGTATAATTATACGGTACTAATAACAAAAACACATTTTTTTTCATTTTTGTTTGTTTCTGTGTTCCGGCTAATCTCCGAAACGGCTGGACGGATTTTGACAGGACTTTTATTGGTAACTTAGGCTACTTTTATTTTAGAAAATAGATTAGGTTTCCGTGGACAAAACTGACCCTTGAAATTGTTAACAAAATCTGATTCAAATAGGAAAGTAATATTTTTATAATAACTACACGCGGATGAAGGTCGAGGACAACAGCTAGTAAATTAATATAACCTTTACAGTGGAAAACCTCGACCCAACTTGCGTGAAGACTCTTAACGTTCACAAATGGCGCCCGAACTCCTTGGAGATACACACTCTACTGGACGACTGGGCCCGGCGCTGCCCACAGTTCCTGCAGCATCTGCTACTGGAGTTGGACTATACGCCTTATGTGTAAGTTTTCTAGGTGCAAATTAGATTATCTTCTAAATTAGCTGCACCCACCCCCATGATATAGAAACTGCATTAATCGTCTATATCGTGGTGCAAGTAACTGGCTACGTTCATTTAAGTTTAGATAACAAACCTTATTAAAGCGCATACTTTTTTTGGTTTAACGGTTCCTATAAAACAGGGTTTGAAATTGTCCAGATAATTTACTTTTTTTTTATAATTATCGTGAATTGAGAAGAATAGTGTACAGTTCCGGCAGCCAAAACTGTGATTTTAGCTGATAATGCGACAAAACATCTGAAGCGAAAAATGTCAACAGCTTTTGGAGGTGTGTATAAGTTCGAACCCTTCTATAAAAACCTTTCGCTTCTCCAGCGGTCTCCCGCTAGACGTGCAGCTAACAATCGGGGCGTGGGTGTGCGCGTGGGTACGGGCGCAGGCGCGCGCGCCGGCCTGGAGCTGGGAGGCGCTGCGGCGCGCGCGCATGCACCGCGCGTGCTGGCGCGCGCCGCTCGACGCGCCCGCACCCGACTCTGAGCCCACGGAT
Source organism: Standfussiana lucernea (assembly GCA_964057025.1). Lineage (NCBI taxonomy): Eukaryota > Metazoa > Arthropoda > Insecta > Lepidoptera > Noctuidae > Standfussiana > Standfussiana lucernea. The sequence goes on along the minus strand of OZ059790.1, from coordinate 15,623,732 downwards.
CTGTTCAGTATGGCGTATGCGTTGTACGCCACCTCGTATGGTCATTGTATACCGGTGGTGAGTTTTATCAATTGAATATAAGTGGAAGGGACACCGACGTTAAAATAGTAGCCACATATTCAGTACATCATTCTGAACCCCCCCACATAGAACTTTTTCGTCCGTTATTAAAAAAAACAGCTGTTTCCTACAAAACTGTAATACCTACACGGTCAAAATGTATGGAACAGCTGAATTTTTTTAACAACCGGCGTTCAGAATGATTAACTGAATACGTGGTTACAGTTTCAGCGTCAGTGTCCCTTCCACCCCGTATTAGTAAGTTTTATCTCATTCTGTTTTCTAATCGAAAGACATTTCTTATGATTGATTTTGTAATCTCATTTTGTAAATTTTAATAAACCTAGCGCCGTAAGAGACTAGTTAATGGTATTGGAAGTTAAAAATCTAAAGCTGACTATTCATAAACTGCTTATGTACCTACTTCTAGGCGAATAATCAAAAAAGCTTGAGAAGGGTAGATTAGCCATAAAAAAGAGTTTTAGTCCATATCAGTCTTTGTTTTAATTCTAGAGTAAAAAAATCCTTCTTTTTCAAGTATGTTTATTGTTTATCCCAGATTTGTTCAGAGGGAGTTGCAGCTCTATGCAAGCTAGCTGCTACGCAACCGCGGGACGCAGTGCAGTGCCTGGCGGGAGTCATGCTCGTCATGGCACATTCCCCCGAGTCCGTGGCATACACTCCCAAGTGAGTGGCAGTATTTAGCTGGTCATTATAGAACAAGTCTTTGCGATGTCTTAGTATGTTGCTGGGGAATTTGGTTTGCTCTTTTTCTTCGGTCCAACCAATAAAACAGTATCTAGAAATAAACAGAAGTAATTTTTGACGTTTAAATAGTGCTGATTTTCATAAATGATTTTTATTTTGAAAAGGCTCGACAAATGTGATTCCTACGTGTTGGAAAGGTATGCTGTAGAGATATAACAGGAGGTCATGTCTAGGGGTACTCTGCAAAATTTAGGGCTTTTAGAAGTGGTCTGGGTGTCGCTGATATATGGTACAGATTAAAAGATCGCATGATCGGTAAAAAGTTCGATGATTTTAAAAATCATGCCATCATTAAATCGCTTCGATCATTTAATCGTTGTTTCATCTTCTTCTACCTGCTTTGTCCAGATCTACTGCATCTTTTTCATGTAGATACTAAGTCATTATAAGCTTTAATGTTTTACAGATTCACAGAGCTATTCACAACGCTACTAAGTTCAGGCCCGTCACTGATGCAGCGCGCACTCGGTCGCGGCGGCGCGACTGGCTCGGAATTGCTGTTGGGACTCATACTGGCGCAGGTATCTGACGAGTGAGTAACTACGTTTTACCGTTTACATTAGTTATAGCATAGTATCATTAGCCCATAATGTCCCCACTGCTGGGATAAAAGCCTCTTCTCTAGCCTAGCGTTCTAGCCTAGCTCTTCTCTAGCGGGCTCAGTGCGGGTTGGTAGATGTCACATGTCTCCGATATTGCGTTATTACAGTAAATCGAATCAAATCCTTATAATTAATAATTAGATGGATGTGAAAAAGACTGGTTGGTTGGTTCAGTAGGCGGTCGAATAAAGACTGTCGCTCGCAGACCGGCGCACGCGCCGGAGATGTGCGCACGCGGTCCAAGGTCGTTGTCCTCCGGCGCTCTACAGTAGCAATGGTAGTACAATGGTCATGCGTCCCAAGTGTGCGGGCGCCGCGTGCGAGCGCCGCGTGCAAGCGCGCCCACTCACTGCAAAAGATCCTATGATTTGTGTGTGTGCTCCAAGATTCATGAGCTGAGATGGTGGTCCACACGACAATAGTTCTGCGAGAAAAATATACTCTATGTAGAGTATCTTGAATCCCGAATGGTGGATTTATTTATTTATTTATTATCTATGGAAGACTAACAGCTAACGAAACCGATTAAAAATATTACGTGAGACTGACAGCCAATGATAAGTCTTCACTTATAAAAAACAGAGTGTAAACAAAAAAAAAAATGTGAACAAAACATCGCTGCCACAATAAAGTAAAAATCAAAGAACACCATCAAAACTTAAACTAAAACACATATCTTAATACTACCAATATAGACACTAGTTCTTAAATCTATTCAGCTTATATTTAACCTTTAATAATTTAACAACTTGCTTAAATACCTACAAATAGTAAACTTTAACTTAAAATAAAATATCTATATATATAAAACAAAGTCGGGTTTGTTACAACACTTATAACTCTAGATCTGCTGGACCAATTTTCATGGTTATTGATTTGTTGGATTTGTCTCTGCCTAGAATAGCAGAATAAATCTTAAAAACAATGAAAAATCGACGAATAAAAAATTACGAAAGATAAATAATTTTCCCAAAATGTTCCTTGGTTTCGTACCTGTCAAACATTTGATGTCCATCCTGTCAAATACTGTCAGTAGTGACAAATGATTGACATATGTATTGATTGTCAAATATTTATGCGTGCGTTCAGAAATTTATTTTATTTTGATCTAATAGAAAGGTTAATAAACTATTGTCTATGTCGCGAAAGCGTAAATTGTCGATAGATAGGTGGTAGGTAGGTGGTAGGTAGGTGGTAGGTAGGTGGTAGGTAGGTGGTAGGTAGGTGGTAGGTAGGTGGTAGGTAGGTGGTAGGTAGGTGGTAGGTAGGTGGTAGGTAGGTGGTAGGTAGGTGGTAGGTAGGTGGTAGGTAGGTGGTAGGTAGGTGGTAGGTAGGTGGTAGGTAGGTGGTAGGTAGGTGGTAGGTAGGTAGGTGGTAGGTAGGTGGTAGGTAGGTGGTAGGTAGGTGGTAGGTAGGTGGTAGGTAGGTGGTAGGTAGGTGGTAGGTAGGTGGTAGGTAGGTGGTAGGTAGGTGGTAGGTAGGTGGTAGGTAGGTGGTAGGTAGGTGGTAGGTAGGTGGTAGGTAGGTGGTAGGTAGGTGGTAGGTAGGTGGTAGGTAGGTGGTAGGTAGGTGGTAGGTAGGTGGTAGGTAGGTGGTAGGTAGGTGGTAGGTAGGTGGTAGGTAGGTGGTAGGTAGGTGGTAGGTAGGTGGTAGGTACTAGGAGAGTAGGATAGGTGGGTAGGTAGGGTGGGTAGAGTAGATAGGGTAGGTGGGGTAGAATTCATTGACTGTTAGGCGGTACGAAGTTCGCCGGGACAGCTAGTCTTAATTAAAAAAGCTAAGGCTCAGGCACCTTCTGGCTGAGGACACACTTGTTAAGAAGGGATCAAAATCATGCTGTTTGCATATTTGGTTGAAGTTACTGCTTGCACGCACAAGAATTTTGCCTATAATTAGTGGAAGTAAATGGAACACGCAGCGGCGGGTACCATCGCTTCGACCTACCGGGAACGTTAAAATAAAATTTGGATAAAAGATCAGAGCTATTAATATTATTATTGAAAGTTTTAAATAAAAGAACACAGTCAGAGATGGCTCGGCGGTTCATTAGAGGTAATATATGATACTGCTTACAGAGGCTGAGGTAATCTTCAGATCGGTAGGGCACTTTTTGATAACACAAAAACTTAATGAATCTTCTCTGGATGCTCTCTATACGATCAATATATTTATGGTAACATGGATTCCATATTTCAGATGCGTACTCCAAGTGGCTTCTAACAAAATTGCAATTGAGAATCTTAAGGTTTTGGCTTGTGTGAAGCACTTGGATAGCCGCATTATGAAACCTAATGATTTGGATGCCTTAGCCACTATGGCATCGACATGAAGTTCGAACGTTCGAACTTCATGTCGATGATTCCAAACTCACGTTCGACTACCTAGATCGAATTCCATCCGAGATCTGGATCTCGGATGGAATTCGATCTAGGTAGTACTTGGTCACCCAGGCTATACGATGCAGTTATAACTGAGCGCTTTCGAGAATATGTTACGACCGAGCATTTGGCTGGGTTAAGATCCAGCTTACTTCTTTGACAATAATCCTCCAGCCGACGTAAATCATCCTGAAGTGCCATCACTACCACCGGTGATGATATTGTGGCGTAAATTTTCATATCATCAGCGAAACACAACAATTTGGATGAAATCAGACAAGAGTCAATGTCGTTGATGTACATGATGAAAAGCAATGGGCCAAGCAATGGACCCTGAGGGACTCCACTGGGGATAGGTACCCAACTAGATATATCATTACTTAATACTACTGCTTGGGACCTATTCTCCAGATAAGAAGAAAACCATCTGAGTAAATCACCTCGTATACCCATGCTATGCAACTTTGATAGCAAGATTTCATGATCTATCCGATCAAAAGCCTTACTATAATCAGTATAAACGAAATCGACCTGTTTACCGTTGTCCATGGCGTCAGTAATAAAATCGTTTAGCAGAATTAAGTTGGTGACGGTAGACCTTCCTTTCAAAAAACCATGTTGGAAGGAACTAAATGTATTTTTTAGAGCGCTATATACCTGGTTGAAGATGATCTTTCAAATTCTTGCTATAATGCAGAGTTTGGATATCGGCCTGTAGTTAAGGATTTCCGTTTTGACTCCTTTTTTGTGAATAGGCGTTATAAACGCAGATTTCCATAGATTGGTGACTAGAAGCCATATTTTGTTGTCGTGTTCAGTAGTGGTGCAGTACCGGTGTCAGGTGTACTGAGCGCGTGGCTGCACGCGTGCTGGCGGCCGCAGCTACCGGCGGCAGCGTGCGCCTTGGTGGACGCGGCCGCGTGTGCCACCAGGCTGTGGCCGCATCTCGACGCCTACGCTAATGCTTTGGTGCAGGTACATAATTATGTTATAATAAACCTATTTTCATTAAAAGCTCTTATACACATAGAATTTACACCAATGTCCGTAGTACTTGTTGAAAAGAGGCCCCTATAAAAATTAAACAGTGCTTTTTGTACAGGAAGAAAATGCAAAGGATCACATAGGTCACGCGGTCCGCAACGCGTGCACCGCGCCGCTGCTGTGCGAGTGCGTGCTGCGCGCGTGGCACGCGGCGCGCGAGGCCGCCACGCACGTGTACGCGCGTCTGCTCAGCGCGCTGCACCTACAGCGACTGGCTCAGCACAAGATACATGTCGATAACGCGCTGCAGGTAAATACACGAAAAACGACTAGTCATACGATTTTATGCAACAACTAATCGTACGAAAGTAACTGTAAAGGTCCTAGGTATGTTCATCCTTTAACCGCGAACCTGTAGCTCGCGGAATTCAAATTTTCCAAACCAAAGACAAATTGAATTTGTGGGCATACGTTAAAGCGCAAGGGTACCTTGCGCTTTCCCTTTAACGTATAATTCGCACATGGAATATATGTTAATATTATTTAGAAGCAACTGATATTAAACAGGAAACAAAATACTTCAGAACCTAGTGCATTCAAATTCAAAACGTCTTGTATTGCAGAAAATAGGCGCCAATATAACCTCAGAAGAGCTAGTAATATACCGAGCGGCGACCGCAGCGCTGGCGGCTCCTATGAGCCATCCCTCGCACTTGACTCTGTGGAGACTGCTCATGCACCTGTATCTACAGACACCGCCGGACTACGGGTATGTCTTGTTAGAACCTGTTGTCATTTAAAGGCCAATGAAACCAAAGTCTAGTCTTTTAAATAATTCTTACACTACCACGACGTACCGTTTTACATGGTTGGTGACACAGAACAAAGAAAAAAAAAATGGCCAACATATACTATCCTTTTTTTTCACAAGTATTGCCGACTTAAAATATTCACCAGTCATTGGTAATAATAAACCAAGTATTGCATTGAATTTTAACAGAACCATCATCATTATTCAGCTGAGGGACGTCCTATCCGCGACATAGGCGTCAAACGTCGCCGTATTGACAAGTTCTGCGTTCTAGCTTCGAACAAGATTACCATGACTTTCACCAGGTCTGATCTATTAAAGGTCTACCTTGAGGCTTGCCGGCAGTCTGCGGTTAATGAGCTCAGCCCACTTCCAGTTTTAACATTGGCAATGCTTCGGGCGATTTCGAGGATGCTATATATACACTTATTAATGTTTCCACATTCGATTCAGCAGTAATAATATCTTGGAGAACAAATCCGATCCGAAGTAACTGCGTAGTTGCAGATATTCGACTTTAATTCGGCTCGTGGCGATCGGCATACCCTCCAGGTTGTTCAAATAGGCGCCAACTACTGAAAGTTCTTTCTCCGATGTAATTACAGCGAGCATATTTGTCTTTTACAGGTCAGCACCAGCAGTAGGACCCCTATTCTTCAGCGGAATAGTAAAATCTCGCACACTAGCTCAAATCAAACGACGACTCCTAGAAACGATCACATACCACCACAACGAAGGAGAATCACTCAAAACGGAACACAAATCTATCGATACTAGCGAAAGTAGTGAAACACAATCGGGTAACCGAGTCGAAAGAGCAACCCCAGTTAGAGCTGACGATAGTCTGTTACCGGCGTTATCGATAATCGATTTGACGGGAGAATCGAGTGGGTCGAGTGATGACGAAGATAATTCCGATGATAGCCGAAGCGAGAAGGAAACTAGTCCGAGTAGTGATGCGGTTGAAACGAAGAGGAATATATTTAATTTGATTGCGTATCATGGCGCTGCTGAGAAGTAAGTCTGATTTATTTATTACACTATTATTAGCAACAAAGAACCTACTACGAGTATGTGGAGACATCGAGATAGCTGTGCTACGTCTAAGTTATTTTTTTATACACTTTTGCCATCCGATTTTTTTTGTTAGCCCTTCATATGTCCCACTGCTGGGCAAAGGCTGTGTCCTTTCTCCTCCCAAACCTCTCTATCTTGTGCGATCTTGGGCCATATTCGCCCCGCAAACAAGTTCAGATCGTCACACCACCTTTGCCGCGGTCTACCTCGCCTGCGATTTGTTCCGTCAGGTGTCCATCCATAAATTCTCTAAATGGTGGTGGTGTAAAAGAACTAAGCGGCCAAACAGACAAACAAAACAATTAATAGCGATACCAAAAATGGTCAGTTTCATGAAAGTTTTGTATTAAATTAGTTGCCTGTTTACCCAGTTTGTGACTACTCCAGCTAACATATCAGGCAGATCATTTCATACGAATTCTATCCCAGTTATGGAACTTACTTGACTGATAGTGGAGACTCAGATGTGCAATATTATATTGTGTTTTCAGATTGCTCAACGAATATCTATGTTGGTTGGAACAAGGCGATAAAGTGCGCGTAGCACCCCACTTTGCAGATATTGCGAGATATGTTCCAGAGCATGTAAGTCTTGTTTAATTGAGTGCCACATTCGCTAAGATAATCTGGACCTATTAGGGTTAATGAGACCTATTTTGATGTAATGTATTTACGAACACAATTAAGTTATTTGCATTTATAAGCATTTAAAACTACCTTTTTGGGTCGCCGCGTGGGTCTTGTGGTCGCATGCGCTACTACTGAGCATGTGGTCCTAAGGTTCAATTCCCGGGAAGTACTCTTTCTACCAGGAATTTCTCGGTAGCAGTCCGGAGTCTTGATTTGTGTCCGGTTAATTGCAATAAGCTCGCCCAGCATTACATGGGACTGAAATATAACTGGCAAAATGTGGGTGCGTTCAGGCTCAGAATGTCCCTTTCCCAAATAGTCCCGAAATATCCCGAAGCAAAAAGTCAAAAGCCTTCTAATTACATACTTATATAAACTTAAATTCACTAAGACTTCTTTGATTTCTATAATGTTATTTTATAATAATATAAATATGTTAACAGTTAGGTATCACTTGGATAATTATTGGCTTTTGACGTTTTTATTTATAAGTATGTACCTAATTAAAAGGCTTTTGACTGTTTGTTTTTGTTTTGGTTTTATATTATATGTGATTAAAAGTTGATTGAGTACTTGGGTTATGTTATTTAAATATTCCTAGTTTAAACGCGTAGCTGTCGTAGGAAAGGGACATTTTGAGAAAGGGTCATTTCAGAAAGGGGGCATTTTGGGAAATGGACGTTTCGGGAAAGGGACATTCTGGGAAATAGACATTATAGGGAGGGGACATTTTGGGAAAGGGACATTCTGAACCTGAACGTGTGGACGTACTATAAACACTTCTACCAACTTCGTCGGGGGTCTGACGATATGTTACATAAAATGAACCAGTTTAATTTATGATGGTCAGGCTCTAGACGCGGCCTGGAGACGCGCCGTGCCCCGCCCCCCGCCCTCCGCCCCGCAGGACAGCTTCCCGTCCGCGCCGCTGCAGCCCGCACCTCACCATGCGCCGCCACAGACGCCCTTCCACGTCGCTGTCGACAACATATTGAAGATAAAGGATCGCTCGAGGAAGAGGTAAGTGCTATGGGCCTAGTCCCTCATCTACTCAAGAAAGAAATCTACTCAAAAAGGAAGAAATCATTATTAATATAACTATTAAAACTTTATGCACAAAAAAAAAAAAACAAGACGGACTTAATGCCTTGGGCATTTTCTACCAGTCTACCACATCAGTCTACATGATCTGCCTAGCCTTCTTCCTACTACATTGGAGTCGGCCTTTAGACCAACTTGATCCAGCTGAATGTATTTTACATGGAGCCTCCACAATATGTCTAGTAGTGAAATATGTGTCTGAGAATTTTAATCTTACATAGGTTTTCTGCTCTCAGGCGAAGGAGAACATTGATCAAGTCACCCGTAGATGATGTGGACTTCAGAGACGCGCGCACTCTTATATCGCTAGTCGACAAACATTTGAATGACATCGAAAGGCTGGCGCAGTAAGTGTTCTACTTCTGTTCTTGAATCTGCAGTCGCTGAGAGCATCCCTCCTTGACAATTCATCTTCGGTTGGCCAATGTATCTTTTAAATAGCGAACAATTAACATTAACAATATTTAAATAGTTTTTTGTTGCAAAACCGACACCATTCCGATGTTATGTTATCTGTTGAACAGAGAATGGTGTACAGAAGTAGCTCGCGTGTCATCATTGGACAGCAGACTATGGGAGCTGGTCAGCGTATTGCGCGTACGACGTGCGCTGCCGCCCGTGCGCAAGAACTGCGCCAACAACTGCAAGCCCATCACTATCTACATACCGGTACGTAGCAGAGTATTGTGTTACAACACATTAGAATGACAGCTTTGATCTTGTTCTAGGTTCCACGGAATAGCAAAACCATTTCTCATAGACTTGTCGAGAATAAAATAAAAAAGAATAAAGTATTTTCTATTGTATTCTATTCTCGAAAATTGTACACAGCTTTCGAGCCTCGACATTACTGTACTGTCGCGACTGTCTGTCGAGCTTCCTTGTCTTCCTATTTTTGACGTGTAGTTTTTGGTATGCAGAAATTGCAGTGGTTTACCATAATGTTTCGCCATAGGCGGCGAGCTCGTCCCAATAGAATCTTTCAGTTACTAGTGACGTAATAATTTGGGAAAATTATAGGCACTCGTTTTATTGAATTACTACAAAAATAAATAATATTACTGCTGTCTTTTACATACAAGACGATAACGGTCATCTAACTTCCTTCATTAACCATACTGTTTTACTATGTCCAGGAACAAGAATGGTGTATATCAGTGGACGCCGAGCGCGGCATCAGAGAGAACCGCAGCAGCGCACGCGCGTGCGTACGTCGCCTGGCGCGCGCGCGCCCGCTCGCTGCGCGCACGGCCGCGGCGCTGCATACTGTAGCAAGGTGGGCATGCGCCTAGTGGCTTCTAACATGGCTTTTTACAAGAATATAGAAATATCTATGAATCTTGGAAATTGATGGAATGGATGAAAGATTTTCCTTTTTCTGTCCCATGTTCACAAAATAATTAATTTACGATTTGATTTGACGCTTTGCCTAAGGAACCGGTTAATAAAATTATGTACTTCATAAGTGGTGAACAAAACAATTTCTTACTTTTGTGTTTTTTGTTGAATGTCTGGTCCCAAACATAACGTGGTACTCTAGCACTGAATTAAAATGTTAATGTTACCCAGACGCACGCGCAGTAGCGAGGTCAGCGTGCGCATTGTAGAACGTGCGTGGGAGTGTGCGCGCGCGCCGCACTGCGCCGCGTGCGCGCCCGCCAGCTGCGTGCTCACTGCGCTAGTTACTGATCTGGCCGAGGTAAATAAAAATAATATGGTTTCTTTTCAAACACTGTTTTAAGCTTTCACAGATTATAACTAAACTTTCACTGTCACTTACGGGATATCTTCCGTGATTATTGACACGAGATGACTGACATCTTTTGATCATGGCGCTTGCAAAATCGTCGAAATATCGGGAGCTCAAAATAAACGATAATGACGGGAAGATCTACCGTAACTGTCAGTGAAAGTTTGGTTTCTTTTCAAAATGCCTTCACCATTTGTGATTTCTGTCTTCAAACTTGACTCTACATAAATACTCAGCACAACGCTTCAAGAATGCTTCGTTGTACTTTCGACCAATTCTGGATTAGTAACTACTGACTATCTCAAGTAGTGAAGCGTTGTCTTTTGACGTTAATGATTATGTCGATACCATATAAATTAACCTTGAACTTACAGTACCCGATGGTTGATAAAAATGCCAGTCTTCACTGCCTAAATGGCTTTTCTGTATCAACAATTATTCAGCTTAGTGCACAGATAACCTCCTCTAGATTCCGCAAAGAAGGCAACTTATGCGCGCCGCACATTTGTGACTTAGCACCAATATAACTCGATGCGCGTATCTATCTTTTCAGTGTCGACCAAAAGTTAGACCCGTGAATAATAAAGTAAAAAATATTAAAGTTAAAACTTTGTTCATTAGGAATATTCGGCAATATATTACATATTGTAATGAAGTAGAATCTTTACAACATCTGTTTAAAAAAATATATCGACGTCAGAATCTACATTTACACTGTCCCATCACTACGGCCGACGACGTCACCTTGAAATAGCCATTCGGATTGCACTTGTCACTCCCCGCGCACGGCGTGCCTACCGCTACATTTGGTGAACTCGAATTCAAACAAAATGTTTATGATACGGAATCTAGAGGAGGTTATCTGTGACTTAGCGACTTCGTACTGTATAACTTTATAAGGATACTATACTACTGTACTGTATTTTGGTGCGTAGCGAAAATCGGAACTAACACCGCCAAGTGGTTCTTTCAATACATTTCACATAACAATTTCACGTCAATGCCGTTCAAGCGCCAAACGATTCTTGGCTTTAATTTCATCTCTGTATATCAAATCCAGCGCTGGATATGCCACGACGGGCGCATATCCGCTGAATTGCTCTCCGCTTGGGGCAAACGCTCCACGGGCGCGCTACAGCAGACGCTCTGCGGAGCCCTACTGGCGCCTAGACGACTGCCCGCCGCCGACTGGCCCAAGGTGTATACTGTGTTGTTGGACTCGCAGTTACCGTCGCATACCGTGTTCAGTTATCTGTCTAAGGTGAGTGTAAAGAAGTTTGGTTCATGAAACGGTTATAACTGCTGCGGTTCACGAACCGCAGCAGTTATAATGAATGATTTACTTAACACTAATAAAACTTGGGCGAGGAAAAGCGTGTGAATTATTGACAGAATGGAGGGACTCCTTTGTCCAAAAATCTGTGACAGACCAACAAAAAGTTAAAATACAATGAAGAATGTTAACTAATTTTGATTATTAGCACTCCATATTCTCTGTCAAAAATAAAAAATACTAGTGAAAGAATTACTTCGATACGTCAATTAGTTTCCGATTTAGAAGTAAAACAAGTTGTAACCGCACGACGCGGGCTGCCGGTGACGGTGTGACGTCATCGCACAACACGCTCAGTCTGGCTCACTCAGCCCGCTCGCGGTCGCGCGCCCGTGCCGTCAAAATTATACCTAAATACTTTTAAAAATGTCCAATCCAAATACTAGGAAATCATACATTTAACCATACATAAATAACCTACACTTTTTACTTGAACATAACCAATAGCATCATCGCCATAACTGTCTCTTGCCGATCTGAAATAAGTTTCAAATAAAAATAAATGGCCTTACGTATTTTGTTAGTAAAAAAAATAGAAATAAATAAAAAGGGTTTTGTACATCTGTTCAAACATCTACATTTGCAACAAAAATTAAATAAAATAAAATTGCCTTACGTATTTTGTTAGTAAAAAAAAATACAAATAAAAAAAGGTTTAGTACATCTGTAACGTTGAACCCACTACATCTACATCTTAAGTACCTATCCTACTTCCTACTAATATTATAAATGCGAAAGTTTGTGAGTGTATGTGTGTGTTTGTTATCTTTCACGCAAAAACTATTGAACGGATCTGGACGAAGTCTGGAATAACACATAGATAGGCTACTTTTAATCCTGGGAAAATGTACAGTTCCCGAGGGAAACGGGGGCGAAGCTGCTGGCGGAAGCTAGTTTGCACTTTGCAATAAATCAATGTATGTATTCATTTAAATTTACTAAGAAGAGCGGTACCTACCTATATATACATACGTACCTACCTATAGCTACAAAACTATAATACATATTTGTTGTCTTTAACGTAAAAATTTAATGGTAGGTAGGTACTTCTACTATTTGAGTTGCATTCTTCCATTACGACATTAGTTGGGTATTTTGTTTTAATAAAACAATTTAGAACAGATAAACTATTAAGCATAAGTAGTAGCAAGGAAAGTTTACTTAACTTTGCATTTTTATTCCTCGCTTTTCGGCGGCAACGAAATCACTGTTTGTTGATAAATAATGCGCAACCATTAATCCATCTATTTTAGGTAGATTATACGATTTCCCTTTTTCGAATCCTTCATCCATTTTATTAATCGAATAATATTTACTATTATAAGACTATTAACGTAATACGCGGACGAAAACAACAAAATACTGCGCAAGCTATTACACCTACTATAATCGCTGGCGACTTGATAGTTGATAGTGATACTAAGCGGGACGCGGCCCGCGCGGCGCGTTGTGACATGACGTCACAAGCGGTCACGTGACTGTTAGCGGGACTCGATAATTTTCGAAACTTTGAATGACAATAAAATCAAAACTACTAGGTATTTTTGACAACAACAAAAACTAGTGTATTTGTATACATACAGGCTTTACTGAGACAAAATTTCAAGCGATTTGGCATACCTAGTAACATTCTTCATTGTTCTGATTTAAAAAGATGACCCTTTTAGATCGAACCTTTTAATGTGGGATCAAACAGGACAAAATGTTTACTGGCGATTTTTGTTCACACATTTCATCAATAAGTTACCATTCTAATCAAATACACAAATATTTCTATTTCAGTTCGAAATGTCGCGCTGGTCAGAATCAGCAGACCCTACCCAACGTCGGGACATGCTCGAAGCCCTAATCCGCGCCGTACAGCGCTGGGGGCCTGCACCCTCTACCGAACATCACATGCTGGTGGAGCTACTAGGAGTACATAGCGCAATACTAGTGGACAGTAGAGAACTCTGTGCGCATGTAATGAGATGTGTCACTGCGTCTATCAATAATACACTCCCGCCAGCACATTGGATCCATATCGTCAAAGCTGTGGACGCTAAGGCGGCTGCAGTTCCCTTCGATCAGGTAAGAAGTACTAGGAGTGCATAGCGAGTACTAGTGAGAGACGTGTTCTTGCAGTGAGATTCGACACACGTGACAGCTGTTGATGCTACGGTGCTTCGATCAGGCAAGATGTGCTGTGCTAAATACGAGGGAATTGTGTGCTCGCATAGTGGAATTGCCATTGTAAATTCGCCATTCGTATTGCATAATGAGGACTTCTTCTTTTCTTGAGTCTCTCAACTTAAAAGTAATTTTGGATGGTAAAAAATTGCGATTTCTGCGAATGTTGTTTGCCCCCCATCAACATTTAAAGAATAAAAATTTAAAAATCCTTGTCCTCAGCTAGGTCACCTGCTCCGCGAGCTAGGCGTGGCGTGGTGGGAGGCTCGCACAGGCGTGAAGGGCGCTCGGCACGCGCCGCACGCCGCGCACGCGCTGCACGCGGCCGCGCTGCTGCACGCGACGCAGAGAGCCTTCGTTGCGGCGGCGACGAAGCTCAGCTACGAGCCGGAGAGAGGTACCTCATAACGTATGCCTGTATTACCTACACATATCGAGTACAGTGGCGAGACGTACAGTCGATGAATGTGTTCGGAACTTCACATCTGATATGCCGTACCGATTATTAGTATGTACGATGTGTTAAGTGTGTAACTTCAAGTAAAAATAAAATAAAAATCTAAAAGATGTATGATAAAAACGACCCTATGTCTGATGTTAGTCGTTTATTCCCAGTGGCGTGGTACGCGTGGGGCGCGCTGCGAGAGTCGTGGGGCGCGTGGGTGTGCCCGCACCCCGCCGCGCCCCCGCTGCTGCCCTCCACGACGGAGGGCGAGGCCTACACGCCCATGTTGAGGCACTTCGTGGATAATGTGCATCAGGTCATGCTGGATTGTCCCGGTAAGTGCGTTACCATGAAATATCAACTATTTTGGCAAACTTATTCAAAACATCAACTTTTTTTCTTAATGTTCTAGGTTGGCAAAGAACCTGTTCGCAAATCTTTTTACAATTCCGACTAGTACTTAACTAGTTCCAGAGATTAACGCGTTTAACAAACAAACTCTTCAACTTTATTAAATTAGTATAGTTTTTAAAACTGACAAACTGTAATAAATTATGTACATATTTCCTTTTAATTTTGAATGTAGGCATCTATATTAAACTCAATTTTCGCAGGCTCGGAAGTCCACCTCCTCCAACAAATATTCGAATGGTCCGTTCAGTCGTACGTCAACGTGCAGGGTTCAAACGCGCCCAGTGCCCCGGGCGCCAGTTCACAGGAAAGTCGGGTGCAAGCGTCCGCGTTACTAGCTGAGCTAGCTAAGTTACCGTGGAGCGAACATCAGTGGTTCTATGGGAAGTGTCTGCAGCAGGCTTTGCAGGTTAGTGAATGGTGCATTTGTGTGCATCAAATCTCGAATAGACGAATACCTTTAACCTGACCGGATTAAAACTAGCGTGTGATACCATTTTGGATGCCCGCATCTTTTCGGCCAAGGTAATAACGTAATGTACGTAATGTATTTCGATCCCCTTCTTGCCATCAGTAAACCTGACGAGTTGTATGCCTACGCATCTGAGTTGATACTGGAAACTCTGTGTTATGCGCTCACAGAGCCTGAACTGAGGACTCATGTAATGAGTGGATGTTTCAAACAATTTTCTGTCGTCCACCTAGATATCGAGCAGCACCGATAGCGAGTTAACCTCGTGGTGCTGCGCGGTGTGGCGCGGCACGCAGGCGGCGACGCTGCAGCGGGCGTGCGAGCCCGCGCCGCACCTCGCCTCGCTGCTCTACCTGTTCACCGGCACGCACCTGCCGCACTCGCAACAGGTAACATATAATATTATACGGATTTTTTATAATGACCTATTTTCAGTATCAGTGCCTCGAAAAACCACGAAAAATACACCCATATCGATAAATAGCAATTTTGGTAAATCACCCCCTTATGATGATGAACTTGCAATTTTCCACATCTGCCATTTTTAATGTTGCTAATCAACATAGTCTACCCAAACGAAAACGCTTTTGCTATACAAGGGAAAACGTTCTTGTATACCTATTGTGTTGTATAACGGGCTGGTGTCCGCAACTCCACGTCCAAACCGCGTATTTTGCGTACGGAAAGTACGAGCTTGCTCGTATACTTAATGGTAATGGTGGTGCCAAACAACAAATTCATAACGTCAATTTCAAAATAGGTTTGATGATTCTAGTTGCCCATTCGCAAATGCAGTTTCTTATGGAGAAAAATGCCATGAAAATCCATAGTAACTCTTTTGAAAGCCTTGTTTTCATCTCGTATTTTATTCAATTCTCGTTTTTTGTCAGATCTTAGACGAGGCCTGCAAGTTACCATGGTATCGTCTCCCGGAGCTCGCGTTGGACGAAGCTCTGGACCGGTTCTTTATGCTGCATCACAACCCTGCGTTTCCTTATCACGACCTGCCGCAGTTCAGGTGATACATATTATTTTTAACCATCGAAAATAGAATTGCTTTGTGTGTGTTGTTTTTGCGTATTGACTGTAATTTCATAGGATGGGCAAAGTGATGTGATTTTTTGGTAGCCGCCACAGGTAACCTCTTCTAGATTCACCATAGAAGGCAACTTATGCGCGCTGCATATCCATGAATTGGCATAAACATAACTCGATGCTCGTGTATATCTCTTCAGTGTCGACCAGAAGTTACACCCGTGATGACGCCAGTAGTGTTACCTCGCACAAGTGTGTGTGTGTGTGTGTAGTCGGGCAGACTCTCTGGGCAGCGGGAACTAGCTGGATCAAAACTGACACAACTCTTTACTCAACAGATTAATCCTCGTAGTATGCGGGCTATCAGTAGTGGACGGTAGCAGTGTCCGCTCGGGCGGCCCACGAGCCGTGCGCGCGCGCGGCGTGTCGCAGTGGACGCGCGGCGCGTGTGCGGCCGCGCTCGGCGCGCACGTGCCCGCGCACACCGCGCGTGTGCTCCACACTGTCACCGACCTAGGTATGTTATGTCCAAGTGTGCGTACAGTTCGCTCGGGTGGTTGTGTGCGTTCGAGCGGCACATGTCGTGTTGGCGATGCGATCCTGCTGCCGTACAGTGCTTATAATCGTGTGTTGAGATTTAGTGTGCCTTTGACCTGAATGCTCTCTTCCCATGGTGCGTGATATCACCAGTTACGCCACCTCCCTAGGAGTGACACTCGACGACTCTTCGCGCCTTCTTCGCGAAAGACGCGCGTGCAACTCTTGATATTTTGCACCATGAGATACCAAAAAGCGGAATAATTCTTATTTTGTAACAATTTATTAGTAGTTTTTCTTTGCTTCCAGCGCCATATTTAGACGAGTCCAGCGGTGAAATAGAAGAAATACTAAGTCGTGCTGTTGTTATCATGTGTATAGAGCCGGCGGCATCTGCAGCTCTACCAGTAAGCACTTATACTTTTGCTACTTATTGTTACTGCTCGAGTGCGTCATCTCACTGCCGGGTAAAGGCAGCGTACTTCCAGATCTTTCCAGGACCACTGATAGTTGGTATTTAGTTCGTCCCACCATCATCTTCGAGGTCTGCCGCGTCGCTCGTTGGTGGCTTCAGGGCTCCACATAGTGGCTATTTTGGTCCCACAGCTCATTGAGCATACGGCAGACGAGGCCAGCCCAGTACCACTTCAGCATATGGCGGGTTTTTGAGCAACGTCATAAATATGTATTTTGCGAACATGGTTAATGGATGCGTAAAATTTTAATTTTGCCGTTTATTCATAAAATACTGTTGTCTCTACCAGTTTCATAATCAAGTTATTTCAATTTTCATGTCCGATTCAGGTATGGGTAACCTGGGTAACCAAGGCACCCTTGCGGCTAGTTCGCGCATGCGTGTCGGCAATGGCGACGCTCACTGCGTTCGAATACTTTGCTACGCTTGCCGACGCGGCTGTGCGAGCGCTACTACTATACAATGGTAAGTTCATGACATACACGCGCGGTGAGATTTTGAACTGGGACCAATGTGGCTGCTTAGCTATCCTCTAGAAGATAGCATGATTGAAACTCAATTACATCAAACAAACCAGTTAATCTCCGACAGCAGCCATGCAACCTTATTGAAATTAAAGTAAAGGTTACTGTCACTGGGATTCTTACGGAGATGCAAGATCAGAAGCATATCAACAGTGAAAAGACTGTAGTTGCCCATTTCAAAGCGTAGATCTTTAAGAGCGTTCATCCGTAAGAACCACGCTGGAGTCAAAATTGATGATTTCCGACGTACAATAAAACGATAATCTATTTAATTCGTAGATAAGATATTGACGTCAAATTATTGAGGATTTCATAATCTAGTGCATGGCTGAAAAATATTTTCAAATGATTGTATAGTTTCCTCATTAGAACAGTTTTTATTCAAACCCTTTTTAAAACTAGCGGTCGATGGTCTACGCAGATGCTAGATAATGGTAAAACCATAAACGACAAACTTATAACAATATTACTATTAAAAAAACAATAACATTTACTAGTGCATGGCTGAAAAAAAAACGTAATTACTGTAAGTTTTCATTCAAGAAAAGTATACTCAAAAGTGTCATTTTTAGCCACTTTTCGAGTTATTAAACGTGTTAGTTTAGGATGAAATCAAAGGTATTTTTGTTTTTTTTTAGACCTAGTAAATGGAGACATTTACGTTCAAAAATATGGTACATTTTTTGTTTTAATAACTTATATTATGTTTATTTTACTATGAATTATTTAGTACTACTATATAATCGGCGCGGAATCGCACCAGCGCTCAGTGCCGGCCGAGGCCTTTCAGAGGTAGGATGTGTGTCGCTCCCGTCGCCGCGTGCTGCGTAAAATTGCATTCAAGTTTGACGAGTTTTTAGCGCGACTAGGACGTATTGATACTTTTTGTTTTAATTTTTTTTTTTTTAACAAAACAATATTGAAATGTTTTTTACTTGATGGCGATAACGTAATTTTTAATGTTAACCATGACTGGTATTACCAAGTTCAGGTCCAACTAAATATTGCAAACAAAAATGTGTGTTTGTTTGCGGTGTACACTGGTCCTGAATTTCCATTAAAGTTCTAAAAATTTACAAAGACGATCAATTTTGGAAAGAAAAAATTATTCCTCGTTTAACAAAATTTTATTATGTTTGCGCTCTTCCCGAAATAATTGATCCCAGAAAGAGCCGATCAATGCAATTGAGGGAAACTATTTTATAATTTATACAGCTTTTTTATATTAAATGATTTACTAAACATAACATGATAAATCTTTATTTAATTACCCACCTTCTCATCCTGAGCATAAAAATGAAAAAGCTATCTACAACCAAATAGAACTAATTACCAACACTTCAGTAGGTAAAATTATTAATATTATTTTTTTCCTAAATAACTTGATTTTGGCTGTAGAGGATTTCAGATAAGAAAAGTTGTAAAGGCAAAATAATATTTCATTTAAATATAATATAATTATAAGAATACCAATAAATTGAAGTTGGATTTAACTTCGAATTGAATTTTGCTATAATTATAATATAAATTATTATTGCTCTAAAGCGAACGGATCAAAGTTGGTTAGTCTAACTATAAAGAGAGCGAACGCGGCAACTCTACGCACACAGTTACGCATGCTCCTGTGTGAGTGAAATTTGCAAACAATTACCTAAACTTGACGTTCCGCGCTAAGCGTAAACGCTCTTAAGGAGAAGAACAGGCAAGCAACTCCATGAACACTGTTTCCAATCAAAATGTTGTGACTGTGTTTTTTCGGTTTGAAACGCGTGTTATTTAAACTTGGTGATGAAAGCTAGCATTACGTTTTCTTTACTATAATGTTCATCGACAGAGCCCCACGGCTGGCGGGAGATCACAGCGCGCTGGTCGTCGTGCCCGTGGCGCGAGGCTCCCCCGCTGGCCCAGCGCGGCCGCCTGCACGCGGCGTACGCGTGCGCGCTCGCTCACGCGCACGCGCCGCCGGCCACGCGCGCCGCGCTCTCCGCGATACTAGCTGCTGATATACACTTGTGAGTACATGTCATAAGTATTTATTCATAGAGGACCCTAGGTGGCGCTACCGTCACATAAACATTGCGCGCCGTTTACAAATTTTTATTTAATTCGGAAAAATATTTAAAACAGTCATTCCGTTTCGATATTAGTATTAACATGAACCTTGGTGTCTAATAATTAAGTGAAAGTGTTATCCAGACTGAACTATCACAGTGGACTAATCTACAAAGTTTTTAATATGTGAACCTTATTCTGCTCCAAACTATGTGTTGTGCCAATAAAGTGACAATTAAACAAGTTAACAATTGAATACAAACCCTCCCAATCATTAAATAATTACATTACAATAGAACTATGCCAATATTTCAAATTATCAAAACAGTGAAGAAGAATAACAAACAGCGCGTCGATTTTTAAAAAAATTCAAACCTAGTAACAGTCATTATAACGAACTTTCTAAAACACTAATATAGAAGCTTAATTTCGCCACAACATTCGTATACACAGTTGACTCGTTGAACACATGCATAGATTTGACTGCATGAATGCGCGAGTTCAAGCCCTACGAAGTGTTTCTCTTTTTGTATGTTATTACGGAATAATTCTATTTCGTTATCTCATATTGGGTTAAAAACATCAAATATAACTTCAAAATGAATTTCTTTGGGAATTTATCGCTTCGTAGATCACAACGATTACGTAATAATCAATCATTATTGGAGACATCGGTGAATGAAAAGAATTCTAACAGTTTGACACTAGATGGCACCACCGATAGCATACCAAATATTTCAGATTTTGAGAACGATGAAATTCAAGAACTAAAATCGCAAATCGATAAACTTAAATCTGATTTAAAGGCCGCCCATAATAAAATAAATGAGCTATCTTTAGAAAATATGGATTTACAGAAAACAATCTCAGAAAGCACCAAATGTAACACGATAGTAAGTACACCAGACATATTATGTTCCAAACGATCTACCTCGAAGAATTCTAAACACCGGAAGAAATTGAATATACCCCAATTTTCAAAAGAAAGCACACACCACAACGTGACACCGGTATGTACTACTCCTGTTACTTTGACTTCCACCAATTGCCAAAATACACAGACGATAAAAGGACCGAATATTGAATTAAATCCACGGAAACGTAAATTATGCATTATAAGCAGTAATAAGAAAAACAAATTACTCTCAATAGCTCAAGAGAAGTTCCAGAGTTTTCAATTATGCCATTATCTGACACCTTATTGTGGAATCCGGACACTTATCAGGAATTTAAACACGAAACTTGCAGACTACTCAAAAGAAGATTATTGCATTATACTAATAGGTGATGAAGATTTTAAAAAAGCTAATAACTATTCCGATATAATTGTAAATATTCGTGAAACTTTATTGACGATAAAGCACACTAATGTTATACTATGCTTACCTACGTATAAATGTAACAGCTTTTCACATGTATTTAACTGTAGAGTTGAAACTTTTAATAATCAACTACATTCAGATGTTCAAGCACATAAATATGTAAAATTATTTGATACCAATTTAGATTTATCTGCTGATTATACCATGTTCTCGCGACGCGATGGATCTCTTAACGATAATGGAATGCAAAATGTTGTAAAAAATCTAGAGCAGTTAGTTAATGTTGCAAAATGCAAGAAAACCGAAAATTCAATGAACCAACAGAACGAGGAGCAGTTTTTTCTATCATAATAACCTAGCAATAATACACCAAAACATCGCTGGCGTATTGAATAAAAGTAATGAGCTTACTGTTTGTCTTGAAGAAATGTCGGAGAAAGATTCAGAAATCGATGTTATCTGTCTATCAGAACACTTTGTGATGGCCGGTCATGAGCAGTTATTGTTTATTCCCAACTACACCTTGGCGGCATGTTATGCCAGAAAAGATAGCAAGAGAGGTGGAACATGCATTCTAGTTAAGAAAGGACACCAGTATAAAGAAATTTTAGATATAGCGAAACTGTCGATTTATGGAATATTTGAATGTTGCGCCATTGAGTTATTTGATAGTAATACAATAATTGTCTGCATATATAGAGTACCAAAGACTGATAAATTAAGCATATTTTTTGAACAGTTTGAAAACTTGTTACATACTGTAAATAAAAAAAATGTAAAAAGAAATGTCGTAATAGCAGGTGACTTTAATATTGATGCTCTTAAGCGTAATAACACTTTGCGGGAACTGGAATGCTTGCTTTTAAACTTTAACCTAAAATTAGAATTATATCAGCCCACACGACTTGTAAGTGGATCGTGCATAGATAACTTTGCGCATAACCTTAGACAGAAATGTAAATCTGAAGTGATTGATTTTGGCTTATCAGACCACACAGCTCAGATACTAAAATTACCGATTAAAACATATTTGTTAAAACAGTGGAAAATAAAAAGACGTGATTTTAGTAAAGACAATATGCAAAAATTTAAAGATTGTATACAAAATATCTCCTTCTCCGAAATATACGAAACTGAAAATCCAAACACAGCCTACAATGCATTTATGGAACAATTCCTACTTTTATATAATTTATGCTTTCCATTTAGAGAAATAACTATTAAAAACAAAAATAGACCAAAATGGATATCACACGGAATTAGAATCTGTAGTAAAAAAAAGAGACAGCTAATGTGGAACTATAGACTAAATCGAAATAATCATAATAAAATAGAATATAAAACATATGCCAAACGTTATAAACATATAATTAAATTAACACAAAGAGCTCAATACATTCATAACATAAAAACAGCACCTAATAAATCCAAAGCCACATGGGCAATAATAAATGGATCAAAATTTAACAAGCCTAAGGATAACATTTCTTCCATAAAAATTGGTGATAAAACAGTAACCCATCCACAGGATATATCAAATGCTTTTAACAATTTTTTTGTAGACAAAATTAAGCCTTTATCTGATTCAGGTGAGAAAGTAAATATTAATATTAACAAATCAAATCAATCTATGTTTATGGCACCAAGTACACCATACGACATACTGCAAATAATTCGATCGCTGAAAAACACTTCAAGTGTCGGGCATGATGGGATATCCACAAAAATTATAAAATATGTCGCTGATAATATTTGTGATCACCTAAGCTATATTGTAAACATATGTATAAGCACAGGAATATACCCAGAGAATCTGAAAACGGTAATAGTAAAACCATTATTTAAAAAAGACAATAAAGAAAGCATGAACTCTTACAGACCCATAGCCCTTATTCCCATATTATCTAAAATCTTTGAAAAATATATATATACACAAATGTACAATTATTTAGAAAAACAAAACATTCTTACAGAGGATCAAAAAGGTTTCCGTAAAAATAAAACCATAAATATGGCCATTTTTGATTTCATTAATAATGTCATGGCTAACGTAGACAAAAGAAAGCCGGTCTGTGCAATTTTCTGCGACATGACCCAGGCTTTCGACTACGTCAATCATGATATTCTCATCAGTAAATTAGAAGCATACGGCATCAGGGGAAACATACTAGAACTAATAAAAACCTACTTAAAAAATCGTAAACAATACACTGAAATTTCCAAAATAAACATCTCAACTAAAAAAGAAGAAGTATATAAATCGGAAGAACGAATAGTGAAGTACGGAGTCCCACAGGGGAGTGTATTGGGTCCCTTACTATTTATTATCTACATAAACGATCTACCCGGAATAACAAAATATCCGATTTCACTTTTTGCTGATGACAGTACGGTCACCATAAACTCTAACAATAAAAATAATTACGAAAACGAAATTAATGAAACAATTACTTCAATAATTAAATGGCTAAATAACAATAATTTAAAAATTAACCTAGATAAAACAAAAGTGATATTTTTCAGTCAACGTCTAGCAGCACCAAACCTAAATATCAATTACCAAGGATCAATTCTAAAACAAGTAAACTCCACAAAATTTCGAGGTGTAACAATTGATAAAAGTCTAAATTGGAAAGAGCACACAGAGCTTTTAAATAAAAGAATTAACTCCTCGGCTTACGCACTCTACAAACTTGCACCGGTTATAAGCACCGATGCGCTTCTTACTGCCTACCATGGGATTGTCGGTTCTATATTAAGGTTTGGCGTTATATTCTGGGGAAACTCGGTCAATAAGGAAATGATATTTAAGTCACAAAAAAGGTGCATTAGGGCTATGTTCGGTCTAAAGGTTACCGATAGTTGCAAACCATATTTTATTGAGCACAATATTTTAAGTTTACCTTCCTTATTTATATATGAAGTAGCTAATTTTGTACAAACTAATCTTAAATTATTCAAAAAAATGTCAGAAGTCTCGATTCGGAGTCGTCGTGATAATGATATGCTAGAAATAGTTAGGCCGAACACGACACTGATGCATACTAGCATATTCTATTTGGCACCAGTATTATATAATAAAATCCCTAAACTTATTAGACAATTACCAACTAGACTCTTTAAAAAACAGCTTAAACGATTTCTTTTAACTAAATGCTATTACAGCCTATCAGAATTCTTAAACGATTAAAAAACGAAAGTATCGGCTATTCAATTACGACATTTCTTCATCTAATATAACTATGTAATTACCTCAACTTTTTAAATTTTATACTAATTAAGTTCATCCTATGGCATAAGGCCAAAAAAAAAAAATTGTACGCCACTCCTAAATGGCAAAACATGTAGCTACATCTAATTTACTTATAAGACCTGTATACATACTACTCATGTTTTTACAAAATAAATATATCTTTATCTTTATCTTTACCTCCAACAAAAGATGTATGTATAATCAAACGTGACGAAGACCACAGTTTTTGCCTGGTACACTGCTACTGGTTTAGAAAAGGTGTTTGTAAAAAAAAAATATTGTTCAGTATAAATGTGCTCATAATTGTAATAGTTTCTTTTAGCAAGTTCTGGACACACCACAATTACTCAGAAGTTTCCTCTTTAAAGCCATAATTAACGCTAATTTAAAACCTATTCCGGCAACTGATCCATTTTTTTACTTGTAAGTGTTCACTACCGGTTTTTATTTTATTTATTTATTTTATTTTTATTCTTTTTAGCCGGGAAGATTAATCTATGAGCACAATTCATACTTCTCCTGGTGCCAGGCCTAAACCGGCCGTAACGGAGTTGAATTGGCTTAAGCATCGGTGTCGTGGACAAGCTTCTATTGCGTATCATAAATGTCTATCGATATTGCTGTGGTCACGTATAACCCGGCCTTGAACAAGAGCCCTTTAACTGCGGTGCTTAAGTTGCGTGTATTTGAGTAGAGCCTATTAATCCTCATAAATAGACAAATGAAATACGTATCCTTTTCCAGCGTGGACAATGAGCCCATCATAGCCGTGTGGATATGCTACGCGTGCCGCATAGCGCTCACACACGCCGACGCATCACAGAGCGACGCGGCGCGCGAGTGCGGCGCGGCGGCGCGGGCGCTCGTGGCGCGCTGGACCGAGCAGCCCCGCCGGTCCATACTGAGGGTCGTAACTATGCAAGCGGAAACTGACAAGCCTACTGCACTGTGAGTATAGCCCTCACACATACACGCACGCACACACGCGACGCCTCACAGAGCGACGCGGCGCGCGAGTGCGGCGCGGCGGCGCGGGCGCTCGTGGCGCGCTGGACCGAGCAGCCCCGCCGGTCCATACTGAGGGTCGTAACTATGCAAGCGGAAACTGACAAGCCTACTGCACTGTGAGTATAGCCCTCACACATACACGCACACACACACGCGACGCCTCACAGAGCGACGCGGCGGCGCCGCGCGCGTTTTTTACGAGAAAAAAAAACGAAAAAGGATGGATGGATGTTTGTTTCTCTTTCACGTAAAAACTGTTTTTGATGAAACTTGACAGTAATGTAGCTTAAACATCGGAATAACATAAGCTGTAAATTATAAAGATGTTGTGTATTTCAAATGAATTTACACGGTGAAACCGCGGGCGGAAGCTAGTACAAAATAATAAAAAATCTTTCTCTGCCTTCCAGTCACCGCCTCCTCTGCCGCTACGCTCAATGCGTCCTCTCCCCGGACGACAACACCCGGCGCGCGTACGAAGCCGCGTGCAGCGCCACGTTGGGCGCCAACAACGACGTCAGCAGCTGGGCCGGCAGCCCACAGCTGGACAAGCTCGTGCGCCTAGCAGGCAGGCTATGGCACAAGCATGAGAACTACTTCCACTATGAAATGGATGTCGCGCCTGGGGTTAATGTTGTGAGTGTTTGAGATACTCGTAGCTGACGAATTTCAACTCTTAAACTATCAAAATAATGTTTATATTCCTACATATGAGTGAATTTTACTGAAAGTTTCATGCGAATACGAACCTTATAATTTTATGAGTATTGTTGATAGTTGTATGAAACGGCTAGTTTAAAAAGGCAAAGTTAAAGTCCGGTGCGTCAATTTAGCCCTTAGTGAAAGCGTCTCTAGTTCTCTATATACGGCTAGACGGTATTTCAAATAAAAAAAGTCTTCCTAGGAATTATGTCGTTCGAAAGTATGTATTATCATGACATCGATTTCGCCAATTACATGAAATCGGGCAGAATTGTTTTATTAGAATCTAAACAGTTATTCTTATATTTTTTTCATGTTAATTAAATAAGAGGTCGTATAGAAGTTTTAGTATTATTTTGCTGTAATAAGCCTTGCCAAATTATTTCGAATAAAATATTTTTGTAAGTGAAAAAATTGATATTATAAAGTGCATATTTGGCCAATATTGCATATGTTCGACTGAAAACTACTTACTACCCGATTGTGCGACAGCAATGTCAGGGGTTATGTTTTTTTTTAAATATTTTATTAGATTAGTTATCTTTAATTATTGGTGTAGGAGACTGTTATCGAAAACTTTATTAATTTAGAATCTGTAGATGTAATAGTAACCATTCCTAGAAAAACAATCAAAAATCACTGCGACGCGATTTGCGAAGCGACTGCACTCATCCGACAAAACGCAGTTGCAAGTCGTCGTATCTCCCTTGGCCGTGAACGGGGATTGAGTGAACCATGTAATATTACCATAAGAACATGATTATGAGCCAAATTAAATGATTTACTCAATTAACGTGTAGTCTAAGGTTTTCAACGTAATTAATGCATACATATTGTAGTCGTACGAACTTTTTCACTGTGAATTCTTATTTAATTGTGTTATTTGTTTTACTAGTCACGAATAATGACAAAATTATTGTTAGCCACCAGAAATGTTATTAACCCATTAAAGGGCATAAGGATCCTGCAGAATAAAATAACTTTATGGATTTACCAACTTTAATAGATAATAAAAAAGAGGCCTAGACAATAACAAAACGGAAAAACTTGTGGGAAAACTTAGAAAATTGGTGGGAAGAATGTTCCCGCTGCCCTTCAGGGCTTGTAGAACTGCCGGAAAAATGGCACCGTGCACAGTGGTACATCGCATTTTTCGCACTTAATTTTGCTTCGTATGTCATTGGTTTTTGTGCTGCATAGTTTGCAGCGCCTGTAGGACTCCAATGATATTTGATTTGATGATAATGATTTTTACAATTTTATATTAAAATACGTGATGCGGATGTAATTGTATTGCTTACGTGATTCGTGATATTTAGTGTGTAACAGACATTGATGCACAAACGGTTAACATGAATTCAGTACGAGAAGTTCTTTTCTATGAAACAGATGCTCGTCTTACAAAAGAAAATCTAAGTTGGAGTGTCTAAGGCTATGATGTATGAAGCGAACTTAGACTTGACTCAAGCTAAGTGTAATAGCGTATCATTCGAAAATAAACCTAATTAGTATAAAGTTAATGTGCATATTTTAACAAGCGACTGTAATCAAGCTTATCACACAAATAAAAATATTAACGTTATACAAATAAGGTTCATTTTCGGATGAAGCCAGACTGTAATTAGCTTGAGCTAAGCAAAGTTTGTTTTGCCTCAGCCTTAGACCTAAGATAATGCGCTGATTTCAAAGTACTTTAAACAATGGTAATACGGTCCTAATTTCAATACGGCCAGTAAATAGCGCGCGCATTTTTCCGTCCAGTCTGAATTGGCCCTTACACCCTATAATATGTCTGTTTTCAGTAATAGCGTATGTACTACTTACGTGCCAATTGGTTTTTAATAGTTTAAAGTTTTAAATTAATCTGCAGCGCAGTTGGCTGTGCTGAGGTGCTGGTAGGATATTATATATACATATATAAACATATCACATACATAATTGATGAAATAGAATCGCAATATTCTGATTAAAAAAATACTTCTTGAAAAAAAAAGTGTTCACGGCAGTGTGATCTGACCAAATATCTTTTAATTATTGTATAAAAATATCGTTGAATGTATGCAACTATTATTTTTGGATTTCTCAATATTCAATTACATACGTAAATCAAGTGGAAAATAATTAATGTTACCTCCAATGTTCTTATTATATTTTATTGAGCACGACAGCTTATGAGGATTTGTTGCTCAAATAAAACCATGTTACTTTAGCTTTAAATAAATATAATTTCAAATAAATTATCGTTTTATTCTACTTAAAATTACCACTAACTTATGAATAAAACAGAAGTCACATCTATATCTCAGGGTGGAAGGGGAACCGACACACAAACGATTGCCGCGTATGCAGTACATCATTCTCCTCACATCGAAATTTTTCGTCGGTAATCTATAAAAATAAATCAGCTGTTTAAACGAAAAAATAAAAAAAAATTCGAAATGATGTACCTACTGAATGGTAAACGTTTGTGCGTCGATGTCCCTTCCACCATTTATGATATTAATAGTTAATAATTATGGGGAGTGACCACACTAAACGACACGATATCGGGTTAAGCCGGACACAAAGAGCTTTAAGAGGAAACACAAGGGCCGTTTTTCCATACAAACGTAGTCCCCTGTTTTCTCCCTGGATAATGCCAGTAGAGCGATAATTTTTATTACAAAAATCTATGGCCACTATTGGCATGTTTCTATGTTTTCCTATTTTTCGTAAATAAATAAATTAAAAAGATATGAGCCTTCAAAAACCTAAAAAATTCGCCAGATTCTCCGCTGTGTTCAAACATCCAGAAAATAAATTTGACAAAATTTTATAAAAAAAGCAAAACATAGGGACACGGCCAAAGCCTTTCTTTAATTTTTAATGAAAAAAGTATTTAAATCGGTCTAGTTTTGGAAAAGTAATCGGGGGACTACGTAACGTTGATTTTGTGTACTTTTAATAGGTATTTTTGGTCCAAGATGCAGTTGTCTCTTTCATGCCCTGCGGGGGAGGCTCGAGGTTGGGGAGGCGCGGAATAATACGTATACACTCCATGAGACGTGACACGTAGTCGGTAATTTTATCGATATCCTAGTGTTGTTCATCGATATCGATATTTCTAGTTAGAATATTTTGCGTGAATTGCATTTAGCAGATTATTGTGCTGTTCGATTTTTGGGAGATAATAATAAGTAACTAAAAAACTTTTCTATGCAATTTCTTTTTTATTAAAATACTAAAATCACAAAAAAATTAACAAAATTGTAGGTAAATCTAAAGATTGATTTAAAAATAACTACTCCGTGGCCAATTCTTTCCTCTCTCTTACTGCTAAATTTCGTGGTATACGACCGTCGATTATTTCTGGTAATAGACACGGGAAGTAAAAGGTTTCTAACATAGGTTCCATTTTCTGCCAGAATACGTCGTCTCTTTTAATTTTTTCGTAAAGTAAGCCATATTTAACTGAAAACAAAGTTATTAAATAAAAAAATATATGTTTCATTTTTAAACTAAATAATATATATAATAATATTTATCGAATAATATATATCGGACTCGCTCATAAAGGGTTCCGTATTAGCAAGCATAGATTAGAGATATACATCGAGAGTAGCAAGTATTATTTGACTGGATGCTTTGTTTTTCACTGTGTAAGCTATATTTGCGGTTCTTGAAACTGTGCTATAGGTATGTTTATCAAAAACTACTTAGTGACTAAATCTCTTTTTAACCATTTTTTTTAATATTCATTGAGATCTACAGCATATATTTATTTTAGATATTTCTTTCTAACGACATTTTTAACCAGTAAAGAAGTGTCTATCTTTAAAATAAAGTAGTTATGACACACGGACGGACAGATAGACAGACGGACATTTTATTCTATTTATGCTGCATACGTGAAGTATTTATATCAATAAAATAAAAGTAGGTAAACAATAGCAAGTAAGTACCTTATATTTATAACTTATACGGACTAATATAAATAATCAATGAATTATTTAAATGAAAATTACTTACGATTTATCTCCTTTTGACGATAAAAACTCAAAATCCAATCTACAAGCCGAGTCAAAACAGTGAAGTAAAGAAACAAGTCCAGTAAACAATAGCCAGGGTCAAACAAAGAACAGGTAGGTAAAAACTTTTTTGCAAAAAAAACCGACTTCCAAAAAAAACACAAAAAAAGTGGAAAATAACTTTACTTTCGGAAGTCACTTTTTTAGTGTTTTTTTTTTTGGAAGTCGATTTTTTTTGCAAAAAAGTTTTTATTTTACCCTTTTTAACAAAAAAAAAAAACATACAACGGAATTGAGAACCTCCTCCTTTTTTTTGAAGTCGGTTAATAAAATAATACGAAACAAACACTCGCAAACGCCGATATCAACTTGCCGCCTGCAAGCCTTCGAGCGTGGCGCAGGAGCAGACGGGCGGGGGTGTGGGGGCTGCGTGCCACGCAAACATTGACAGTCCCACTCACACATTGATAGCTCGGTTGTTCGGGCACCGCGCGACAGCAATAGATTTTACAAATACCTATTTCTCAATTCTCTCGACCGTGGTGTTTCCTCTTAAGTCCACCCATGCAATAAAAGCGAAAAGGACGTCATGCGCCTCGTTCCGATTCGGACAAGGCGACTAGACACCACATCATCTGCATCATCAGCCCTTTCCCAACTATGTTTATGAAACGTTATGGGTGGCCACCCATCCACGGACCGACCTAGGAAAGCGCGGCTTAACCTTGAAGATCGACCCATGCGGCTGTTATTAATTAGCCAAGAGCTCCGCCAACGCGACTAGATACCACGTCGAACTAAATGCGACAAATACGTGATCATAAGAGTGTGTTAAAGATTTACAAATATAATTCAACTTTTGTAGATACAAATAGGTAGTCAGACTAGCTAGGATTTACGCACATTTTGCTATACCATTTTTGTCAATAACTATTAACTTTTGTCTATGAGATCAATGTCCATCAGGTGACATGTCTTATCAGCTGCTGATATTGATAACGAGATTATTTCGCGAGTTTGCTGAGGTACCAATAAAATGTGTATGGGGAATTAATAGATATTATGTTTGTCTAAAGACTGAAGGAAAACAAATGGTTTTAAAAGACATAGATAATATGACTTCATCTCTACACCAGACACGATTAAATAACTTGCAATTGATTTGTAAGTCAAAAGAATACAAAGTTACGTGAGCGAGGCTGCGGGGGCAGCTAGTTAATCGAAATACTGTATTAGGTTTCTAGAACGACCGTAACATATTGGGACAAAAACACCGTAAATAAATGGTTTAATTAACACTAGGAAGGTTGTTACAAGAATGATTATCACTTGTAATTAATGTTTTTTTTTTTCATTAATTTAAGAATCTATAAATAACATAAATTACATTCGAATTGGTTCGAACAGGGGTTTCCTCACAGCGATTAAAAATAATGGAAGCTACAATCAGCATTCCACTAGCAGCACAATACGTCATCCAACAGAAACCTTTGTTCTATATAATAATACCAGCCTGTAACTGTCCCACTGCTGGGCAAAGGCCTATTCTCATACAGAGAAGGCACGAGCATTTGATCACCACGCTTGCTCAAGACGGGTTGGCGATCTCAGACTTATATTATAAGTCCAGGTTTCCTCACGATGTTTTCCTTCACCGGTGTCTGTGATGTCCAAGATAAACTAAGAAAAGTACATACGAATTGTAATAGTCACATTGGTACTTGCTCGGATTTGAACCCACAACCTTATCCTTGTTCTATATGGTGTCTTTAACCAATATAAAACAATTTTTTGTGTTCGCTTACTTCGTTTTTTGATGTATTCTGAAGCGATTTCCACAATAATTATGCGAATCCCATGTAGATTGTCTGTCTTTGATCATTTAAATCCCACCCGTGCAAAATTGGCCCAAGTCACGTCTTACCCCGATCAGAATTTCACGACACTGAATTTTTGGGGCCACTAAAACCTCTTCCCATGATAATGTATCACAAGCCCAAGCACAGCTGACGCGGTGGCGATCCCACTAGCTTGAGGGACACTGAGCTTACTCCCCCACAGCCATCCAGGTGGAAGCCAGCTCACGGCATGGAGCGTGTCCAGTAGGAACTTGGTGGTAGTCAGCGAAGCCTGCGTGAACCGGGCTGAGGCGCATTTAGTGCGCTCGGGAGATTTCAGGGCTTCAGAAGTCGCGTTGAGGGCGCGGATTGATCTGTTGGTAAAGAGAAGGAATTGTTTTATTTTTTTGGTAAGTACCTACATGGTGTATGAACATGGACGAAGCAAAAGTAGTAGTCGTATAGCGAAGACTCAGGAGGCGGTTTGTGCGCACACGAACGAATTATTGTTCGACCCATATGCTAGGTGCTTAACACCGAAAGTGTTAAGGTACACTTCAGCCGGTGACGACTGACGACTGACCGCAAATGGCGGCAGCGTTGCGGTTGGCAATAACGGCAAAAGAAAACGCCGCTGCGGTTCTAATTTCGAACGCAGCGCGGACGTCACAACTACGACGGCAGCGGCATTGCTTTTTCTTATTCTAAGGGCATTTCCGTTTAGTTCCGCGACAGTCATTTGTCAAACGAGAGAAAACGTATTTTTGCTGTTTCTGGCAGATAGTGACGGCTGTACCGGTATGCGGTCTGCGGTTACCTTTTAATCCTGATTCATGTTTACCTATTAGGATTCACAACATCTACTTATCTCTCTATCTGATAAGTGTATAACAAGTGGAGACTACTTATCTGATATTCGTGTGTTTGTTTAATTCATTGATTGATTTGTTCTCTGGCTGGTTTTGGCGTAGGTAATATATTTTTGTTTCACATGAACATGTGGTTTACGACGGTAGAGTACTTATTTTTTTGTTTAAACCAGTAAAAATCAAATGCTGCAGGTACAATCTATGCTTTCATTTAAATAAGGACAAAACATAATCAATAAATACAAGCGAAGGATAGAAGCGAAACTCTTTATTTACGAACGTTTATCTATATAATATGTACGCGTACTGCTTAGTAAGTACCTATACCTCTTCTTACTTATGTCGTATATAAATAAATCGTAATCAGTAAAGCAATAGACCAATTAAAAATAATAAGAAAACCCGTAAATGTCCTGTATACCCGTAATTGTGTAGCAAGATCCAATATTAACTTAAATGTAAAAGAAATAACATAGTCTGCCAGGCTAATATTCTTTTTCGAACAAACCTGAGAAAGCCAACAAAGGCTGACAGAGACCAGAACAGCTTGTGCGCCGTTCTTATTTTGAATTCGGTGTCTTTGGATACTTGTAGCATGCCAGTGTCGATGAGCCAGGAGAGCTTCTCAGCTTGGAGGTAAGCGAGGGTGAAAGTACTGCCAGCCACGCCCAGTGCACCCCACAATGGACCATCCTGGAAAAAATATAATTTGAAGCCGCCTTCGATTGAATACTGAACACAATTTGTGTTGAGTAAGGTCAGCTAAAACAACGCATCTACTGCAATGCGTTGTTTTAGCTGACCTGGAACTTTGGAATCATCAGCGAAGAAGAAGAACTTAGACTACAAAATTAAGTGTCGTTCAGATAATGCCCACGAGGCTGAGCAAGCCAAGCTTGCAAGTTTATTCCGAAACCTAAATCGGGCTAAACCGATTGATCTCATAAGCTTTATGGTCAGCTAGTGGTGGGATCAGCGGCCCCGTTGCCAACCCAGAAAACAGCCCTGAAAAGCTACATTTCGATTGATTGATTACTTAAGTCGATCAAAAAATAATTGAAAAACCTCACTTGCTTCCCAAATCCATATGCCAGGGCAGCTTTGAGCGCCACAGCATCATCTAGGAGGCGCAGCGAAGCGCGCGCGGCGGCGAGGCGGGCGCTCGCGGCCAGCAGGTCTTTGCGTTGTGATGTGGAGCCCCATAGCTTGAGCGCGTAGCATGCTAGGTTCACCACCTGGTGGATGCGAGAATGTGTCAAAAATAATAATAAATAAAAGACACCGTATGCATGCTAAACTATGAGTATGAATAATGAACTAATGACAGAGTATCAGTTATCATCTAAACAAATAAGAAACATAATCTCAGGTGAGTTGAATTCACCATGGGATCTGGAGGCGATAGTCCTCGCGCGCCTACATGAATGGCGCGCGGAGGTTCTTCGCCGGGGGGTTACTCCGCTGCCGCGGCTAATTGCCGCTCAGCGGACAAACCTCCGGGCCGATCTCATGGTGACATGGAGAGAGCGACTGTCGCAACCCCGTGCAGGGCACGCCACGATAGTGGCGATAAGTCCCCTCTTTGAGGAGTGGCTTGAGAGGCGCCACGGCGTCCTCACCTTCCGCCTGACGCAGGTCCTCACCGGACACGGTTGTTTCGGGAGGTTCCTGCACCGAATCAGGCGGGAGGATACGCCCGGGTGTTTCCATTGCGAGGATCGACCGGAGGACACGGTGGAGCATACGGTGGAGGTCTGCCCCGCTTGGGCGGAGCAACGCCGTGTCCTCATAGCGGCGATCGGCGGCGGCGACCTCTCGCGTCCGGCCCTGGTTCGAGCCATGGTCCGGAGCGAGACGGAATGGGAAGCCGTCACCTCCTTTTGCGAAGCAGTCATGCTAGCAAAGGAGGAGGCGGAACGTGAGAGAGAGCGTTCCTCCTCACGTCCCAGCCGCCGCGGGAAACGCACCGGGCGTCGGGGGCCACGTGGTGGCCCCCGGCCACCGTAGACGCGGGCCTGTGGACGGTGAGCTAAGGGCTAGCTCGCCGTCCCTCCGTCTTAGGACGACAGGCCGTGTCGACGGCGCGTTCGTGTTCCACGCGCGCCTCAAAGAGATGTCAGCATAGGGAAGGGGCCCGCAAGGGCCGATGCCTGCCGGGTGCTGCGGGTTGTTCGAAAGAGATACCGCGGCCCCGGAACACAAAGGGCGATGAAGGAACATGGATGGGTTTTAGTCAGTAAAAGTCTGACACTCCCTCCCGCTCAGCCCAGAGCGGGAGAAGTCATTTGATGATTTCCCATCCGAAAAAAAAAAAAAAAGGTGAGTTGAATTAACTAATTGCTTATCGTATTTACAAACTGCAGTATTAAATGTATGTGTGTATGTGTAAGTACCTACTTACTCGACTTTTTCATAGTAAGGTGGTGCCTACATTAAAACCACGAATTACGATATATAGGTAAATTCCCGTTTTCACTAACAATAAGAAACACCTAAATGAATGTCTAAATATCATTAAGCTGTTGGAATTTCAACTTTCGGCGCTGAACCGAGCATTAGTAATGCTAATGACACTGCGAAAACAGAATATGTACGAGTATGTGACCTGCTATGATTAAGAAGGTGATCCTACATCCTACCTCTGACACTAAACAACTTTCCATGCAAAACATATAACCGATTCGAAAAAAAAGGGAGTTTGTATGGGGAGAATGGCACCACTAATCTACAACATACCAACACAACACTAACAGCCAATATGACTGGAAAAGTGATAAATTGTAATTTAAAAAATATCCTACCTTATCCCTGTTAGCGTGTGCCTGCAACAGATCGCAGAGCTCGTTCACAGCCGCCATGACGCGCTCGTGTTTACGTCCACAATGATACACCGTACGTCCGCGGGACGTACAGCCGATTACCTCCGATAAGATACGAACATAACGCCGATACTCTCAATCTTTCAGCACGGTGTATACTACTGAATATTATGTACAAGGGCGGATCCAGCTTTGGCGCCTGGAGGGGGTCACATAGTCGTGGTCAAGTCAAGAACTCATAATTTAATTTTGATAACAATAGATACAAATAAAAAGTAGGGATTTTATTAATGTACGTAAGTACTGTACTTAAAAATATTTATTCTTTGTTGTACACTTGAAAAACTTAACACTTAATAACTTGTACATATACACGTACATATTGCCATCTTACTCTACTCTATTAATTGTTTTTTTTTTCTACAACTATTGAGACAACGAAATTTCCTAAAGTTATTAGTAATCATCATTTTTGTAAGATAAAGGGTTGATGGTATTAAAGGGTTTGAAAAGTACTGTTTTGGAGTCAAACAGCGCATGGACGGCGTAAACGCTATTAAACAGATGGAGGACATAATAAAGTCAGAACTGCGCAATGTTTGCAGCCAGCAATGCGCATCATTGGCAGTTTTATTGTCTTGCCAAGCAGAAATCTGCTCCAGAGCGCTACAAATTTTGACCAAGTTGTCTCCTTGAAATTGAAGATGCCCATCATGCCTCTCTACCCAACGTGTCTCACAAATACTTTGCATGGCAGCTCCGAGTTCTATTTTAAAAATTTCATGCCTCTTAGCGGATGCATTGGCAAATGCCACAACTTTTCTCATTGTGCCAGATGTATTGCGACAGGAAACTACATTGGATGATCTTGCCAATGAGTTATTGAGCACATGGTTGTTGCACGGGCAACGTTTAGCATGAATGGCTATTTTCATCAATTCTTGCACTGCATCTTTTGTATAATTGTATCTGATGCCATAACCGAGCAGCTGTCAGTTCCAATACCGACACCAAGATAAATCTAAGTTAAATTTGGTACACAGATTTTCAAAGACTTTCGCCAATGCTACATCTGTCAATCGAGGCTCTATGTCACCTGAATTGTTGTCTTCACGTCTAAGAGCATCGTAGGTATCACAAATGTTCCTTAATAATACCATCATGCAAATATCGGAATGATAGGCTCAGCTGTGAAATATGTGATATATATGTTGTTTCATCAAACAAAATTGAAAAATATTTAGCTTCCCGCACATTCTGTAAAATGTTTTCCTGGATGATTTCTGCGCAAACATCTATCAACTCATTTTGTACAGTCTTGCTGATGTACGTGGCGTTGGATTTTGAAGATTCTAAATGTTGCTGCAATGCAATATCGCCAGAATCAATACGGAATTTTAAAAGGGCTCTAAAATTCCCTTCATCGGCTACTACGCTGTTATAGTTCAGCAATTTACCATCGTCGCGATGGCCACGTAACGATATATTTTGATGGTCACAAAATATTATAGTTTTTACGATTGGTCGCAAACGTTCGCGTTCCTCCTAAGTCCTGGAACCAGCTCAGGGGGGGGTCATGACCCCCATGACCCCCCCCCTGGATCCGCCGTTGATTATGTAAGCAATCAATTTGATAGTAACAATGACATCTTATCAGTATGTGAAGTTGACATCTGTAATCTTTATAAATTAGATAGGCAGATCTCGCGGTTTGTGAATTGAACAGGTGTCTATTGTTTGATGGCTACAGGGCCGGAGGGGCACAAAACTGAACCAAAGGAATATTATATTTCGGGTCGTTTTTTATTTATTTTTAGATCAGATCTGTTGTTTATCAAAAAACCATTTTATGTGGTAGCCTAAAGTTTAGATTTGTGCGCGGTACATGGCACTAGAGTCGCCCTCTATTTAATGGAATTTAAAAAAGCATAACTTCTGAAATATGGGTGAGGTACTTTAGTTAGGTATACCTCTGCCTTACCTTTGAGGATATACAGGCGTGATGTTATGCTATATTTGAAATACCATTTAACCATTACTGATTAAAAAGCAACCTGTAATCTTAAATGTTTCAGGAACAAGATCTAATCGTAATTCAAATTCATTGTCAAGGCTTATCGTACATTCTTTATTTGAAATAGATATCCAATCAATACATATAAGTTTAGAAATAAAAACGACTAAAAGAATAGTAAACGAATTGATAAATAACTAAATATTGTAGTGAAATAATACAACAGTTATCATTTAAAAAAATTATAATAACTTCTTTATAATATTTTAAACCATACAATATATTGTACATTAACTAAATAGTTTTCTCAATTCATTGTCACATACTTATGTTAATAACTATGACTATGATAGGTATTATATAATACAGTAACAGGTACATACGAAGTAAAAGTAAGCTTATTGACTATGTTGTGCAACGTGCCCTACGGGTCATATTCTTGGTAAAAAAAAGTTGTGCAACTTTGAAATTTATTGCTATAGTGCTGCGTGCTTCGTTTCCACGCGTGAGCGTAGTCTGAACAAACGCCACAATCTTGTTTGTAAGGGGAACCACCAGGTTAGCCCGCGAAATTCGTATATTCTTACGTTTTTTGCAATTTGCAGGTCAACGTCAGGCTGTATGTTGATTAAAGTATGATTCGCGACCGTAACAAATATGGCTGTACTGAGTTATAATCATTAATTATTACTACTATTTCATGATTTTCTTAAAAAAAAAATGAATTACGCGCGCGCCAATTACTCTACCCTGGCGCTTCCAAGCGCCACGACAGGCGCTTTCCCCAATCACCTCTCATACAATTTCCACAGACAGTTTTACAAAAATGTTTAACAACAGCGACGTCCTGTAATTCACGCGCCAAGAGAACTATGCTGTACTAAAGAGTGTTTTGTTTACCCTGAATGACATTGTGGCAAGGTAATAGAAAAACTGTCATTAACTTTGCCCATAAGGAGGTCTACAGCAAGCTGTTTTTGTTATTCTTAATTCTCATGTCTGTGTCGTAGCTAGAATGAATAAAAATATAGTCGTTTAAGTGCATTTTTTTTTATTTGACCTTAAGCACTTTTTTAAGCCAAGGACTTGACTTAATTAATCATTTTTGGCACTAATGATGTCACATATTTATATATATTACATCTCGAAGATAAAATATTTAAAAGGAATTTTTCTTTTCAAAGAGTTAAATAAATAGGAAGAAAATACATTATTTTAACATAGGTAGATCTTCGCATTCAGATAGATAAATATTTACACAAAATGCAATTCATTTAAAAAATAACAAAATCCTAACTAATCACAAAAATGTTGAACCTGCCAACCGTAATACATTACAAAACTCCCGACCTCACCTTATGCCTTGCTATCAAAACCTATCAATGATTACAACGATATCATTTGAGCAATCGTTTCTTCGCAAAATACATGGCAATACCTATAACTGACGAAGTGGTGGCAATTGCTGCTACTTTCGTCGAACCTAT
Organism: Standfussiana lucernea; assembly: GCA_964057025.1. Taxonomy (NCBI): domain Eukaryota; kingdom Metazoa; phylum Arthropoda; class Insecta; order Lepidoptera; family Noctuidae; genus Standfussiana; species Standfussiana lucernea. The sequence continues at coordinate 15,584,799 of OZ059790.1, read as the reverse complement.
CTTCTCGCCCCACATCCAACCAGCGGGCAGGCAACTGATGGCATGTGTGATGTCCAGGCATAGTTTCCCAGCCACTATGGACTCTAGGGTCAGTCTGACGTCCAGGTGCTTCCTAGCGTCAGAGCTGTCTTCGGATGCTTGTTGTAAGCATTCTCTACTCCACCATAGTTTCCTTATTGAGCTTGATGTTCTGAAAGAAAGGTTGTATGTTACTGGCTATATTTATGACCTCAGAAGACTGCCATGCCATGTGGCCGAGTGGCCCTGGCGGGATGCCAGGCGGGATATAGTGGCATTATGTTTATGACAACAGTTTTAGTTCGTAAACAAATCCAAATACTGCAAGTGATATCACGGCATAACGTCTGCAATTCTTCTTTCGGATGTAAATGTTTGCTTTTAGGGATAAGACCGCCCATTGGGTCAACCTTGCTTTTAGCGATAAGACCGTCCAATGTGTCACCCTATGTAAAAATGTTTCACCTACAGAATGAAGAGTATTATTTCCATCTAATTGATATTAATTAAATTATTATTTCAGATAACAGCGTCAACTTTACTTTCTACAAGTATTTCAAGATCTATCGATGAGTGAAGACTACTAATTACTAGTCAGGAAGTGTATGTATAAAGTCGTGCGCGACGCCGAATGTAAGCAAGGAAGTTAACGACCGCATTAGAAATATGAACATTGTAATCAGATCAGAATGAGCGGAAATTCAGTATTCAATTAATTATTTACGCAGTTGAAATGATGGTCGCAACTTGTTTCTGAATGTTATAGTTTAAAGAAGGGTGAGCCGAAAGCCTCCACATAAAGGGTGCTTAAGGATGAACGTCGCCGCAGAGGCTGGCCCAGAAAGAGGACGCGAGATGACCTGGAGGCGCACTGCGATGGCTGGTTCGAGATGGCGCAGGTAAAGATGAGAGATAGGGAGGCCTTTGCCCAGCAGTGGGACATCCATGGCTACTAAAAATTAATTAAAAAATAAAGGAAGGGTACCAAAAATCATTCTATTCATCACTCATTAGGTCCCATAGCACTATAGCGGTATGCCGTGTGTAACCTACGCCACGCTGGTGATATTCGGTAAAGTTACTGAGACAGAGGTGCTGACTGACGGTGAGGGGACAATGGGCGCTCGCGCATTCTCGATCACGAGACGCTCAATATCTGCGTCTAATTTTGTACATAAAGGCAGTACAGATAGTCCTTTATTCAGTGACATCAAAAAAGTGCGCGAGGATTTTTCCGCTTGTCGGAAACGGATCCCAACCAAATGCAGTTACTGATTTACTTACTGTATTAACGATATAATCAGACTAGCAGCCCACAGCATAGTGCTGAACGTCTCCAGCTGGTAGGCTGTCTTATCGCTCAGCTTCAGAACCCCCACGTCGTACAACCAGCACGCCTTCTCTACTGGGAGAAATGCTTGGTCCACCATGTTGGATATGACGCCCAGTGCTGCTGCTGTTGATGTTGTTTCCTGAGGGGATGTAAGTTATGTGGTCATGGTAACAATATTTGGTAATGCAGAGATTTAGAGAGTGATGACACTTACAGACGCGGAATCGGTTTGAGCCGATCACGTATTACCACATTTGCAGCATATAGTTCGGCGCAGTATCGAGTCCCGTCGGCCGAACCAAAACGAAGAGAATGACGTTTTTTCCGCTTTTATTGTGAGAGCATCAAACTCTTTCTGACTTGCTCAAGATAAGTGTGGCTACTCCCGAAGGTTGATACGCATTGGGGATATTGAGATGCCTACAATGAGTCTTAATTTTGGCCAAGTGCCTTTGCAATCGTCACATTGGATAAATTTGGGAGTCAACTGACTACAAGCTTGAAATATATTTTAAGTAAATAGCTGCAGTTGCATGGCACAACCAGGAAATAAATTGCATAGTTTTCTAGGTGCCAGATAACTTCTACTATTGATATCTGCCTTTTGTGGCACCACATCCACGCCACTGACGCCCTATGTCATAGGGGCGAAAGCGAATGGGGTAAAATTAGCTTTACTAGATATGTCTTTGTGTTTAGAAAGGCTTATTTTTCTTTACATTTTTTCTACAGATGTGCATCTTTTGCTTTGGAATTCATACTTACATGCCTTCCCAATCCGTAGTTGTATGTATGTCTGATCATGGGGACATCATCAAAGAGTCGCAGCATCATCCTGGCAGTGGACAGCCGGGAGCCAGCCACCTGCCACGGCTTCTCCTCTTGGACACATCCATACAGTTTGCATGTGTAGCAAGCTAGACGGACCACCTGCGTAAATATTATGTTAATGTAATGTAAATAAAAGTTTTACTTTACAGATAATAGTATTTTTACTTTTCCCTGAATGATTAAACTATGGAAAAAGTCTTTGTGTGCATCATACATAAATTGAAAAAACTGAAATGGTATTTTTCTATAAGTTTATGGGGTATGATAAGGATAGGATAGGATAAGTTTCAATAAGTTTCAATAAAATAAAAAAGTATGTTTATGTAAAGCAATAAGCCATTAAATATTATCAAAGCATTATAATAACATGACAAATGGATTATATTTTTATGGCATCTTATATAACTAATTAGACAGATAATAGGAGTAAAAGGTCAATAGTTGTCACTTATACTTAGTTGACTTTAATAAAAGTTATAAATGAGTATCAGGTTCAGGTTATTAACTAGTATGACCAGTGTAATGTAAATACCAAGGCCGACGTGCTTCCGCATACCGTACCTTGTCTCTCCCATTGTAGCTGTCCAAAAGATCACAAATATCGTCTACTATTGAAGACATTTCACTGAATCTGCACTGTTTTCGCTATTGTAAAAATATGTTCAACTGATAAGTTATCTAAACGGACTGGTACGTCCGCGTCTTTCACGGAAGCGTGCGCTGTTGCAGATTTGCGCTTGATAACTATTACATTTCTCCAATCTATTAGATTATCAGCGTTTCGCAACCTTGAGTTCGTTTTCGAAAGCTGTTCACTTGACTGTCAACTACAGCTGATGGTGACGTTGCGGATGACACGAGGGTTTGACACAAGACATTACTTTTTACTTTTAGTGATGTGCTAATGAACCACCTTAATGACCATCGATAAACATTTTAAACAAGATTCAATTTAGGTATTCAGGAACAGTTGTTATTGTAATATTTAGATAGTTCACAGTGGATTGAACAGTGCTCTGGTACAAAAAAACTGTAAGCTCTTTTTTGTTATTTTTCTTCTTTTGTATCAAGATGGTATGACTTATTAAATTTCTCGGGCCCAGTATGTGGTCACCCTTTGCTAAGGTGGTCACGAAAACTGAGACGCGTTTCTTGTGATTAATTGCTGTTATAAATTAAATACTAGTATGCTTTCACAAACTTCCTCGATATGTAAGGAACTTCTCTAAAAAAACGTTTGCGGAGCTAGTCAGAGGCCCACAGAAGTGAAATCGAGTACCTAATTCTTTTAATGTTATTGAGCATTAAGTTAGTATCCGTAGATAGTATTCGTATTTTGTATTAGTAGTCAAAACATAAGTCTTATCATTTTAGTAACTGTTACTCATAACATAACATACCTCATAAACTCTCTGAAAAAACAAAAATGAAAACATTTCGGAGACGTCAAAACTCAAAACGTTGAGGATTTATTTTTGTAAACATTGCAAGTGTTTTCTTGTGACTGTAACTTTTTATAAGACTGGCACAATGAACGTGTTTTCAATAACAGACATCCCTGAATTCTCGAAGAAGGAACGCATTGTGGTGGTGGGTGTGATAGGCAAGTCCCCGTATCGGTACCCGAACAAAACAACCCCACTTCTGCCCACTGTACAGTCTAAAGAGGTAAGTTTGGCCTATTTCAAGAAACTACATAATATCCTACATCATCATCAATAGCCTACAAACATCTACAGCTAAACTTGGATAAAAAACGAACAAATATAATAAATATAATAGAATCTTAAATAGTTAGTTACTATACCTACAGGCAATAGCAATTTACTGTCAATAAGTCAATATATGTAATTATATTGTTGCTAGCTTCTGCTTGTGGTTTCAACCTTGTCCGAAAAATACATCATAGGATGTATACACTGAATCAATCTATACTACACTACACTGAATCTATCTCTGAATTCCCCTATGGGAATTGAAACAGTGGAGATTTCTTATCAGAATAGACCAAGTTACTTATCCAACTCAATTTTGTTACAGAACGGCATAGAATGCCACTGGGATGAGCGCCATGCTATCCTTTACCTACACGCCATAACATACCTGGACACAAAACAATTGACAAAGCTGGCAGCTTCCCTGGATGATGACACTACGGATACAGACAAGGATGCGGACGCAGCTAATTGGCTAGTTGCCTCTGGCGAACTAGCATCAGAGTCCTGCAAGGCTATAGCTCTGCTGTTCCACTTGTGCCACATTGTGGTGCTGTCATCTCCAACATCAGTGTTTGATCTTGGATATCTGCAGCTTTTTAAAGCTATTGATGCTTACAGGTAAGTTTCGTAATGTTTGTCAAAGATTCCAAATTTTGATTAACTGCCTTAAAAAGATAAGTGATAGTGTCATAAATTCTTGATAACTATTTTTATTTTAACCCTGATAAAACAAAGCCTTTAACACCAAAGTTACAAAAATAATTATGGATGCCAATACCAGGCCTGCACTCCAACTGATATCAGCTACCAATCCAACATATACAGTCATGGCTGAAGATATTCATCATCATCTTCTCCTGCACTTCTCCCATGTTGTTTGCAGTTGGTGCAAAATTCATTTTCTTCTTCATTCTCCCCTGTCAACAGCCACATTATCATTTACTTTTATATGATTCTTCACACAGCCTATTCATCTTTTCTCCTGTTCTGCTCTCTTCATTCATCAAAATTTATATTCATCACTCTTTTAGTCTCTGGGCCTGCATGCTGGATAAGACCTGCTCTGTGTCTCAGAGAGAAGACTTGTGTCTCAAAATCATAATATTTCACATAGGCTTACACGGGCACTTATTAAATGTCGAGAAAAGGTGCACGGTTCGGGTTGGTTGTTTCCTATGGAGAAGAACTGGCAAGAAACTCCATGGTTACTCTTTTAAAATCGTTTGGTTTTACAATATTTTTAGCTTACAGCATTATTACTTAAGTATGGGAACACAGCGTAGGCCCGACAATAAGTTGTTGCTTACTACAAAAACATAGAAAACTATAAAAAATAACAAAAGTTAAGAATCATCTAGGAATCTATAAGGCACGCAATGTTCACACATTCACAAACAAGCGGTAAATAAAAAAGAATCTATACAAAGACAATATTACAGAAGGACTAAATTAAACAAGTAACACAAATATTGTCATCAGTGCTGTAACTATTCTGAACAAAAGGTGTCTATATGATTTGAAAACTATTTTTGAAACATCTGATCATCTCAAAAGTGGGAACAAGGCTGACTATGATTTTTCAGCCACATGAATTTGAACCTTATGAAACCTTCCAATTACAGAACAGAACAAATAGCCCGCAGCACACAGGCCCTCCTGAACATCAAAGCGACAGGCGCCTGGGAGTCCCACGGGCGCTCCTGTTGCCCTCGCCTGCTGTTCCACTTCCGCCGCGCTCCCAACCCTGTGCGGAAGGTCCCTGCTGCATTGAAGAGATTGGAACATGCGGTGGAGGACCAGCTGTACTTTATACTGAGGAAGGCTAGGATTATTACTAATGTCTGGTGAGATGCTTTACTATTGAAGTACTCATTCGCAGAGGCGATTTTTTTCACGGCTATTTGATTTCGCGGACTTTTCGATTCGATATCGCGCCCAGCACCCCAATTTCAAGGAAATTAGTCATCCATTGCTTCATAAATGTTTAAAAAAATCTTTTGCAATACACTTCCTCGAACTCTCACTCTGGCTCTTATCGCACTACGATTAGGTTCAACGTGCAATGGATTTCACCCTCGTGGTTTTCTTCTTATATTCCTGCACTACAGTGCGGAAATAAAAATTCCACAGCCAGGTGGTAAAGCGGGTCGCCCCCACACGCATTTTTTTTTCTATTCCATTGAATCAATTTGGACTTTGAACAAATTTGGACTAAAACCAAAAAACTAAAAGTGTATTGAAAAACGTCGTTTGATACACGTGGGCATTTGTTACTGCAATTCTCGGCTCCATAACACCCTCGCCTGCGGCTTGTGTGTGTATTTCGCCTCGGCCGCAATAACAAACTTTCCCCACTTATATCAAAATGTACTATTTCTTTACAAAGTGAATCTTGCAATCAATATTGTTGAACTGTCAAAACGAAATAGCACTTTCAATCCATCGGATTGTGAGTATGTTGGGTACGCAATCACCCCACTGGATTTCCGACGCGCTGCTTAAACCATTTTTTTGGCTCTCTTGGATTTGCTTTGTTGTATTCTCAATCTCAATGTTCGGCTCAATACCGAGAGAACCTTAAGCTCTCGTGGAAATCGCGTCACAATCCGTTGCGTAGTTTATAAGAACATCGCTAACATATAGACAGGCAATAAAAGCAGCCTTTATCGAACAGTGTTATTAAATTACACTTCTTTTTCAGCGCAAAATCCCTATTCGCAATCCCAAAGAACGAAGAGTTCGTATACATAAGCGGCGAGGAGGAGAGCTCGGGCGCCCGCGAGGTGAGCGCCCTAGTGCGCGGTCTGGCCGCCCGGTGCACGGCCGTGCATGACGTCACCACGCAGAGGCCCTCCTTCCGACAGTTCCTGCAGACGCACGTGGATATGGCCTTCGGGGAGGGCTTCGATGATAACGTCGGGAAGTACGCTATGAGTACGTCGTTCTTTGAGGTGAGTCATCCTTACTTTTTGCAAAGCCTACACACTGCTACACGCTTGTTGGAACTTTCGATTCGGCAGTATTTGTTGAACAATAAAGCTGACCTGAAGCAATTCCTACACATAACTCCCTTACCATTGCCATATACCACTGCTGAATTATGTTCGGGTCGGCTGGGCACAATTCGAGCTAAGCTAAGCGGCTATTTCCCAAAAGTATCTACATATTTCGATTTAGCCGCCCGGCTGTGCCAAATCATGCCGACCCTATTCATAGGGGGTCTATAATAGACTATAGAACCATAGATATGCCGTATGACAATGTTTATTTCCTCAGTTACCAAGCGCGTCATCATGGCGCGCCGCGGCCCAGGCCTTGGCCCCCGTGTACCTGGAGCCTCAGGCCCGTGGGGATGACGACTCGCCCTCCGGAGCCCTGTACGACGCACTTGCTACCGACGTGCGATTCTCACAGGCGCGATGCGCTAAGGTAAGAAACTCTAATGTCTTGATATAGAACAGTTGAAATAGCGGGCCATTCATTTTCCCACGCCTGGGACGCAGCCCGTGTCTGTAAGAAAACATGAAAACAGAATCACGTAAATCGTATGAGTAATCACGGAGTTATGGGGTAAAAGACATTAAAAAAAGAAACAGTCGAATGGAGAAACTCCTCCTTTTTTAGAAGTCGGTTTAAAAATGGGCCGTATTCCACCACAAGAAGTCAAACCAAAAGTCATTTATTCAAATTAGGCTGAAGATCAGCACTTTTTGAACGTCAATTCTCCCCTTCGCAGGCTCAGTCCGGGTTTTGGTGGATACAGGACATCCACCAAAACCCGGACTGAGCAATTCTTCAGTTCTAGGTCATGCAGTTTTCCTTTACAAAAACTATTTTAAGACATATGTGACACCCACCAACCCGTATTGAGCCAGCGTGGTGGGTTACGGCGTAGGCGCTATCCCAGAGAGGTGACAGCGAGGACTCCTGTGTCCCAGCCGTGGGAACATTGATGGTTGGTTTTCTTTTAGCTGCATAAAAGAATACTTATAATGTTAATAATTGTTATAATGTTCGTTGCAGGTACTACCTATAGCGCAGGCATCGTACGCGGAGGGCTTACCCGCACACTATTCGAGCCAACATCACGCACATAAGGTCAGTGTTGTTAATTATCATTTTCGTTAAACAAATTTTATAACAAAATAAATTATATTATGTAACATTTACTTTCATATTTTTACCAATTTAAGGATTAGTTTTACTACTTAGTTATTGTTTGACTAGACGTTTTCTATTCGGTTTGAGATGAAGCTGTATCTCGAACTCAGTCCATTATTATAACTATCTCCGTATCTCGAGTGGTTCCTTCCACTCGAGCAAAAACCGTAGTTATTCGGAGTTTTACTCGTTTTCTTATTTTCGACTCGTTGGGACGTCTGAGGCACTTGTCCCATTGCCGACGAGAAAGTAATTATCCAGCAACGCATCGAGTGGCATATCGTTACGGGTGGGTGCAGGTGAGCGTGGCGCTGGGCGTGCTGGGCAGCATGGCGCGCGGGCCGTTGGCGCGCGCCGCCCGCTCGCGCCTGCGCGCCGCGTGCGCCGCGCTGTGGCGCGAGCGCAGTCTGTGCGAGGCGCTGTCGCTCACCGGCCACGCCTGCATCGAGCCTGAACAGTAAGTACACTGAGCTCATCTCGAAAAAACACTCCTTCGAACAAAAATACAATGATACAATCGTTTCAAAACTGATAAAAATACCGTATAATAATATGAAGTCCTCCTCTTATATAAATGATAACATAAACCACCTCTTTTTTGTAGAATCGGTTAAAAATATACTAACAAAGAACAAAGTGCCACACGTGTTGTATTGCTTGTTGCCAGTGACAGCAGCAAGGAGCACTCGTCCGGCGTGCGCTACATCTCGGCGTGTAACTGCGGCCGCAGCAAGTGCTCCCGCGAGGACCCCTACACGCTGCGCAGGGCCAACTGCACCTTCTACTCGCTCGCCGCCGACGAGTGCGGCGTATGCCCCACTCTGCAGGCTATAGACTTCCCAGTGTTCCAGCCCTCCACACCCACATACAAGTGAGTTACCTTATCGTGTTGGACCTTGTTTATTATAATGTCTTCCCAAAAAGGTTTATTGCTCAAATCACTGACCGAAAATCCGATGTCAAAAATGGAATGATCATTTGAGCTGAGCCCGCACCAGTTGGATAGCGACCCGATCCTTCCATCGCTTGCAGCCAGACTAGCCATTATAATTTTTACTTTTCATCGATACACATAAAAACCACCGTCCCTTGTCCCCAGAGCGGCCGCCCTGAAGGCTACAGTAGAAGAGGCGCTGGAGAGCTCAGTGGCGCGCGAGTCGCCGGCGGGGTCGGGCGGGTCGCCGGAGGCCGAGGCCGACTGGTCCGCGCCCGACGCGCTGTCGCCCGGCTCGGCGCGGGATGACGACGAAGAGGAGGAAAAGTCGCATGCCAGTGATAAGGGATATGTGGTGCCTGTGAGGGGGGAGACTGGTGAGTTGAGTTCTATAACGCATGATGTTTTTGGATGATTAGAAAGGACTCTAGAGACAGAGAGACTTTGTTTCATCATTGACATTTGCTTGCGAACTTTCCATCGAAAGAATGTTTTTTCCTTGCTCTGAATAAATATGATAAAACTCCCATTCTTCTGCTTACAGAAAAAGTGATGAGTCGTCAACCATCAACCACAGAGTACCTCCCAGGCATGCTGCACACGGGCAGCCCGGCAGGTCTCCTGCCAGCCTTCTCCAGCTGGTCCCTAGTGTGCCTGGGCGCCTCGTCGCTGTACTCGCACTCACTAGGCCTGCCCGAACACCTGCAGCCTGGCTTCCTGCCACACACCAACTATCTGCTGCCTTGGGACTGCGCAGTGCGGTGAGTAACTTTTCCAACTGTAGATAAATAGAGTCGTACCTTGCTGTATACTAAAATGATTACACAGCTCTTTTGCAATATTGCTAATTCTTTGGGTACAACGGCGGCCTTGTCGCTGATAGCGGTGTCTTCCAGACCTTGGATAGACACAAACTTAAATAAAATACGGATTGTAACAAGTTGCTTTCTGTAATTCTACCCTATCACCATGGGCAAAAGGCAGTGAGTTTATGTTTATTGAAGTATGTATGCAATGTTCATGTTGTAATAATCGTGGTATGACATTTCAGGCTGGAGTCGATGAGTGGTTGGCGCGTGTCGGGTCCGTCGCGCGGGCGCGGTAAGATCCAGCCGCACCACCACCTCACCGTCAAGATATTCATCGGCTTCGAGTACGAGTGCCCGAGGGGACACAGGTCGGTTGCTGTTGCGTTCTATGTTGATGGTAACCTCATGTAGTACATATCTGACAGTCACTGCAGCTGTATCTTTCGTAAACTAACCAAATAACGATTTTCTAAATTCATACTTTATGTAACTACAATAGTTGCGGTCATTAACCCATTTTTTTATATCCATCGATACCCATCTAAACTATGGTGTTTCGACAGGTAATCTAATTTGACTCTGTGTTTAAAACATCCAAAACAAGAGACGGCGTGGCTAAAGCTTTTAAAAATTCTCTGAGCTTATTATTATTATTACCTGAGCGCTGCTCAGCTCATCAGCTCCGGGTACCATCAGCTCAGACAATTTTTAAAAGCTTTAGCCCCGTCTCTTGTTTTAGATGTCTGCTCAGCAGACAGTGCTTACGGTTGAAAATGCTTGAATTTTATGAGGGCAAGCCGGGGTTTTGGGCTGGCATGAAGGTGCCGCCACTGACGTATAATCTTAATAGGGTTGTGCCAGATAGTTATTGACCCATTACAGTGTATAATTATATATAATATTAATGCAATTTCCGTGTTCCATTTGTAGATTCATGATGTCTTCGCCAGACACGGTAGTGAACGGCGGCGGCGGCGGCGTGGGGCGCGAGGGCGGCGCGGCGGGCGCGCGGCTGGCGGGCAGCGACATGCCGCTGTACGGCGCCTGCCTGTGCCGCGCCGCGCCCGCGCAGCTCATGCGCGTGCACGTCGTCACGCCCAAGGCGCCCGTGCACGTCACCCTCGACCCCAAGGTACACGGACACCGACATACCATAACCAGCCTATAATGTACCCACTGCGGGGACACAGCTGCATACTACCGCGCTCACCGCAGCTCGATCACTTTTCAATCTTATTACTCAGAGCATAAGGGCGAAAAGTGGTCGACCGTTAGTGAACTCAGTAGTACATTTGAGGGGGAATATGCTGTAATTTAGCATGCGAGCACAATGTAGGTTGGTAGAGGTCGCATGTCTTCGATTTGAGTGTCTGTCTGGTTACAACCTATCAATCTGCAACTCATAAGTTGCCGCAGTTTCCGGTTGACTACCACTGTTTTCTACATTTATAAGAAAAAACCAATATTAAGATTTTTTTAATCCTGTCTTCTCAAAACCTAACACTAACATCCCTCCTTCATAACTCCAGGTGCAACCGGTCCCCGGCGGGCCGGTGTTCGTGCCGCAGCCGCCGGGCTCGCCAGCCAGCAAGCTGTCGGCGTCGGCGTACTGGGTGCTGCGGCTGCCGTACATGTACAGCGACGAGCGCGGCTGCCTGGCGCGGCCGCGCGCGGTGCCGGCCTCGCCCGGCTCGCTGCGCGCGCCGCTCTTCGGCTTGCAGGACTAACAGATCGTCTGGTCATACGCGCATGTGACCTCTAAATCTGCTAAACGAAGAGCGCAGAGAACGAAGCTGTGCAATCAGTAGCATCAGCACCAGTAGAGATTAGGTTCGTTTATATGGGGACAATTTCTCAAGGCCTGAACGACAATGCTAAACAAAAACGTGAATCTATTGAACTTTAATTTGACCATTGAAAGTCCTAGCTATTGCTGTACATTTTGACGTGAATTCGTATGAACATCTTTTCGCACTGAACTGGGAGTGCTATGGCGCATGTCAGAAATGCAATGCGATTTCTTAATCGCACAGTACAGTACAGTACAGTCCAACTGTCATCAGTTGGACTGTACTTTGCTAGCTTTATATCTCGAAACGTATAATAAGTGGTGGGACGGGAGTTGTACCATCGTATTAGGAATATGGAGGGGTCTACTCTCTAAGTCCGTCAACGAAGATACGGGCCCGTACGAAAGTAGATCGAAACCTCGAAATGAACCCTACTCCCTATTATTTTCAGAAAATACATCGGGAGAAGGGACAACTGTCCAATCGTATTGTCATTCGTTTTTAGTTCGGGTCCCTCACTAATCGTATGTCCGTGAGTGATACGGAGTAGGAAACGCCCGTATCTTCGGCCGAAACTACGGGTTTCGTGCTTAGAGAGTAGACCTCATGAGTCCAAACGGAAAAGTATCGGGTAGGTGACCTTGAAGCGCGGGGGCGTGGCCTAGCAGCATCTAAAAACAAACACAAAAAATTCCCTTTTACATACGAATTCACAGAACAGTAACGGCAGTATCGCCCAAAGGGACACTAGGAACAAACGACAAACGGGCATTCAACGGACCCACGAGTCCTTTCAAATAATTATATAAAATCCAGGCGAGAAATTCTCCTCTTGTAAGTGACCCAATGTTTTGAAACCGGCTTGTTGGCACAGAGATCAGTTGGACGTTACAATATAGACGTATCTGGTGAACAGTGACATTTATTTCGCCTTATAAATGCATTTGCACAGAACATGACTACGTTACAATACAATTCAGTGTTAGTTACTGTGGATGTTATCTATAAAACAAGTGTTTAGTTCTTAATTTCAAAAGCGCGCATCTGCCATTGTAATTTAACTCTTATGTCAGTGGCATAGAAGTTGCATGATGTGCGCTTGTGAATATCAGTGACTACATCAGATATGAATCAATATTTAGAGAGTAAATTAACTGTCTATGTTATCTGATACTGTTTATGCTTTAACTTACATGTATGTTTCGGGGATTTCTAATTAAATAAGAGACATGCACGTAAGGAAATCGTAAACATCAATAAGAAATGTTTTCTGCATTTATTGCCAACATTCCGAGGCATACTAATGACTAAAGATGAAAATGATTTATACCTAGATACAAAATGTGAAGCCATTTCTATGTTATCAGTAGCTGTGTGACTGTAATGTTTAGCAAGAACAGAACAGTTTTCACTGACTAAAATTAATGCCTAAAATATCATTCGACTGTTGGAATTTCAACTGTCAGCTCTAACCTGAGCGTTGAAAGTCGGAAAACGCGCGTTATTTTCGGTATTAGTTCAGTTAGGTGTCGCGTCCTGTGGCCCTACCATGACGTCTTAATACAGGAATTGTTGAGTTCTATTTCCAGTGTGGGAACTCGAACTAATACATTCCTGCATTAAGACGTCATGGTCCTATTAGTAGAAACAAATAAAAATAAATAAAAAATATGCTATTTTTAAACATTTATACATATATGAAAAATTGTAACAAGCCGATGTCTGTACATTGATGCCTAACTTAAAATATAGGCTAAATTTTACCACAGAAATGATATTTTTTATTTTAATTATACGTACCACACGTACGAAGTCGCGTGCAAAGGCTAGTAGATAAATAAAGTGAATCCATGTCTATGTTATCTGTAGTAGTGTGTCAAATTTAAATAAACCGCATACGTTGGGAATACAATAGGACTTTTTAAACAAAATATTGTGAATTCATACTCTCTGTGTCTATATTTAACCAATACTAGGAGTTCTGTGCAAAGCCAGTGCACACATTTAAAAAAAAATTAAAAGGCAAATAAAAGATGTTGTCAACAATATTTGTTTATTGATAACAACTATGCAATAAAGTTATGTAAAAAAAACTTTTATATTTAAAAGGCAAATAAAAGATGTTGTCAAAAATATTTGTTTATATAACAACCATACAATAAAGATATGTAAAAAAATTACTTTTATAAGTAAAATGAAAATCATACTGCGATCATCAAGCGGCTTGCCAAAGACGTTCTAGGCAAGATTCCCATGCGCCTTCATTGCAGCATTTTGAGAGGCACCTCCGTTCTACCAAAGACCTAGGTCTTCTGACCCAGCGGTGTCCACCAAGCGAGATCAAGGTCTCATTAATTTATGATAAAGAAAACAAGATTTATTTTGTACAGACTAATAAGATGATGGATTTTGGTGCTTATGTGTCGAACTCTGAATATACTTTATATTATATAAATAAATAGACGAATTTCGTATAAATACTGAAGTTATGTAATTTATAGACATTTTTATAATATTTATATGACTGGGTTCGATTCTCGGGTCAGGCAGTGTTATTGGGTTTTTCCATTAGGATTTTTTCAGTAGTAGCCACGGAGTCTGGATTTGTGCCCGGTTGATGGCAATAGGCCCGGCCCCTAATAACATGAGACTTACAACATAACTGGCGAAATGTGGGTGTACTATTAGGTACACCTCTGCCTAATCCTTCGGGGATTACCGGCGTGATGTTATGTTATGAGATATTAAAATCAATATTGATCTATTGCAAAACTGTAAAACTTGAATGTGGAAGTATATAAGAATAAAGAAATGATGTATGGATTATTTGAAATATGAAATGTTCAGGAAGAGAGTGATTACTGAGATCTAGCACTAAGATGACGGCTTATACAGATGTACGATGTAAACGATAGAGAGATATTAAAGAGATATAAGAGATAAAAAAAATATTGAGATGAGAATGATTTAATCTGTCGTAAAACACAAACTATAAAGTTTCATGTCTTGTCCTGTCAATTTATTTCCTTATATTATGCTGTTGTTTAAATAAAAAGGAACGTCAAATATACATGGTGTTTTATTGATTGATTTATGTTTTTTATGATTTGCACTATTAGGAAACAGGTACAGGCACAGGGCTTACAGGTAGTCAGTGACCCGAAAGTCTGACAGTCTGACAACCAGTCTTACCAAAGGGTATCTTATTACCCGGAGGTCAGATAGGCAGTCGCTCCATGTAAAATACTGGTATTCAGCTGCATCCGGTTAGACTGAAAGCCGACCCTAACCTAGCTGGAAAAAGGCTAGGCAGATGATGACGTATCCATTCTGCATTTCCTTTTTTTTTCAATTCAAAGAAAGTTCCTTAAAAAAGTGTCTTTTCAAAATTATACGGGATAAAAATGCATTTCGTTAGCAATTTTTTTTGGTAGCTTATAAGAAAAACTAATTCAAGTTCTAATAGTCATATTCTTTTAGTAAAAAAAAACAACCTAATTTATTCCGTAGTGTTGTTTTAAAAATAAATTCCCATAATTAATTAATTGCAATACACTTGACTCCATCAGACATGCGCGTGACGACGAAAACCACGTGTTTACCGCCGCCATCTTGCACGCGCAAAATCGCTCCAAATTCAAAACGTAAAAACGCGATAAAAAAAATAATTTCAAAATTTTAAGCAAAGGAAAATTTGAATATTATTTTTAAAGCAATTTGGAATTTAATTTACATTTTTTTAGCAGCAAAATAACAAGAAAGTATTTAAATGTAGGCGTGGCTTGTGTCGAGTGGGTGGTAGGGGGCAGAGGTGGGGTGAGTGCTGCTTCGTGCTTCGAGGCGCGCGTTCTAGTCGGCAGTCGTTCGTGAGCCGCCGCCGCGTAAGCATACCAGCTGGAAACTCTGTTCGAAGCGCTATAGACTACATCGGAACTTTGAAACTTTTTAGCGGCACTTATGCCGCTTCTACATCAGGTGAGTATCATGTTTATTTTCTTCGTCTCTTGTAGTTATTTGTAATTTATTTTAGCCGTTGCTTTTAAGAGTTCATGAATTCGGAATACATTATTTAAACCCGGACTCCTTGCCTAGTTGTTTTAAAGTAGACTGATCATATTTGCTGAACCAGCCGACTTCAGTATACTTTGAACAGTTTGAACTAGGCTGAATAAATTACGTTTGAGATTTCGAGCTACCGTCGCGCGAAGAAAATCCCGTTATGATTTTAAAATGCGCGCTTGTTGAACTACCCTCGTTCTTTCTTGGATCCTTATATGCCAAGCGCATAATCTACGGGGTAGTTATTTTAACATTGATTTGAAACGAAAGTTTTTGAACTGTGGCGACATTGTAGTAGCTGTTGATTTTATTTCTGCTTGGATTTTAAAACTCATTAACTACCCACCTGTATTTTTTTCTTGCCTATAAAAATTTTGATTCCGAACTAGCCGCTACTTACCTTCACTCATTTAACGTTCTTTCTTTTACACCTATCGAAATTTTTAAATAGCTAACCAGTACGTTTCCCTACTAGCCACATCTAGCATAAACAATTTAGTCTTCGATTTCCTAAGCACTCCTTTTGTGGTACAGGACAATAGCCCTGGTGGCGGGAGCACGGGAGAGAACCGTCGCTCGCTCGCAGACTTCCTGGGAATAGACACCACGCACCTCGCGGAGCCGGCTGCCGCGTCCGCCGTGCACCTCCAGAATGTAAGTACCTAGTATCCAATTGTTTTTTTTTTTATAAACCCGATTTTGATCAAAGTATGTCGGTTGTGTAGAAAATTTGAAAAATATTGAGGAAATTTGTATATCCCGCCTTAGTTCCGTCATGGTCAGTACCGTCTTAGGGGCGGTATTGTTGGCTGATGGATTTATGCTCTGGGGGTTTTGGGCAGTGGGTAGTCCTTACTTTATCTAATGCGTAGGTAAATACTTTATCCCCGTCCACGTGATATTTTAGTTGGGTTTCTTGAAATTTAAGTTTTGATAGTTCGTGTAAACCCGTCTATGAATATTTATAAAGAGTTTTCAATGTGTACATGGTGATCATGCTGTTTAAAAAGTAGCGGGAAACTTTTTGTTATTATATTATTAGAGTATATCGGGTCATATTTTTTTCTAAATATTCTTGGGGTTGTTCCCAATATTGCAGCGATATTTGATGGGTCTATTCTCCTAGCACTTTTTCCGATAATAATGGCGATTTTAGAGGACAAACGATAGGAAGACTACCCACGTGACCAAATTATTTCAAAGGCGGGAAACGATAAGAACTTTCTAACTACTCTAAAAAGCACTGTTTTTACTTGCACCAGATACGGAGCGCGTTCTTCGATTATTACAATGTGAGTACCAAAATAAAGACGCCTCTGTAATTAGATGCAGATTCTTGTTTTTAGCAACAATTTTTGCACTGCTTAATTTGATCTGTTTTTTAAACTCGCTTTTTTATTGCTTTCGGCGTCCTAGTTAACTTGCTTTCTATCAAACTTTTATACTTTTATTGAAACCAGCTTTTTCAATCTACTCTATTTTCATTGCTCGTTGGTAAACCTCTTAACATTAGCTAGCATTCAAGATTAGATGTAAAATTCTCATATTACCCACAAAACTGCATCTTTGCATAGTAATTTTAATGTAGTCTTCAATCGTGCTACTTTAAAGCTTAACGTCTTTAAACATGTCCAACTGCCAATTCTTAAGAATTAAACAAGTACAAGGCGGCCCCATGTTGGGCGCCAACATGGTTTTATGCTATGTAGTCTCGCAACATACATCACATTCCTTATATTCATATAGCGCCAAGAGCTTAAATCAAATTTTAAGTACAAAGCACTCCGTAAGTTTTATTGTCCGTTCATAATGTACTGTACGACATCCGGTTTGATGCCAGTTAATGTTACCCGAGATTGGTGCCAACACTGGCCCGTATTAATGGGCCGGCCGTGCCAAATAATGCGGGCCGGATCACTTGGGTTACTGCACTTGCATTAGCCGCCATCGTTGGGCTCCGTATCACCCCCGTCTATGTGATGCGTACATTTTATGGTTGGCTTAATCGTTTGTATGAACTGTATACAATTTAGAGCTTAGATTTACAGCCCCATTTATTTCGCAAGTCTGCATACATTTCATATTTGACCTCTACACTTTCCCCGATTTATATTTAAACGATTCGCAACCACCCTTCTATTTGCGTTTGTATCAATAATCAATATGCAGAAGTCCCCGCTAAGGCGAACACTATCGATTTCCCATGAATATTTCATTACCTACTTGGAGCTAAATTTAGAGAAGTTTAAAACTATTTTCACTTCCCGTTATTTATTGAATGCGACGTGAATAGGTGCTGAATCTTCTCAATTTAGTAATGTGCCATTCGGGCTCCGACGAGTATGACAACGGGTTTAAATAGAGAATATTTTCCAGTGAATTATCTTATCGATTCTGGTGAAACGCATTACCATGATTAGAAAGGATTTATGTATTCGGGAGGACTATATATGTACGTCCCCCTGGAACTTATCCGTTTGTTTGGGTAGACGAAATGAAAAAAAATTGTTGGTCAAGCTATACAAACTTACCAATGTTACCTACTCGACATTTCATATTTGCGGGATTTGAAGCTTTAGGTTTAAATTTGTAGTTTTGACATCGTGATTTCATTTCGTCTATCGGCCTACTGAAATTTGTAAACTTCTTATTCAAGTTCAACATAAGTTCAGCAATCTCTTTCTGATCAAAGCGCCAAAATATTGTCCTATTCCAGATTCTTTAAACGCCTTTAGTTTTTAATTGCCAGATCAGGCCCAAATTAAGCGGCATCTTCAAAGTAATACGCGTAGTTTCTGCCAAGAGGTTCGCGTCACAACATACCCTCCAATATGGCGGAGCAAGTTAGCAATCGCGTACTTGGCAGGCGTCTGGCGGCGTATCGCCGGCTATTGGCATGCATCTGGCAGTATAATATTATTTGTGTAGGCTCATGCCAAGGCCCTCGCGTTTAATCGGCTCGCGCCCGCGACCCGGAAAACTATCTTGGATACAGATACCCGGCTTTTCATGCTTGTTAGCTTTGGGCACTCGCTGCGTTTGACTGCCTTCGATTGCTCTAAAATTTTATCTAATATTAGTTCCGAACTTTCGTATTCCCTAATGTCACTCGCGATGCAATTCAATTTAGATCGTGTAACTTAACTTTCGGCACAGAATACATGAGTACAAGCTTTCGGCCAAGTTGTGCAGTTTGCATTTGTTTTTCTAAACCTTCGATTTTTAAACATCGCATAAAGTTAAGCTTTTAGTTAGTCTATTCATCTATTGAATAAGTTGGTAGTCTTCTTCTTATCGTGTGGTTAGTGCCTAACCTGGTGTCAGTTTTTATGCCGCCCAAGGGCCTCTGACTTGGCTTTGACATACCGTCGAGAAACATCTCTCAGGTATGCTGGTTTCCTCACGATGTTTTCCTTCACCGAAGCAAGTGATAATTATAGGTACAATACGCACATAATTCCGAAAAATCAGTGGTGCGTGTCTTGGGTTCGAACTCGAGACCTATGACTTGGCAGTCCAACGGTCACACCACTAGACTATCACTGCTAGTTGGTAGTAAAGCAGCGAAAGTTGTTGGAAATACGTTGTGAAACAAATCTTATTTTATGGGATTTCCGAAGCTGCAGTCCTCGTATATTATGCGGTTACGGGGCATTAGGTGTTTCGGGAATTGTATTTAATGATTTATATCATAACTGCGACGTTCATATGTTCGTAGTCATTTTACTCGTATTTTGGAAAGCTTTGATATAAATATAAACCTTTTGATTTGAACGATTCGGATGTAGTCTCCGTTCGGTTTTCGTGATCTCGAGTGCTTTGAAAGTACTCTTAAGAATTAGGCCGAATAAACAGATTCTATTGTATTTGGGTAACAATGAAGTTAAGTAGACTCGAATAAATCTGGAGGAGCATTCTATTTTCTGTGGAAATAGAACAGTTTTTTTTTTATTCCCCTTTTTGGCATATGACTGCATAATAGTCGGCAGGTTTTAACCCGTCAGAGGCAATATCCCAAAGGATGATGCCTTTTATGAAGTACTCAATGATTTGACTTCCTTTGCGCAGGAATGTGGCGGCGAGAGCGATTGGCGCTGGAGCGACGAGCCGAGCAGCCCGGAGGCGGCGCAAACGCCGCGCGCGCTCGTGCCTACCGCCTGCTTCCCTCCGCCACATCCCACCGCCTTCGCTAGCTACAGGTAACAGCTGTTTGTTTTTAACGGATTCATTGAATATATCGCCCCCCGCTAAAGTGTCATTACGTGTCCCAACAGGAAGCATAAGGTCGGATGTATAAATGTTTTATGCATGCGAACTGAATGCTTCTACGAGTATATTGGTCGCCTGATCAGTTTGATCCTGGGTTCGATCCCCAGATCGAGCAATGTTATTGGTTTTTCCCAATAGGATTTTTTGGATTCCATTGCTTTTAAAATCAAAATCAAAGTATT
The DNA here is from genome assembly GCA_964057025.1 of Standfussiana lucernea. NCBI lineage: Eukaryota > Metazoa > Arthropoda > Insecta > Lepidoptera > Noctuidae > Standfussiana > Standfussiana lucernea. The sequence continues at coordinate 15,564,695 of OZ059790.1, read as the reverse complement.
TATTAGGTAGGCCAATTACAGGCACTTTTGAATTGTCGAAACTAAGACAGCAATAAAAAATGAAGCTACAGTCCCAGTCACAAGACATAATAACTGTGAAAGTACTGTAGTTGCCCATTCCAAAGCGTAGATCTCTATGGAGAAGAATGGGCAAGAAACTCCATAGACACTCTTTTAAATCATAATGTTTTTAACCGACTTCAAAAAAAGGAGGTTCTCAATTCGGTTTTTTTTTTGTTTGTTACCTCATATTTTCATCATTTACGAACCGATTTGAAAAAATCTTCTTTTATCTGAATGGGTCTACTTTCCGATTGGTCCCATAGAAATTTCATCAAAATCGGTTCAGCAGTTTGGTTTTTAAATCAAAATAGCCGGAAAAATATATCATCCAAGTAAAAGAAATTGCGAAATTGATACTTGACAAGGATTTGTGTGTGATGCGATAACTAAAAAGGGTAAAATAAAAACGTTTTTGCAAAAAAAAATAACAGACTTCCAAAAAAAACAAAAAAAGTGGAAAATGACATTACTTTCGGAAGTCGGTGACTATATTTCATTGACTTTTTTGGCACCGACTTCCGAAAGTAATGTCATTTTCCACTTTTTTTGTTTTTTTTGGAAGTCTGTTATTTTTTTATAAAAATCTTTGATACATCATTCTTGTTGAGATGGTACAGTATGTGACTGGTGTACTTTTTTAACTGGTTCTTTCAAATAGTAGATAATGGACACTCAACAAAACATAAGTAAACATAATAACGACAGCCAAAACCAATCTGTTAAAAACAGAGGTTTTTCTTCGCTTCTCTGAATGTTTAGTTAACTGTAAAAAAAAACTTCCAAATCGTAAAGAATAGTAAAAGTACCGTAATTGGGGATGTTTTCTTTCAAAGCTGTAATACTGTACCTGTCTTTTACCCAAAATCTTTCTTTATAATACTGTGCCTACAAAATATACCCAACACATTTGTACCTCTTCTTAAAAGCACAATTTTTCTTTTCAACACCTCTGCCGCGTCCATTTTGCCCTCCATTAATACTAATTAAAAACTTGCGTACCTTAATGCGTCGCGTAGTCGCGTACTAAGTAGCGTAGTGTACTTTAATGTAGCAATTATCACTAAGTACGCTTGTTGCAGCGAGAGTGCTCAGCCCGGTGCGCAGTGGCCCGAAGAATCTACCTCCGGACGAGGCATTACCGACCTTGTGGCTTCATTGGTAAGTACCTTTTTTGTTTGAAATTTAGTAGCAGTTAAGATGTAAGGTTGCGTTGTATGGGGAACGGTTTCTTTACTAGTTTTTGGGAGCAAATTTTTGACCCGTTTTCTCGTTTTAGAATATTTTATATAATTTTGAGTTTGTATTATTTTAAGTTTAAATTTAGGTGACCTACTTAAAGTTCGTTCCTATTATTTTTGTCCCTCGTTGAATTCAAGTATATCGAATACAAACAAACCTGAAAAACTTTAATTCTTTAATAAACTTTTGAGAGAATTGTTCATATTTAGAGATTAACCTCATCATTTCACCGCACTATAGGTTGTAGTTTGCGGGTGCTTTTTAAATTGTACCTTATTTGGGAGCGACTAAATGATCGACGCGAAATTAGCTTGAGCTGGTCAGAAAACTGTATTGGGTGAAGTTCCCCCCCCCCCCACCCAGTGTTACAGTAAGTGCATGTTTCAGAAGGCTCTGGCGTTGCCCTCCGCGTCGACGTCGCTGCCCTCTGCCTCCGTGTCGCTGCCGCCGGCGCTGCTTGACTGCGACCGGCTGGAGCGCTTTGAGCGAAGGGAGCGGTGCGAGTGGGATGACCAGTGGACCAAGCGGAGCACCTCCCGTGAACATCGAAATGCTGTGCTGCCTAGGCGGGCTTCTTTTTGTAAGTAGCTCTTTACTAGTCTGCGATATCTTTGTCTCTGCCCGTTGAACTAAATCTGTTATGTTTTCAACTCTGGGTGCGGAACAGAGCGTTGAATATCCAACTGCGCTTTTATCAGGCAATCCATTTGTCTCCTCGTGTTCGTGAAAACCATTGTCATGAGCAAATGTCTTGGGTCAAAATTTTTTTTCCAGGGAGAATAGCGTGGGTACTCTTGCTTAGAAAAAACTAGATAAATTTTTGCTGCGTCCTTAATGGAGCTTTACTGCTTTTTGGACATTCAACATACTTTAACTAATAGAGTATTTGTTTGTCTAATACTTAATTTGAGGAATTTCGGCGTTCGTTTGGCGGCATAAGTAACTTGGGCTGCTTTGTAAAACTAAACCGGTTCCTGGTATAGGTGGCGTGGTGTCATGCGGACGCAACGGGGCGCAAGTCCTGCGCTGGGGCGGGGAGCTCCCTCCGCGCTGCCCGGACCCCACCGGCGGCTTCAGCGCCAAGGTGTTCCTCGGCGGCCTGCCCTGGGACATCTCCGAAGAGGCTCTCATGCACGCCCTCAAACATTTTCAACCTATTCGGTAAGTAGTTCTTTTGGACATGTATTTTCGTCTGACCATATTTTTGTAGTCTTCACCTTTATTTATCCCTATTTGAGCCAACTGCTTCTTTTACCGCTTTTGAACTTGGGAAGGAAAGAAAATTTGAAAGTATGCCAGAGCTTTATTTTCCTTTCTACTTTAATGTGTACAAAAATTGTTAAATAAAGTATGAGGATTATAAAACGTTTTAACGTTGATTTGATAGAATTGCGAATTTTACTTATCACAACAATTCGTCTGTAATTCCCGAAGGGTTTAGCAGAGGTGTACCTAATAAAACACCCTCATTTCGCCAGTTATGTCCAGTCCCATGTAATAGGGGCGGCTTATATACCCTATGGTATATAAGCCTATTGCTTTTAACCGGGCTCGAATCAAGACTCCGTGATTCTTACGAGAAATTCCCTTTTTGAAAAACCCAGAGACACGTAATTCTAATAAGCTTGTATAATTCCCCAGTGTGGAGTGGCCAGGGCGCGAGTGCGGGAACGCTGGCGCCGGCACGGGCGCGCCGCGCGGGTACGCGTACGTGACGTTCGAGAGCGAGCGCCGCGTCCGCGCGCTGCTGGCCGCTAGCCGGCGCGACGGGAACGACTGGTACTACCGCATCGGATCGCGCAAGATGAGGAGCAAGGAGGTATGTATGACTGTTTTTAGCCTTCACAATCTACTGCTAACTGGACGTTGACTGGGCCCGTGAAATACGGGAACCCACGAGATTGGTGCCCGGTATTTTTCTTAGGAATTTTCATGAGTGCAGAACCAGAGGAAACTAACAAAAAGAATGGAATAAGGGTCTGCCCAGCAGTGCGACAGTACATTTAATTTCAACATGTTTGCTCTTTTCCTCAGTTTTGAGGATCGTAACCCATCTTATCTTGTCCTGAAATCAACATATTTCGGACAAATATGACGAGTTAATTTCGCATTCAACACTATACCCGCTATGGGTATAGTGACGAATGTTTCTTTTGGCGCTTAAATGTTGTCACGAGTGCGCCGCTGGTAAATAATTGTATTGAGAAAACAATATGGCGGCGTTACTTGCGACATCCACTCATCACCACATTTTGACCAGAACTTAATTAATATTCCATAGTTCATTACCACGAACTTCAAGAAAGTACTCCAATAATCCTGTTCATAATTCTCCAGGTCCAGGTGATCCCCTGGGCGCTGTCTGACTCCAACTGGGTGGAAGGCGGCTCGGTCCGACTGGAGCCGGGCCGCACGGTGTTCGTGGGCGCGCTGCACGGCATGCTCAGTGCGTCTGCACTCGCCACCATCATGAACGATCTTTTCGATGGGGTTGTTTATGCAGGTTAGTTCTACTTATTGTATGGAGGAATGAAAGAGGATATTTAGGTTTTATAATTCGACGTGGTTTAACGAAGGGGATCCAAAAAGTTTCGTGGATTGGATTTTAATTTTCAAGATCTTATTTTGAGTTTTAAATGGTCTCCTGCCACGATGGTTGAGCGATTGGCTGTTGCGCTGTTTAAGGTTCAATTCGCGCACGGAACAAATATTTATATAAATGTATGCTATATTTTATTTTATTTCAGAAATATTTCAATAGGACTGTCCGACTGCAGAACTGTTAAACATGCTGCTTTTGGGCTCGACAGTTTGGTATGTATAAGACAGAAAAAGCGGACAGTGGGTCGTCTAAGTGGGGCCTCTTTGTGTAGAACAGGGTCAAGCAGAATTTAACATTTAATTTTAAAAATAAAATTTAGGTTTCAGTGGTCCTCTTAATAACTATGAACTTGTATTTCCAGGTATAGACACTGACAAGTACAAGTACCCGATCGGTTCCGGGCGCGTGACGTTCAACAACGTGCACTCGTACGTGCGCGCGATATCTGCGGCCTACGTGCAGATACACACCCAGAAGTTCACTAAGAAGGTACGCTCCACGCCTGTCATTGTAATCTGATAGTTGTGGCGGTGTTAATAACGATACTTTTTACATAACTGTTGGCAACGCCAAGGTTAATTTGCAGTTAAAATAAGTATTGAAAATGGGTAGCTTTTTCTTCAGTTCAGTTCCTTGTAAACTGCTCCTTTAATCAGCATCTGTTCTCTAGTACTTTCAGTTATTTTACCTCTATCGGCTGCAACCCAAAAGCCACCTCATTTCGACAAGAATAACAACCCAACAGTATACACGTATAAATATCATAGATTTGGACAATGATGTAAAATCACTAATACTATTTTATAAAGATTCCCGCTATCATAGTGCCACCATAAATTTCACTTTTGTATTCCAGGTGCAAGTGAATCCGTACCTGGAAGACTCGATGTGTTCCATGTGCAACCTGCAGCAAGGACCCTACTTCTGCCGGGAGCCCACCTGCTTCGGGTAAGCGCTTATTTTCACTTGGTTTCCTTCTAACATTTTATTGTTCAAGTTAAATGCGGGCGAAGACTACCTCATTTCCAATTTTTACCAGATTGGTCGCTGGTTTAATCCGGCTCGAAGGACCAATGTTGGCTCTGGGTAGCATATAAAGTGAACTGTATTAAAAATAAAGCTTTGTATATTGCTGTGTAATTTTCGACGGAATACTTAAAATCATGAACATGAACTCGTGCCTTTTACCCAGGAGGGTAGGCAGAAACAGCAGAACGCCACCTGCTACGATCCTTGCATATTTTTTTGCTTCGTTCAAGTTCACAGGATCTGGTTATACTCACTCCGGTTGGGAGTATTACGAACTTGACCTTTCCGAAGCACATTTCCAACAAGATCAGTGTCCCACTGTCATCCCCTGTTTTACCACTTATTGATGTAAGGACGGAATTATATTCAAATGTCTTGTTTCCAGCTACTTCTGCCGCTCGTGCTGGTCGTGGCAGCACACGACAGACAAGCACAAGCCGCTGATGCGAAACTCCAAAGGCTCCCCCCCCTCGGGGGGCACAGCGCGCGCGCTGATGCCCGCACACCCCCCCTCGCCCAGCGACCAACAGGTTGCCTTATTTAATGGCATGTACAGCCATGGCATTGAGGGTGAGTTTTTGCACTGTTTTTTTTTTTGCAATCTTTCATCTTGTTTTTGAAATACCAACAAAAAATCCCTCTTGCATTGCAGTTTTAGCGCTAAACTCATTTTAAAACATCGTTCGACGTCAATAGTTTCAATATGACAGACTGAATGTATTTGGAGTTATGTCCGTGTTATTACTTTTCCTCAGCTTGAATTATATTTACTTTGAAAAACCTGTCTACTGAAGACCTAAACTTTAATTCAGAATTTTAGATTCATTCAGTACATTCATTTCGCTGAGGTGTTTGTCTACTTATGCGTTACGTAGTCAGATATTTAAGTGACAATCTGAAATAAAAGGACGGTCCCGAACATTATTGCTTTCAAATAAAATTGAACTGTACCATATATGGCACTAAGTTAAATTCATGTTTATTCAACCGACTCCTTTTCCAGGCACGCCATCTCCCGCGACGAGCGGGACAAGTGGTACAAGCGAGGCCAGCGGGGGCGGGTCGGACGCGGGGGGTGCGGAAGGCGCGGAGGGCGCAGCGGGAGCGGGGGGCGGGGGCGGTAGCGCGGGCGGGGGCACGTGGCCGTTGTAGGCGCGCGCTTCCTGTTGTCGACCCGCTATTAAGTTCGGCGCTTCGCCAACATTTCGCTTATAAGGTTGATTTATTAACGATAAGGTACTCAAATGTTGCTAGATTCAAATTTTTGGACTATTTTTTCTGACGCTTTGATTTTGTCTGCGTTTGCGCAAGTCTCCATTTTGTTGCCCAATTTTCTACGAAAACAAGATGGGCACTGAATCTTTAATTTATGAGAAATTGAAGCCATTATCCATTCAAAAACGTAAGCTTCGTTTGACAGTTTTAAAATGAATCATTTTGACTATATTGGTACTTAATTTTAGACGTCGTCGCACATTCGAGTACTCTTGTCGACAGCTGAATTATTGATCTCTATTGTTCCATTTGATTTTAATTATTTTTAAATAATATTCCAATTCATTTGTTAATTATTTTTTTAAGTTTTTTATTTGGTTTTCATATTTTTAACTTGGCCACATTACTTTTTACTCGAGTTAAATAAAATATCATGTATTTACAAATGTTTTCAAATATTTGGCATTTGTCGAGCATTTTTATATACTCTGTTTAATGTTCACTAAAACATACATTTTACTATAAAATATTTGATATTAATACGCCATCAGCGTAGAGATGTTCCTTAGACAATTTTACGTATGTGCCTACTAGATTTAGGAGATTTTAATCGATTTTAATGTGCCTCCTAGTACTAGCCCATAAGGCCTGTGCGCTATCGTTTTAAACATTTTAAAATGGGCTTTTAAAATGTATAATCATTGTGATTTTAATATTTTAAGAATGTTCATAATCTTGATATGAAATGTTGATTTTATCTCGAATCGCTTGTTTGATTTTAAACTATACAAATATACTGTTAATGCAAATGTTTGGAATTTTATTCTTGCTCTAAGTACCTGACATCCCATGCACACTCGCACATGTAATGGGCTATACATCTAAGCCGCTTGTGAACTGAACACGTAAACACTCTGCAAAATCCAAAGGTATTTTCAGATCCATTTCGTAATTTAATAGTATGGCTACTAGTGTGACTGACACTGGCAACCACCATCAGGGATTTTAATGCGTGGTTATAACACAAAAAAATTATCGGTAATTAGTTGCCAAATATCAATTTCGTCGGTCACTGCTTCAAATAAGGTTTATAGGTGGCCGGTCTGGGGAGCATCTCCCCAGCTTGGCCCAATGAATCTCAAAAGCTAGGGCTCCAAGCGAAGATCTGTTTTTTCCCAAATTTAGCCGGGAATTAGTCGCCAAGTCAGATTTAGTGGGGTCTTAGTTTAGAAGATATATATAGATAGATATATAGATAGTACCATTTTTAAGGTATAGTCCAAGAGCTAGATGGAAGAGTTGTAATATGTGTAATATACTTCTAGTTTTATCGGTCTAAAGTCGCTAGAAATATCAGAAAGAGAAATACTGAATTAGATATGTACATGTTTTTGTTTTCATATATAATGATATGTAATAATGATATGTACATGTTTTTTGATCTATTTGAAATCATATATTGTAGATAGATTGTGGTATCTCGTTTACTGGAAACTTATTAACCGACTTCAAAAAAAGGAGGTTCTCAATTCGGTTGTATGTTTTTTTTTTGTGTTTGTTACCTCATATCTCCATCATTTATGAACCGATTTGAAAAATTCTTTTATCTGAATGGATCTACTTCCCGATTGGTCCCATAGAAATTTCATCAAAATCGGTTCAGCAGTTTGGTTTTGAAATCAAAATAGCTGGAAAAAATTTCATCCAAGTAAAAGAAATTGCGAAATTGATACTTGACAAGGATTTGTATGTGATACGATAACTAAAAAGGGTAAAATAAAAACTTTTTTGCAAAAAAAAAACCGACTTCCAAAAAAAACACTAAAAAAAAGTGGAAAATAACTTATGTCCGTAAGGATTGAGGAGCCACTTTTCGTATCTTAATGAAATTAATATACTTATTTAGTAGTAAGCTTAAAAATATTGTAGGATGAATCCTCGAATTTGTAGTATAATAGTTCAATAGTTATATGAACATAAAGGTGGCTCCTCAATCCAAATGTTTGGATTGAGGAGCCACGTGGAACACGGAAAGTATATAATGAATATTCTTGAAAAAAAAAATCTGATTCCAGTACTGTTGATATTCAAGAATATACAATACTTTTAATTTGGCTCCTCAATCTATACATGAGAGCGTGAATTTCCACAAAAGTAATTGGTCAATTTAAATTCCACTCCAAAAACAGTGAACGTCAAATTGAAGGGACCAAGTCTCCAATGTCTGTCACACCTATATAAAAAAACAATACCATTAATCTACTATTTCCTACCTTTGCTATAATTTTTGCTACCTCAGCAGTTACATAATATTTTAACAAAATGCTTGGTCCCTCCATCATGATATCAAGATGGAGGGACCAAGCATTTTGTTAAAATATTATGTAACTGCTGAGGTAGCAAAAATTATAGCAAAGGTAGGAAATAGTAGATTAATGGTATTGTTTTTTTATATAGGTGTGACAGACATTGGAGACTTGGTCCCTTCAATTTGACGTTCACTGTTTTTGGAGTGGAATTTAAATTGACCAATTACTTTTGTGGAAATTCACGCTCTCATGTATAGATTGAGGAGCCAAATTAAAAGTATTGTATATTCTTGAATATCAACAGTACTGGAATCAGATTTTTAGTAGGCATTGTACACAATTACTACTAAATAATACAATTTTTTCAAGAATATTCATTATATACTTTCAGTGTTCCACGTGGCTCCTCAATCCAAACATTTGGATTGAGGAGCCACCTTATGTTCATATAACTATTGAACTATTATACTACAAATTCGAGGATTCATCCTACAATATTTTTAAGCTTACTACTAAATAAGTATATTAATTTCATTAAGATACGAAAAGTGGCTCCTCAATCCTTACGGACATAATAACTTTACTTTCGGAAGTCGGTGACTATTGTTTGTTTCATTGACTTTTATGCCACCGATTTCCGAAAGTAAAAAAAGTTTTTATTACAAACATTTACTTCAAATGATAATAGTATCATTTGAATTAAATGTTTGTAAAAAGTTTATTATGTTTGACAAATTATATTTGTAAGTACACTGTTTGCTGGTTACAAGATGTACAAATGTTTTTTTCTTCTGCAATACAAATAGCATCTTCTAAACTTTGGATTCCGAAAACAGAAATTATATTTAGGTTTAAAGGCAAAAATGCGATCTGCCTAGATATTGGAGTAAATTAGCATGAATCATTGCTACACTTTTTACTGAAAATTGCACTAAAACAATACTTCAAAGCTATATTTTTGTCAACAACCAATATTGATTCATACTGTAATGTATGTCGAAAATGATTAGTAAGTACCTACCTTAAATATATGAAGAATCTCTGTACATACCTGTATTCCGATATTGTAGATTTGTAAAATAAAAAACTAGTTATCCTGGTTTCATTAATATAACATGGTCACCCTTAACAGCGAAGTCTTAAGGAATATCGAAAAGTTTTTTTTTTTCAGATATCAAATACATACAATGTTGAGCTGTGCATATATATTTAGTAGACATTTATACTAAATGTTAGTGTCTTTGTTTTTTTTATTCCGTTTTGATCTCAGATAACTCGAGTATCTTCTCAATACAGTAACGTCAGGATTGAGGAGCCAAAGAAAATGCGTTTATTTACTAAATTCACTCAGTTTTACTACTTTGTCGATATACTACAAATTCAATCACACTTACTACTAAATGTTTTTGGAGTGGAATTTAAATTGACCAATTACTTTTGTGGAAATTCACGCCTCTCATGTATAGATTGAGGAGCCAAATTAAAAGTATTGTATATTCTTGAATATCAACAGTACTGGAATCAGATTTTTAGTAGGCATTGTACACAATTACTACTAAATAATACAATTTTTTCAAGAATATTCATTATATACTTTCCGTGTTCCACGTGGCTCCTCAATTCAAACATTTGGATTGAGGAGCCACCTTTATGTTCATATAACTATTGAACTATTATATTACAAATTCGAGGATTCATCCTACAATATTTTTAACTACTAAATACGTATATTAATTTCATTAAGATACGAAAAGTGGCTCCTCAATCCTTACGGACATAAAATATTTACCTTATTTACTAATATTAGATCTAAAATAAGAATAAAAATATGTACAATTACGGGGCGTCAAAAAATTCGCTGTCAACAGGAAAAGTGCCCAGAAGGCTGGCAGCATTGCCAGTGTTGCGACTACATGCACATTTTGTTCGATGAATTACATATATTTTATTTTATTATTTTCGGAAAACTTACAGCATAAGCAGACACAATAGTTTCGTTAATAACAACAATATAGCCAATTACAAGTTTTCACAAATAGCTATACAATCGTTAAATAAAAAAAAAGGAATTAAACTAAAAGACAGTGGTAAGGATTAGTACCTACACACAAACACATTAAAAGAAAAAAGAACACAAATTGACACAATACAAAAAGGTTTGGGTTGGCGATGAAGTGGTTGCAGAGAGTCTTCTTCAATTTAGACACGCTTGTATTAAAGATGTCGATCTCAACCTCCTGGCAAGCAGCATTGTACACACGGCTCGTCCTATTCATGTA